>JAVIAB010000125.1:48308533-48768900 GCA_032433765.1 Megaustenia siamemsis | reverse complement strand
GAAAAAGCGAACGAAGAAGAAGCAAAAGATGATGAAGAAAATGACGTTGAAGAAGAATTGAAAAATGATGACGATGAGGAAGAAGATGACGATGAAGAAGAAGATGTTGAAGAATTGAAAAATGATGAAAAAGTAGAGGAAGAGGAAGAAGAGCCGAAAAAAAAACTAAACTAAAAAAGGGGTGACCTCGCCCTTCAAGTTTATCGTGAAGCGCAATAATAATTTTATGTGCATCTCCACCAGTCGACTACAGTTATTAGATATTATAAAATTATCTCGCCCCGGGGTTCTCTTATAGTAAATACTTGGCGGCGTACAAGATTAAAGAGACTAAAGGCGTATTTTGTTACGAGTATATTACGAATCTAAAAAAGTTAGACGAAACCTCTCTCCCCCCTCATGAGGCCTTCTTTTCGGACGCTTAAAAACTGTAATATTTCAAACGAAGAGTACGAGTATTGTAACAAGATATGGGCGGACAATAACATGTCCACTCTCAGAGATTTTCTTGTTTGGTATAAACAACAAGGATGTCGGGCCCTTCCTACTCGCATTAGAGAAACAGATCGAATTTTATGCGGGTTTAGGTGTAGATTGTTTAAGGACGCCATTTCAGTCCCGGTGTGACGTTAAGATACCTCTTCAACACCATACCTAAAAACGTAGTCTTTTCGTTATGCGGTAAACGCGAAGCAGAGCTTCATAAAACACTTAGAGATAATATAGTGGGTGGCCCGAGCATAATCTTTCATCGCCACCACGAGAAGGACGAGACTCGAATCAGAGGTAATCCTCAAAACGTAGTAGAGAGTCTTAAAGGCTACGACGCAAACGCTCTGTATCTCTGGGCGTTGATGCAGAAAATGCCCACTGACTTTCCAATTATACGAAAAGTTGAGGACGGGTTTAGACAACGTAAAGTTAATTATTACGATCAGCAGAGTAGAGAGTGGTTAACGTGGGTAGCTCACAAACACAACATTGAGTTGCGAACTCAATACAACGGGGATGAGGTACCTTTAGGACCTCGTAGGATTAGAGTGGATGGCTTCTGTCAAAAGAGTAATAAGAGTAAGTAAGGGGGTGGCAGGGTGCTGACACACGGTCATATCTGTCACCTCACTGAAAAACACAAAGGTGTTAACCCTATAAACAAAAAACCCTTGTCCGAGCTATACGACAAGACCCGGGAAATTCGCGAATATTTAATCAATGACGTTGGAGTTGACGTGGTTGAGATGTGGGAATGTGAGTGGCAAGCGCTAAAGAAAACGATAGCACAATTATTCCGTTTCTTAAACAAGCCCTCCCCAGATCAAAACCATCGTATGCCCGGGAAAAATTACCACTACCATTGCGCCAGATTTTGAAAGCCGTTAAAGACGAAACGCTGTTTTGTCTTGTAGAATGCGATATTCATGTCCCCGACTCTCTCAAGGAATATTTTAGCGAAATGACACCCATATTTAAAAACGTAGACGTGTGTAGAGACGATATATGAGAGCTTATGAAGGAATACGCCGTGAAAAATAAATTATTGACGACCCCTAGACGTACCCTGATAGGTAGTTTATATCGGGAAGAAAATTCTTTTTGGCCACCCCCTTATTAAAATGGTATTTGGATCACGATCTAGAGGTAACCAACATCTACCAGGTGATCGAATACCACCCTGTTAGTTGTTTCAAACAATTTGGGGACACCGTATCCGACGCCAGACGAAAGGGGATGTAGATGAGACGCAGTCCATTACGGGGGAGACCATGAAGTTGTTAGGAAATTCGGCGTATGGAAAAACTCTCACCGATAAAGCGAAACACTCGAACGTCGCGTACTGCCAGGGTGAGTCCGCTTCCAAGCTCGTTAACGACCCCCTATTTAAACATATGACAGATTTAGGAGTAGGGAATATATTCGAGGTGGAAATGTTAAAAAAGACGACGAGGTGGGACCTTCCGCTACAAATCGGCTACTTTGTATATCAATACGCCAAGCTACGGATGTTGCAATTTTATTACGATTTTTTAGACCGGTTCGTAGAGAGATCATACTTTCAGTTATGTGAAATGGACACTGACAGTCTGTATTTGGCGTTAAGTAAACCTAGTTTAGCTGCCGCCGTTAGACCGCCTTTACTCGAAACTTTTTATAACGAGTACGATCAGTGGTTCCCTCAGAGACCTGTAGCGTTCATCGGGAGGAGTGTTGTTAGGAGTAAAGGTAAATTTAAGGTAGATTGTCGAGACTGCGAAAAAACAAAATTGTACCATAAACGTACCCCGGTTTATTTAGTTAGAGTACGAAGGGGATGGGATGGTATCGTTATGTAGTAAACATACCACTGTTTTGGAGATTACTCAAAAACTAGTACTAAAGGGCTTAGCAAACATCACAATAAACTAGACAAAGATATATTTATGAAGGTTCTCAAGTCACAACAGGCGCAGGGAGGGAAAAATGTGGGTTTTAAACGATATAAATCGAGTGTCTATACATATACACAACATAGAAATTCTCTCTCTTATTTCTACATCAAACGCCGTGTGCACAACGACAATGTGACGACTTTTCCGTTAGGTATCTAGAGTATTTATGTATATTATATATATACAATGATACTTCTGTGATAGTTTTATGTCCGGTGATAATGAACATATGTTTGTGTCGTTGTCACGTTTATATTGTATTAAAAATATATCATTAAAAAAAGTATGCAGTTTTTTTCTATTGTATATACATGTCACGTGGTACTGTCTCGAAAGAATAATATGGATACTATCAGTGTTCTTGGTGTACTACCAGTATACCTGTGTGTAAAACAGAAAAAAAAAAACGAGTTACAACATCTATGACTTTCACACCTATACAATCCATATATACATACACATAAATGACAAATAACACGAGGCATGTTTTGTAATTTATATATATATTTATTGATACAACACAACACCGATACCGCGTATGCAGTACATCTAGACACGACATTAAAACACAACATCTAAATGTTCAGCCTCAGTCTCTTTCTTCTTCTAAGATGACCAGGAACAAGCATTGTTATTGGTTGAATCTTTTCAACGTTGTCAGTATCGTACACGGGAGTCCTGTAAGAACCATTATTTATCGAATAAGGCTCGTTGCATGCTGATGTAGATACTGGAAGTCTATGATCTGCCGTGGCGTCGAGGGCTCGTTCGAGGAAGAGGCTGTAGTGTTTGTTGCATTAGCCTCGAGACGAGCACACTCGGCCAATAACTCGTCCTGCATAGCCACGAGCTGTTCGTTTCTTCAAAGATGACCAGGAGATAGTGCTGGTATTACTGACTACTTTCGAAGTTGTCAGTATCGTAGAAAGGAGCCATGTAAAAGCCAGTATTTATGGAATATGGCTCGATACTCGGCGACGTGGATACTGGGAGTGTGTGATCTAGTCTGATGTCGGGTTCGTTCACTGTATGAGTTTCTGGTTTTATTGCAATGGTTTCGAGACGCTCATACTCGGCCAATAACTCGTCCTGCATAGACACGAGCTGTTCAAATTCTGAACGCTTCAACGTGATCCCAAACTTGGTGGGATATTTTAAATTCGATGGCCCAAAAATTTTCGAATATGGATCATAGTCGACCCTCTATATGAAGACACGGACGCTACTTTCAGCCCTGCAGCCAATGGTTTGACCATTTCACGATCTGCTGTAACGTAGACCCAGCTAGTGGGTACATCGACAACTGGTGCAGCCTCGACGTTTGTCAGCATCTTCTGTATCTCAGCACTGAGCGATGTGTGACTGGCGCTTTCTCACCCGCGACTTTTATACCATAGGTCAGATTATAGATCCGGTTTAGTCCGGATTTTTAAACACTAAAATTCGTGTCCAGACTTGTCTGCGATATTTTTAGCCACTGACGTCATTGCACTAGAAATTTTAAATTTTGCGACACAAGTTTCGGTGCTACTAGTCGATACACGATTCGATCGTTTATGTGTTGTCTGGTGGATGAGGTAAACGGCATTAAGACCCTTTGCATTGATCCTCCTCGTGTTTTAATCAGTAGAAAATACATAGAGTACAGTCCACACGCGTTACTAACAAGATCTTGTAACTGACGCGAGTTGTAGATGAGAGGTCTGTTCGAATTCCTCTCGATAAAATCGATGATCTCGGTATGTCTGGGAGAAAACCCGAAACTGCTGAAATACTCAAACTGCCCCATAGCGTTGTAGTAGAGGGCGACCCAGTGAGAGCCCGGTCTCCAACTAGGGTCGGTATTGATAACGAAGGCTGCTGTTTTAGTTGGATCGATATACCGAGGTAACCGATTGCGAGCCACTACGCTAACAATGGAACACCGTCTCACAAAAATGTCAGACATAAGTACGTTGAGAATATCTCTCGTATTCATTGTCGAAGTGTTTACGCTGTGTAATCTGTAAGAATCTGTCTCGTTTTAGAGATCTCCAGCACAGAATCCAGTTCTGCGTAAACTAAGACCTGTATAGGATTAGGCGTGATCGTCGCAAATTGAGCTCGATGGCGACGGGCCCCGATTTTGCGAGCTCAAATTGTTCGGCGTTCAAAAGACTAGGGCTGAGATCGAATGCAAAAAGAGTGTAGGCGTTCTTGAAGTCGTTATAATCTATTCCGTTACCAGCGTCTGTTCCCACAAGACCCAACGCCAGCATGGACTTGAAGTAGGCGCGAGCGTACTGACCGCGGTCAAATTCGGTAGATAGAGGTTTACCCCAAATACTATGACCGGCGACGGTGATGTTTAAGTAGGTAAGGCCAAAGTTTTTAAAATTGAAGGGGTTGGTGTCGTAACTTCCATTAAATGCAGCCGAGTCCAGTAAGCCGAGGACTAGTCGCGTTGGTGTTTGAGTCAGGAATAGGTTGTCTTGGGAATGAGATAACATGCCTTTAGGAATGGCAAATGTTTTAATCATAACTCTCTTCCTGGGTTATCGCGCATTGCCTCGTAAGAGAGCCTTTTCGTGAACCAGCGAAATGGCCGGATTAACTGAGGCTTTCCTCACCAACAGGGCGGCGTAGGTGATGACACTTTTATAACCGACAGTTTTGTCGTGAGCTATGATGTTAAATACGTCCTTTGAGGGGGTCAACTTAATTTTCACGTCAACCCTGTTTAGCATGTAACGCTCCTGAGCAAAAATATCAGAGTGAAGTCGCCCTATCATATCCAGCTCATGGCTACCTCGGGCCAGATTTCGACGAGTTTTAAGACCCGCATTGGAGTCACCTTGGGTGTCATCCGCGTGTTTGGGAGTATCGGTGTAGTAGAGTGCGCTCGTGAGATAACTTTTCTTAGATTCCTTGCTATGGTTGAGAGTGGCTTCTAGGTATGCTCGAAAAGGGTAGGTGTTTTCAGAAGCTGAAATCAAAGTATCGTTGAGAGATACGTCGACTTGCGAGATTAGACTGTGCAGAAAATAGTTCACAGGCGCAACTTCAACATCATTTGGTATATTTTCACCGTTGGACAGCGTAATTTTTGCTCTCATATGCAGATACGTGTTGGAAAAATCGATGTATTCGTCCGAATTTCCGCTGATGGAAAATTCTATAGGGGCCCCAGATGCCAGAGACGCCAAGGGGGAAACTTCTACAAAGTGGGCAGAATCAAGAGATGTCTTTAGTCGGTGGAACGCTAAACAAATCCAGTCCAGAATGGAAACACTCGCAAGACTTGGGATGCACTAACGCAATATCGCTTAACCGAATATGTCCGAATAGTTTGTCCTCTTAGACTTCTTGGACGTGGAATGAGAGTGATCGCGTCGTTTCGTCGTTTTTATTCTTCTTGCCGGCATCCCAGGTGGAGCTGCTCGTCTTTTCCTTCTTCTACCACTTCCGGTTTGTTGGCCTGTATCGCCACCGGCCAGATGACTGATGGCTCCCTGAATTAAACGCTGACCAGATTCCTTAGCTCTTTCTTTAAACGACTCTCCAATGTTTCTTCCGCCAATGCGTCTTGCGCGACTTGTAGTCCCGTGCCGACACCTTCTCTGAGTAATGCCTTACCGCCTGTTTTTAGCCACGGTAAAATTGCTCTTCCGATGCCTCCGAAAAAACTTCCGATACCGCGCCCTCGCTGACTTCTACCTTCGACAAATACCGGGAGGCCGTGGCCGGCTTGATTAAAGCAACACTCTTCGTATAACTTAGCATTTCGATGAAGCGGCGTGTGTCTCACCATTATTCCAGATCGAAGTGCTTCCGCGCTCTGAAATGTAACGTCAGTACCGACGTTCCGGATGTAAATGGGATCGCAACTCCCCTGTCGTTAGTTAAAAGAATTTCTAACCTGTCGAAGGAGAACCTGCTCAGGGGGACATAGTGCGGTTTGTCGTAGATGCGAAATATGGATGTGGTGGTTTTCTCCAAAATAGGAACTGTGCTCAGTAAGGGTACCAGAACATCCCCCACCACTCTGGGTGACACTAGATCGCAATAGACGTACACGTTTCTAGTTTGAGCTTCCAAATTTATTTATTTCTCACCGTGCAGGGCCACGTTAGCGTCTGTCACGCGATTCGATGGGAAGCTTAAGATACTTTTCAATTCCTCGCTTATGGTAACCGAGGCTCCTTGTTCAACGACTTTAAAGCTGGCCTTATTATCGTTTTTTTATTAAAAAATCTCATATTGACGCCGGGTGTTTTTTCCAAAATCACTTTATTTAAAGCATCGATAAAGTTATCCGCTGTCTTGTATAACCCCGGCGCCAGTTCCATTGTTACTGCTGTGTTACTGGAGGTTTCGTAACGGATCCAGATATCGCCGGGTAGGACGTTGAAATGAGTGTTTGGAAATTGTATCTCGGCCAAACCGACTTCGTAGTTTGCGTTCAGTTCGATAGTTTGAGGGAGTTTGACGAAAAAGTTTCCAGGACTATTTTCAGGATAAATTTGCATCAAAGCGTTGCTGGGGGCTGTGATGTAAAAAACTCATCTTCCTTGATTCACCGTCTCGTCTCTAACTTGGGATTTGGAAGCATGTAACCCAGACAACTACTCAGGAGCGCGATCCAAATCTTTCCGTCCTGACCCTCACCGTTTCCACCCGTCAGATTAAATAAAGCCACGCCGATTACGGCATATATAACGATCATTTGGCAGAGAAAAACGATTTCCATTCGCGGGAGCAGTTTACCGAAAACAGGCCAGAGTGAGGTTCTTCTATCGTGACTGGTCCCTTCGTCGTTCTTCGTTTCTTCTCGTTCAACTACCGTACTCAGAAAAGTTTGCACGTGTTCATCCCCCTCCATTTCGTCAGTCTCTGTATCTCGATACCTGCTCGCTCAAAATCCAAGTGTTAAATGCCGAGGTGTAACCGTACCATTTGACTAAGTACTGTTTTTTTCCACCAACTTTCCTCTCTTCTAAGATGGCTTCTATTCGATACACCCGTTTTTCGCCGACTTTCTGAAGCTCTTCTGTATAAAACGACCCTTTCAACTCTTCACCAGAATCATCTTTCACAACGTAGGTTACCGGGTTAGTGTTTTTGTTTACACGACTGATTGTAAACAGTTCTTCCGTCCACGATGGTGTATACCCCTTTTTGAAATTAGTTCTGGTTTGAGCTATCCTAACTCGATCACCTTCTTTATAACGGATATTGATCGCCACTGACTGTCTATTGTCTCTCCTCGACAGTTTATTATACAACGTGTTCCAGACTTGTTCTTGATTGGCCGAATTTACGTGGACCGGCGCCATTTTAATGCTCCTATGATACGAATTATTGTAGTTTCTGAGTAAGGCGGATAACGCATCCACATATCTCAATTTGTTCTTTTTCGTAAAAAATTTCCACATTTTCTCTTTTAACGTTCGGTTAAATCGTTCCACGATCGCTGCCTTTATATCCTCGTTCTCCGTAGTGAAGAAATGGACTCCATTTTCCTTGAGAAACTTTAGGAAAGTTTTGTTGACGAATTCGGATCCTTTATCCGTTTGAAGATGTATCGGTTTGCGCTCGGCAAATATTTCGCTCACGGCCTCCACTAGATTTTTTGCGGTTTTCGACCGTATCGGAACTGCCCAAGCATACTTCGCAAAAACGTCGATACACGTAACGAGATACGAGAACGCGTCGTTGTATCTTCTTAATTGTCTCAGATCGATCAGATCAGCCTGGAACTGCTGATTCATACCACCCACGATGATGGGTCGTCTCTTAAATTTTCTAACAACGGGTTTGTGTAGAGTATAAGCATCCTGTAGACTCAGCCATTCTTTAATTTTTGCATAGCTTAGTTTTGTACTACGCTGTAAACCACCACACCCCCGTAGGCACCCGGTCGATTCGGATCGTAGTAACGGCTTCTTAACATCTTATCTACTCGTTTGGCCATGACTCCCAGTTTGGTTTTGGAATTTTACTTTTTCTTCTTTTCCTGAGCCTGTACTTGCCCACAACTTCTTTGTGAGTGACCGCTTTCGTTTTCGGCCTAGGCGCGCTTGGCGCTGACTGAGGAATTTTTTCGTCGACTTCGTCTTTAAGTACCGCGGTTGGTGGTGTTGTAATCGCGTCGGGGGATGGGGGTGCCTGTTTAATGTCCACTACGCCTAGAGGTTTGTGTCTGTACTGATCGAGACGTTGCAGATACCGTTGCAATGTCTGCTGATACAGTCTGGCTTTGTCGCGTGGTGACATGTCCTCTCTTTCCAGGACTCGTTGCATTTACGTATCCAGATCTCCTAGGGTGTCTTTTAGTGACTCGGGTGGCGTATACGCGATTTGGTGGTGATTTACAGACTCTAACAGTCGAGGATCGATCAAAATCATTTTCTTGGCCATCGTTCACAGGCCCAGAATACCGCTCAGGATACCCAGAACTGGTTTAATCAGAGCGCCGATAAAACCACCCTTTTGTAGAATCTGTTTTCTCTTTTTCACGGTCGTCTTTTTCGTGCGAGAATCCTCAGGTCGTGTTTATGGCGCTGCAACCGTCTCTTCTGAGCCGGCGTGAGCCGAACGTTACCTTTTAACACGTTGTGGCAACATTCGCACAGAGTTCTTATGAGATCAGGCGACGCTGTTTTCATCGCGGCCTTTACAGCTGGTGGTTTAGCCGAGCACAGAAAACGCAACATCTCTCCGTGTCTTTTGACCGACTCGCCCATGTTCCTTACTTTGGGATGTAGACTACCTGCTGTTCTTTAGGAAAAATATTTGCGCGCAGCCTTAGATGATCCGGCGTCTCTTGCCGAAGGTCAAATAATAAATACCCGTGTGGAGCCTATGTCGTGTCTTTAAAACTTTCTTGCACGTACGACACGCGCCCCGGGTACATTTGTTTGGCCAGATTCGTAATCTGAGATCCGTCTCTCGGGTTTTTAAACAGAACTATGTAATGACTGTTGAGACTTATCGTCCGCTGTTCCTTGTTTTTGCTAAAGAGATTCTGTACAATATACACGACGCTTATATTTCTATGATGACTTCCCTTGGTAAATAGTTTCGTGACCCTATCGTCGGTTTCGTTCATCAGATCGTCTATGACCAACAGACGTGTCCTATCTCCTCGCCATTGCGCCATGTCGGGTAGCCCTTCGTTAAACTGAACACCCTTCATCGTATCGTACATCGATTGCCACTCGCCGTAACAGTAGATTATTTCCTCCGGAGCGGGTCTGATCATTTCTGACACGTGATCGATAAAGCGCCTAACAAACACACTTTTTCCGCATCCCGTCGGTCCTGCGACTAGCGCCGTAAACGGATGATTCCAGGTTGGATCCATACCTACGACTGTCGCGAGGTAGTTTTATGTCGTTATTTTATAACTTACGAACCTTATTTGATAACACGATACGCGTATCGAGACCATAAGTATTGTTGTTAACCTATGTCTTATTGTCTGCTAACCACGTACCGAGACAGATCGCTCATTAGTTTACACAACTTGTTGCGTTTCGCGCTGGAGACAATAATCAATAAACTCACGCGAGAGCGGCAACGATTGGGTCATTATGTGCCACGGTAGGAGAAAATGACTGTTCGTTAATACCGCCAGCAAGATTTGCCAATATATGTATGTATATATACCTACTTATGGTCCATATCTTAAATACGGGGCCCATTTACGTCCACGCAGATATAATAACTATTAACTTATTACTATTATGTGTATATATACTCACCATAACTATGAAATAACTAACGTATCACTACTCCCTATTATGGTAGTTTCACTTCCGGAGTGGGCGTGGTCTATAGCCGGACAACACACACACACACTAGCTCCTATTGGAAGTTGATAATGGCGCGAAAAACCGATGTCCAATACATGACTCAGTAATTATCCCCTCAACTACAAACTCCTTCATGCACTATACAAGTCCTATTCATATATACATATATATCATGACATCACTCTGGCTTGGGGCAGCTTGGTGCAGCTTGGCGCAGTTTGGCGCAGTCTCTATATAACTCTTGTATTTAAAGGGTACTGGACTTCGTAGGGTATACCCTATTCTTTGGTCAACTAAAAAAGTAAGACCATCACGTGCGCCTCCTACTACTTACGTGAAGCTTTTATTTCTATTTTTTTCTATATATCTTTTTTTTTTCCTTTTACAGAGCTGTGTTTATATTGTAAATGCCCTGACATAATCTGACATTAGACAAGAACACAGAACAGAGAATTGAAGCCTTTGAAGTATGGATATATAGAAGAATAGGCAGAATTGGATTGGAAGAAAAGAAAACAAGCGATGAAGTATTAAAACAACTAAAAATGAAAAGGGAACTACTAAATACAATTCAAACAAGACAAATGAGATTTTGGGGCCTTGTTAAAAAAACACAACAGCCTACTAAAAGTAATCTTGGAGGGGAAAATACAGGGTAAAAGAGGCAGAGGTAGACCAAGACTAACATAGACGAGTAACATCAAAAGACGAGCAAATCAGCCTATGACAATCTACACACCATCAAAGCAAGAGACAGAGAAGAATGGTAGCCAACCTACGTTGCGGAGATGGCACTACATGATGATGACTGAGACAACATATGTAACAAGAAAAGAATATCCGGTAAAACGAAGTCAAATCAAAAGCGTCAACCCCAGTAGCACTATCTTTACATCTGACATATATTTGACGTGGCTGTCAGTTTAGAATATAAATAATCAACCATTGTAAACGTTGAGTTCGCTTCTGAAGGACATAATAATTTAATATACATATAAATTGTATCTTATTATCTATATCCAACAGATCTATTTTCTACCCATTTTAATGCGTTCTTGTTTGGACTAGGGTTAAACACAAGCTGTCGCCAAGTCAGCACAGTTTTCACTAGATTAGCTTGCAATCCTTTGTAAAAGTAAAATGTAAATGTAAAGTTGCTTATTTTAACAACTAGATATGATGATTAGTACTTTAATACCATTAATTACTAGAAATTAATAATTACAAAGGGATTATTGTAAAAATGTTAATTTTTGTGTAAAATTTCTTGCATACATTTTCCATATCATCTGCGTGAACCACCACAGTCAAGTTTTAAGTTTTGTTCGGTGGCTAGTTGCAATTGACGAACTAGCCATGGTTGATACAGTTTCTCTTCAAACAATTGATTATGTTGTGATCGCTGCAGTTCTACTGATCTCCTTAAGTATAGGAGTCGTGTTTGCTGTGAAAGATTTCAGAAATGCCACTAGACTGGAATACTTGCTTGGTGGAAGGCGCATGTTCATGGTTCCTGTTGCCTTGTCTGTGTTTGCTTCGTTTTCAGTAAGTATAATAAGCTTTTGTCGTATTTGATAAACGAGTCAAATATTTCAAAAAGCAAGTAACATTTGTGTACGCATTTGCTTCCTCTAAACCAGAATAATAAAACACAGCAATCAAGAACACCTTATTGTCGCTCAATACTGAAATCTAAAAAAAAGAAGGTATAAATAGGACAACGTCATCGGCAATCAAGAAAAAAATAGATACATATTTTTGTTTAATTGCAGTCCTTCATTATTAGCACAAAACAGTTATATTTTTCTTATAACTAACATAACAAGTCCTTAGCAAATTCCCTCGTTTCATTAATTCTTATTTAGAAACCATTTCCTATTCTATTCTTTCATACAATTTACAATACCTACCTTCTATGTGATTCTCTTTGAGAATCTCTCTTTCTTTTTGCTTCACTGGGGACTCCAACAAAACAAGTTTATAATTCTTGAATACTGTTTTTTTTGTTTGTTTGTTTGTTTTTGTTTGTTGTTATTTATCCTAAAGGGTTAAGGCATAAAAATGCGAAGCTGCAGTAAAGCTGAATGTGAGGAAAAATTAAAACAATAGAAAAAAATGGTATGTAAGAAGCTTTACGTGATAAGTGGACGACACAGACTACGTCGTTTAGTCTGTGTCGTCCACTTATCACGTAAAGCTTCTTACATACCTATTTATCCTAAAGGTAGACCAACAGATGCGATATTTGCTAGACTGTGAGATAATGTATCGTTGAGCTTAAGTGTGAAGTTTACAATAACTCACTTCATCAAGACAGTAGAGGCCGGGACAGCTATAGTCCGCTCCAAACTCAGGCCCCTCTTCAAAATTCTGTAACTTAATAAACGTTTTGTTTCAATTGTTGAAATGGTGTACTTAAGCTATTTATTGCTATGACGATATCTATATAAAAACCATCGGTAACAAACAGTGGTTTCTATTCCTACTTATTTGTGGTATATACACCCGTACTAGAGACACTTTAAAAATAATTTACAGTTTTACTGGTCAAAATTACATGAAGAATTTCAAATTAGATTTTTTCCCACACTTTTCTCACGCACAAAACACTACGCACTTTGAACATTTGCGAAGCTTCAACTTCCAGTATGCTCTAAATTCATTTACAAAGGCGTTGTAAAATGAAACTCGTCGTTAATTCAAAGTAACTACAATGAGTCTGAAGATGAAACTCATTACATTTCAAAACATCTTTGGGCTAAGTTAGCAGTCATTTTAGCGATGGGTCCAAGAATATAGATATTTATGTCTAATGAATGCAGAAAATGAAGGAATAAAGGACGTTTTAGATATTTTTTATCAAGATATTATACAAAGACAATTTCTTTATTACTGATTTGAACGAACCAGTAAAACATAGAAGACATAAAGCACAACAGCACTGGAATTTAAAAATCTACATTATGGAGAACTGTGAATAGCTTAGGATTAACCTTTAGAAAGTACGCTGGTGGGAAAAAATCATACTTTTGCGAGAAATCATATTTATTAGCTGGCATTTGCGTGAGGACAAGGAAGAGCGTAAAGGCGGTTATAATGATGCAAATTTAGATGAAACATGGATGAAAGCTTACCACGTACGAGAAAAAAGAATGAAAGATAAAAGATGGAAATAATTAAAAATCCATACCGAGTAGCAAAGGGCAGCGTTTGATTGTTGCACATTCAGGTAATACCTGCTGATATGCTACTATCAGTGCCAGGAAAAAATATTAGGCAGAATCATTCTGGAGAGACTAAAAGAGGCTATAGAGAAACACTTGAGAGATGAACAAGCAGGTTTTAGGAAGAACAGATCATGTGCTGATTAAATAACTACTCTACGTATAATAGTTGAACAAAGTTTAGAACTAAAATCCCCACTTTATATTGGATTCATAGATTACGAAAAGGCATTTGATAGTTTAGACAGAAGAATGCTTTGGAAGTTGCTGAGTCATTACGGAATCCCCATAAAGTTTATTAACCTGATAAAAACAATGTATGAAGGAACAAAATGTAGTGTGGTGCATGAAGGACAGCTTACAGAAGCATTTGAAATAAGAACAGGAGTAAGGCAAGGATGCCTTCTGTCTCCATTTCTCTTTCTACTGGCCATAGATTGGATTATGAAAATAACTCAAAGCAACAGAAATGGGATCCAGTGGTCACTGACCAAACAACTTGATGATTTAGACTTTGCTGATGACATAGCTCTCCTATCACACAGCCACCAACAGATGCAAGATAAAATGAGTATATTAGATGAATGATCACAACAGCTAGGAATAAAGATTAATAGAGATAAGACCAACATTATGAAAATTAATGCAGTTGGCAATAACCAAATAAAACTAGGAGAAATACCTCTACTAGACGTACAATCTTATATATATCTGGGCAGTAATATAGATAAAGAAGGAGGAACAGAAAATGATACCAAAATAAGGATATCAAAAGCAAGAGGAGCTTTCATTGCACTGGGAAACATATGGAAATCCAAAGAAATTAGGCTAAATACAAAAATAAAAATTTTCAACTCCAATGTTAAGTCGGTTCTATTATATGGCTGTGAAACATGGAGAATAACAAAATTGACAATCACGAAGGTACAGACTTTCATTAATGGATGCTTGCGCAGAATAAAGGAATGGAAATGGCAGGACAAAGTCACTAACGTGGAATTATGGACATGTACCAGTCAAATACCAGTGGATAAAGAAATACAGCGAAGACGATGGCGATGGATAGGACACACACTACGGAAGCCAACTGAGAGTATTACACAACATGCCCTTTTTTGGAATCCCCAGGGGAAAAGACAAAGAGGAAGACCAAGGAATTCTTGGAGAAGACAGATTGAAGCAGAGATGAAGATGATGGGGAAGACATGGAATGATCTTAAAAGAATTGCAAAAAACAGAACGACTTGGAAAGTGTTTGTTGAAGACCTATGCTCCACTGGGAGCTAAAAGGTAGAAGAAGAAGACATGTAGGTAACAGACGTAATGGGATTTTGCAGGATGCTAACTCGTTTTTATTTCAAAGTCGACAGATAATCAAGACTATCGCTTCGAGATGAATGGTCACATATTTAAATACTGGATTGAGAAAACTTTTATACAACATTAGATCGACCCTCTTGTTTAAAAATGAATAATGCATCATACACATTTACATAAAGTCCCGGCATCATCAAGTACAAAAGATGAAATAAAGATGTGGCTCATACAGGAACACATACCATTTAACATGTACCTGAAACCTGAATTTCTAACCATTGTAAAGAATGCACAACGGATACGGATATTTCATATACAAGTTAATATAAGAGCATTGTCATATTTGAGACTGCCACCTTTCACCATACACACTGAAATTCAATAGAAATAGTTTGGTCAAAAGTCAAAGAAAGAGTAGCAGCTGATAATAAAATATTAAAACTATGCAACGTTAAGGCACTTAATAATCACGCCCTCTCAAACATAGGCAAAGATTATTGAGCTAAATGTGAAGATCATGTCTTATATGAAGACGAGGAGTATTGGAAAATGGATGGTGTATGGTTTATTCAGCCGAAAGCAGTAATCAACCAGTTAGACTCGTGTGATTCTGAATGAGAATTATTACTTTGAAGTAGTCTGCGGCGAAATAAATTGATTCTTTAGCATGTTGACATCAGCTTATAAAATAGGTCCCTTTCACAACCTTTCCAATCATCCAGAAGATTTGACTTCCAAACTGAAAAATACCAATTATAATGTGTGCAGCATAAGAAACCTTCACTATCATTTCTGCTTTTATTCATTACTTACTTGATTCCTTCTGAATTTGATAACAGTTTCATAGAAACATACAGCCTTCACGATGAAACGAGCGCATATAAATATGTACTAATTGTAATAGTTTGCCCAAATTGTGATGATACGTCTATGGGTTATATAAGGTCCCGGAATTGTTAAGTTTACCGTAAATTCAATTTTTAGAAGCGCAATAATTGCTGCATTGGCAAAGATCAAAGGAACCAACAACTATAAATTAACTGTATTGCCAACATTATTTTAAATTATACATCTGTAATGGCATGATCGATGTAAGACCACATGCAACATATCCTGGTAATCCGTCCAGGGATTTTCGAGACATTTGATGTCGTTTCGAGGGCATGAGTTTTGGAACGGATAATACTAGATTTCAGAGACAATCATTGTGAGAGAATGGGAGTACGCTGACCTTTGAACTGCAAGTATTATGTGGGCCCACATGTGAATTTAGTGACATTTCATAATGCGATAAGAGAGGGCAAACAGTCTTAATTCGTAAATGAGAGATGCCCATCTTGTCAAGATTGCCATAATTAGATCTGACTGTGCTGTTTAACGATGCATTTGGAAATGTTTAGTGGACTTGTCCAATGAAGACAACAGATCGTGACTGTGCGTTTAATCGATTATGGAGGATCGAGGTTCGCCAAACTATAAATTGATTGCAACATATAATTTTTTTTTTTTATGTCAAAGAGATTCATTCTGACGTTATGTTGATCACAGTTTCCATTTCTTCTGATGGTTAAAATGTTATATAGACGCAAGTCCCATTGTCTCTATGTGCAACGCTTGTTGCATGGCAGGACTATTTCTTTTATCTGTCTTCATGGCATGAGGATCAACATAAACAAAACCGAAGTAATGGCAATAGCGAGAAAGAAAGAAAAACTAAACATCATAACCGATAATACAACTTTGAAGCAAGTAGACAATTTTAAATATCTGGGTAGCACGTTAACAGAAGACAATAACCAGAAGACAGAGATAGATATAAAGTGTAACAAATCATGCCAAGTTATAGGCCAAGTATCAACACTTGAAAAACAAAGCAATAACTACGGAAGCAAAAATGGCAATCAATTTCTCTATCAACTCTGTGCTATCAGTGCCAGAATTGGACACTGGACTCTAGAACAATAAGAAAAATAACGACCGCCGAAATGAAATATGTCAGCAGAATGACAGGAAACAGCTTAAATGATAGAGTAAAAAGCACTGACCTAAGGAAGAAACTCGAAATCAGCCATCGATTACATAAAGAAACAACAAATAAATTGGTTCGGCCACATAACAAGACAAAAAGAACTAACAATGACTCAAAGAGCCACAAACAAATGCTACGAAAAAGCCAGCTTAACAGGAAGACAAAGAAAGAGCTGGATAAATGGAATATTAGAGTCACTAGGAGGGATAACACCAGAAGGGCCAACAGAAGAGCAAAGAATCGCAGATTGTATTTCCCTCGACGCCAGGGGCAATGGAGGAAGGATAGAAGAAGATCTGTCCTCTGTAAATTTTTTGTTGAATAGAGACAGCGTGATTGACGGCATTATAGTTTTGATATCTGGATATGAGGGAGTCAGGTTAGGTGTCACTATTGGAGAATTCACCCACGGGTACCTTGCAATAATGTCCCCTCACTTCGCATGAACATCACGTGACCATCTATGACATAGTGTCTCATGTCTACTGCAAATAACTCCTCTCTGCTTCCGAGGTCTACTCAAGAATGCACTAAGTCTATCATAATGGTTTTACCTCAATCCACTACACTACAGGTATTTACTGTTTTTTTTTTTAAATATATATTATAATCACGTGATCTATGAAGTATCATTTGCCCGTTATGTAAGGTGTCCAGATTCTGACAGTTTTGACACCAGAGTAGTTCTTTGTTATTGGTTGAAATTAGTGAACATGTTCTGCGACTTCCCTGGGACAGGTATTTATAGGAATGTATGTATAACCATATCACCATTAATCCGTGGTGACGAGCTAGTCAATGCACTCCTCGGATGATCACATAGTCACGACCTTTATTTCAATCGACACGGCTGCGGATTTTTCCTGAAATTTGGGAGTACAAATCTTCTTGGTTATTTGAGCTGCCTAGTGTGGTTTTCACTACATTAACTTGTTATATATCTGTGTCTGTGAAGAAAAATAATAGCAACATGAACAAAATACATTTATTATATTATGCACCTGGACCAAGTATACCGCATTGTCTTTTTATAGCGTGACAGTGCATAACGTATGTAATCCTGTCTGTTTATGTTTGCCTTGGTCTTTCTTGTACACAAATAATTGATAATCGACCCTTCTCAGTTTAAAACAGTGCCCACATTTTTTGGGTAAATGTTACTGTATAATCGATACCGCGTACCTTGCCATTGTTTCCCCTTTAAGATTAACTCTTATACCACTAATTTTCTTCTAATGATGTTATTTAAAACTTTTTTTTTATATATCTTAACTTACATCTTGTGATCTTTGCCTTTTAGCTTCTTATATTTAAATATTTTTTCAATAATAACTGAGCGACTCAAGAATTTAATGTTAATCAAGTTTCATTGCAAAGTCATTTTGATATGCAAAATTTAATGAGTAATGGCGTATCTCATAAGCGTTCTTTGATGTTCTAGCATAGTTTCATCATACAGATCTGCCATACTTTGTCCAATAAATATTTCAATATATAATATAAATATATAAATATTTAATAATTATATATATTGAGAATATAATATATATATATATATATATATACATATATATATATATATATATATATATATATATATATATACAATATATCTATCTATCTATCTATCTATTGACCTTTCGAGCCGTAACCGGCCCATAGGGCGTAGACCAAGATACACCTTCTCCTATATGAATTTTTTGTTCTAGCAGTTTTCTTTTAAAGATATTTTATCAAATCTCGCCATCTGTCTCTGTTCTGTGCAAGCAGTTCTATCTCATTGAGGGAGCCGATTCCTGCTGCTCTTGCCTCTCTCATCAATGTTCTTCTCAGTGTCTCCCTGGGTCTTCCTCTTTTTTCTTTTACCTGTTGTTTCCCATGTGAGGGCTTGCTTTGCTATTCGGTTATTATCTCTTCTCATCACATGTCCAACGTATGACCATCGTCTTTTCTTTATTACTGAAGATATTAGTGGTTGATTGGCGATTTCTCTAATTTCCTCATACAATATATAATTCATGTTATTTTTGAAACGCAAGTCTTAGAGGTTCTCAGTATTTTCTTCCTTCTATTGTGAGTGTAGTTAGTATGTGTGCTCTACATATGCAAATATTGATCTAATTGTGGTTTCTCCACATTGACCATCTATGTGGTCTTAATATGTTTCACTCTATATATCCAGTCAGGTATATCATACATTGGAATTCCTGCTGATATCTACAACTACGGCGCAATGACAATTCCGATACAAATAGGAGTATTAATGGGTTACGCGTGTGCAGCCTTCTTCTTTGTTCCACTCTTTTACCCACTACGTCTGACCAGCCTGTACGAGTACCTCGAGATGAGATTCCATTCCAGCTTCGTAAGAAAGATGGTTCTAATAATTGCAATGATACAGACTCTATGTTTCATGGCGGCAGCCCTACTTGCCCCAGCATTGGCTCTTCAGGTAAATTATTAATAAATGTCTAACAGCACCAATATTCACATATTTATATGGTTATTTGGTTATGGAAGGCCCCGGTATCACTGCAAACGAATTAAAATCCATAATTGCTCAACCGCCCGTGCCAGCGTAATCATCCGAATTAATATCTTATCTCCCAAACAAAGAAAGGTAACTGTAGTCCCCATCGTAGCAGTCTCAGCACACGCCAAAAGACATAAGGTAAAACCGCGCAGAAAGTGAACACAGCCAACTGTTCCCTGTCATATGATATCATCATTCATCGTAAACAAGCGGGATATCGAAACATGATCAAAACGGACGAGACACACAGCTCATGGTGTGCACAGATCACTAAACTCAGTAGCTCCTGCAACAAGCCGGACTTGGAATATGAGGAAACTGCAACAAGGAACACTTTTCATGCATAGCCTTCAATTGTTCCCGCCGCCTATCCACCATATACCATGGAAGTTCAAGTCCTCTTGAAAATGATGAGCGTCGTATTGTAAAAAAAATGTATAGCGCTTGATGATGTTAGGCCATCGTTGTTGACTCCAATTCCGAACATATAGACACACATTTAGTCGTCACATTATCCCCGTCGCACATCAAACAACAGACCTTAAGATTAGCGTACGGCCGGTTACCAGACGTGATCTTGTCAACTGTAAGTGTGTTCAAACTGTGTTGTTGGTTTTGTTCCGCAATGAGATCATAGCAACACGGACAAATAAAAATTAACTTAAGAAAAGTTGCACAACACGGACCTCTTGTCTTTGCTTTTAGAACGGAATGGCTTCACTGCAGGCGAGGCACTACCTTAACCGTTCAGCGCATGTTCCAGCAAGTGCCCATCCTGATCGTTCATACTGCTGCATTGAATGCGTTGTTGTCTGTGAAAATGGCGTGTCTTGAAGCGCACACAACTGTAGTGTTGAATATTTTCTTATATGAGAGTATACCCCCTGCTACCACTCGCCACCGCCGCTCCACCGCCCGGAGCCGACCGTGTCCTCTAGCATCAGGACTATGACCTCGCGTATCCATGACCCCGGAAGTGACATGTCCATGTCTGGCATGTGCTGACTTTGGAGCTCCCCTTGTACCCGTGTTGAGCTCACCTCCATGTAAATATATTGTCGGCTGTGGGGTGACATTCCTTCATCAAAACACTCATTCAAGACAACAAAACAGTATTAAGTCTACATTTCCATTCAAGTACAGCAGACAACACCATCCCTCCCCCAACCAACGCACATTATAGACATCTGTAACACATAAGAACAATGCACAAATAAAAGCAAAATGGACCCTCACCACACACAGACCCAATGGGAGTAACATCCGAACGTTTGTGTGGTTCCCCGACCACAGAAGCCGGAACGTGATGACCAATCAACTGATCAAGAAGTCACGTAGGTGAAATAAATAAAAACCAGTGGCGGGAGTGCTCTCCGCCATCTCCCCCCCCCCCCCCCCCAGTATCGGGTCTGTTGAACATATTTATTATCATCTGTAAGAATCATTTTAAGATCTTGTTTTAAGAATGTATGTACTTAATGGGGTTTTTATTATTTTATGATATTTTAGTCATTGTTAGGATCAACCTGCCAAGCTCTTATTTATGGGTATACTGGGAACGCTATTGCATTACTTCGTTAACCCTTCGTTACATTTTTTTAGCAAATTGTGTTGCTCTGTGATCCGCATCTTATGGTCCAGTGGACGGCCTTTAGCATGATCTTTTTTCAGCGCTGAGGTCAAGACTTTTGATTGGTCTTGACCTTCATGAATGAGAGTTGTTTGTAGTCAGAGATGTCCCTCGAGTAAACTCCAACGAATCGTCCTAAACACAATTAATAACAGGTTTTACTTATCTTTAGTAACAAATTTGAATGTACTAGCATGCTGCTCCTACTTGGATCTCTCTCTGTGTTATTACCTGCATTTCTATCATGACCAGTAAAAAAACACACACATTTTTGTTTAGTTTAATTTTTGTTATGCAAGGTAAATGCATTAGTATATGCTCTTGTGTTTACTTCTGTCAGTCTCAAACTGACTCTCACCATCATTCTGAAAACAAAATCTCATGACTTATCTATTTTGTTGATACTTTTAGGCTCTAATACTATAATCTGTTATTGAGAACGCAACGTTGAAATGAAGCTCAAGGTTGACCAGTAAAAATAGAAATTATGCAGCATTATACCCCTAATTTTATCAAATATTTCCTAATATACGGTCTATCGTGCATGTTTTATACGGACGTCTGCGAGGGGCATGTCCCGAACGGATGTTACGACCTGATGTTCTTGTGACGCGGTGACCTCTCGGCGACCGCGGGGCGGATGTGCGGCCGTGTGACCTTGTTATCTAGGTGACCTGTCATGTGATCGATCAGGTAGACTGTTGTTGTGATCGGCTTACGCCTCATCTTCATGTGTAGGAAATAGCCGTGTAGTATTTTGAAAGGGTGATAAGCTCAGGGAATTTTAAAGTTGTGGAATAGAATATATTTTATGTTAATGTTGTAGTAATGATATACCAACTCTCGAAATAATTAATAAAAGTGAATCTTAAAGATGGTATATTTGTTTTAATGTTACTTGGTGGACTTAAATAAAAATATAAAATGGGGAATTTTTAATTTGTGGTATAGAATTAATAGAATATATATTTTATTTTTAAATGAAGTACTAGTATAATAATTCTTTGTTAAAGAAAAGTAGCAAGCAAATGTACAAACGTAAATACCCTCATCTTCACGTGTTAAGACGATTGTATGAACAGTAAACCGGTAGTAGAAGAAACGTTTAGTATAACGAAATAGGGCAAAATGAAAATTTATTAGGTAAAGAATATAGGTGATACATATAAATGATTGTAAGGCTATTATATGCTTTATAAGCTGAACTAAGAATATTATAATCTTGATGGGAGACCTAATTGCTAAAGTAGGATCAGACAACAGAGGCTTCGGAGAGATTATTGGAAAACATGGAGTTGGAGATATAAACGAGAATGGAGAGATATTTGTGAATTTCTGCGCCTTTAATCAAATGAGCCTATGAGGAACAATATTCCAACATAAAAGAATACATAAAGCTACACGGGTGTCACCAGATCATAGAACGGAAAATCAAATTTATCACATATGTATTAATAATACGTTTAAGTCATCCTTCCACTTCTTGCTTTTTTCTTTTCACTGATACCTAAAAGGTGTCGTGGTTTATATCATTTGTCGTTCTTGTGCTGCTCGAATTGTCTGAATTAGTGATTTTCCTTTGTTGTTACATGTCTCTGTCACTGCATCTATCCATCTTCTTTGTGACAGCATTTGCTTTTTGTATTCTCATGTCAATTTCTCTGTCTATTTTTCCATCTTCTGTGAACATTGTGCATAAATACTTGAATTCCTCTACTTGTTTTATTTCTTTATCTTACAGGCTGTCATCATTACAGGACGTAAAAGTATATAGAGGGGCAGATGTAGCTTCAGATCATCATCTTCTGATTGCCAAACTTAACATTAAACTAAAAGGATATACTACAACGAATAAGGGTAGAAAGTATTTCAATGTAGGGTTACTTAAAGAACAAAGAATTCTTCACAATCACAATATCAAACAAATGCGAAGTCCTCCAACAACTAGAAAATACAATAAATATAGAAGATCATTGGAAACAGGTAAAAGATATATGGAAAGAGACATGCGAAGAAACACTGGGGAAAAGAGAACGCCAAAATAAGACATGGATGACAGCAGAGACCCTGAATAAAATTAAAGAAAGAATGAACAAAAAAAGCAGACATAAAAAAAAAGCAAAACAAGAAGTAATAAAGCCAAGACACTAGAAGCTTACACAGAAGTGAACAAAGAAGCGAGACGATGCATTAAAAAGGATACGAGGAAATATATAGATGAACTAGTTAAAGAGACAGAGGAAGCAGCAAATAAAGGGAATATGGAGGAACTGTACAACAGCACAAATAAATTAAGTAGAAATTACAAACAGATCAATGCCTTTTTTAAAGATAAGAAATGAAATCTGCTTAGTAATATAAGGGAACAAATGGAGAGATGGAAGGAGCACTTTAAATAACTTTTGAACAGACCCGGCTCAAATAATCCTCCAGATATACTACCAGCAGAAGAAGAGTTACACGTTAACTGTGAAAAACCAAGCAAAGAAGAAATAATGAAAGCCACCAAGCTATTTAAAAAATGGTAAAGCCACAGGACCAGATGAAATTCCTTCGGAAGCCATCTGTTATAAACTTGTGATGTTTTTTCTTTTCTTTTATTATCTTTATATTATATTATTGACTTGACAAATCACATCACATTGATAGTTCATAACGTTAATATAACAATCATGACATACTCTTTTTCTTCATAGATTAATCATAATCAAATTTATTAATCTATATCTTGGCACAATGATTCGTACTAGTAGTTGATTGATGCACTTTTTTAAAGTTAATGTTCATTAACTCTGGACATCTCTGAGGTTTATCGCCGATGACTATGATCTGTCCACAAGTGCATATCTTACATTCAACATTATTCAACTTACGTTCATGAGAAATATGCAGCTCAACTTTAAAACTTCAAAAACACTTCACAACACTAACGTTCATATGTTCATTACTATTTGTATTACTTTCTATCAAAATACTTAATGACTTCTCAACTGATTTACAACTACAACTTGAAGATTCCTAACTGACTTTGCCGCATCAAGAAAACTTACTAAAACTAAACTTGTAATCTAACTTCTTAGTTTGCATTGTGAGTTCCTACTTAACTTCTCTCGTGTCTAATTTCTAATTCCTCGCTCTTGTGCTAATTTGTCTAATTCTAAAATCGTGTCTAACTTTTTGTGTGACTACTTGTACTACTACTTCTTCTAATTTGTCTGGTTCTCTAATCTAACTTGTCTTGAACCTATTGCGTTGAAGTTTAAATACTCAACCACAACTCTTTGCCTGAAAATCAGCAGCCAATCAAAAACTGTCGCAAAGTGACAATTTGCAATCTTTTGCTCATTTGAGTTGGTCAGCCCGCTTCATTCTGTGACCGAAATATGAACTATTCACCAGATTTGACGAAAACAATGTGTTTTCGTGAAATCTCTATGGCCTATTTGTTGGATGACAACTCGTGACTCTGACCTTTCTGCCCTTTCCTGGTAGACAAATAATAATAAATGAATATTATTATAGAGGGAAACTTCCGAGGCGATAATCAGTGAATCAATTCAGAGGAAGAGGTATGTTTACAGCACTCGGAAAAATGACAAATAATCAACAACAGAAAAAAATATGGACCAAGGCAGGATCGAACCCGTACTCAGTGGCACAGCGCCTTGCCACGAAAAGCCAAACGCTTAGGAACTCTGCCACTCAGCTAACTAAAAAATTAGCTTCGTAGGCAAAGTCCTTTCGCGAAGGCTTTCCTATGACTATAGCATAAGGCTGCGATCACAGGTCGGAAAATATTTTTTCCTGTTAAGACAAGTATCTCCCGGATAGGTTAGGGCTGAATACTTGCGTTGCAGACAAACATTTAGGACGAAACAGCACGAATAGTAGTTTCCAGTGGTTTAGACTGGAGACAAATAATAATAAATGAATATTATTATAGAGGGAAACTTCCGAGGCGATAATCAGTGAATCAATTCAGAGGAAGAGGTATGTTTACAGCACTCGGAAAAATGACACGAAGCTAATTTTTTAGTTAGCTGAGTGGCAGAGTTCCTAAGCGTTTGGCTTTTCGTGGCAAGGCGCTGTGCCACTGAGTACGGGTTCGATCCTGCCTTGGTCCATATTTTTTTCTGTTGTTGATTATTTGTCATTTTTCCGAGTGCTGTAAACTTACCTCTTCCTCTGAATTGATTCACCTTTCCTGGTAGCTGTTTACCGGGCAGTAAAGTTATGAGGTCAATACATGCATTATATTGTGCCTATGGTCACTTCCACAACTTGGTTGATGTGGAAACCCGTGTGGAAATTTCCATTAAACTATTATGTCCACGATAATTCTGGACCTTCCTACCTTAGCTTGGTGGGTGTCCTTATTATGTCTGAGGTCCCTGCACCTACGAACTTTGCCTTGTCTTCTAATTTCCACAACCTGCTGCGTGGAAAATGTCCATGGACCTAAACTCTCTGTATAATTCTACCTTTCCCCGTTCCCCACCGCTGTGTGTCCACTATCCCTACATACTCTGCGCGATCCCAAACTTGTCATAATGGAAAATTGTCATTCCTTATCTTTAAACTAATCACTGATGGTCGCCACCATATGTTACTGCAATTGTCCATTATAAGAGCGGGTAACAACTACGTTACCTGCCCCGATGCTTTCATTACCTTACTCTGTTACACATCAAAGCAGATATTAACACCTCTACCAAGATGTTACATAATCTATTAGATAAAATTAGGGAGAGGGAAGAAATACTTAAATACTGGAAAGAAGGATATATGATCAAACTACCAAAGAAAGGAAGTTTACAGGAGTGCACAAATTATAGAGGAATTATGCTACTATCAGTGCCAGGGAAAATATTAAGCATAATCATTCTCTAGAGACTAAAAGAGGCCATAGAGAAACATTTGAAAGACGAACAAGCAGGTTTAAGGAAGAACAGATCATGTGCTTGTCAAATAACTACTCTACGTATAATTGAACAAAGCTTAGAACTAAAATCCCCACTCTATATTGGATTCATAGATTATGAAAAGGCATTTGATAGTTTAGACAGAGGAATGCTTTGGAAGTTGCTGAGTCATTACGGAATCCCCATAAAGTTTATTAACCTGATAAAAATAATGTATGAAGGAACGAAATGTAGTGTGGTGCATGAAGGACAGATTACAGAAGCATTTGAAATAAGAACAGGAGTAAGGCAGGGATGCCTTATGTCTCCATTGTGTTCATTGCTGATGACATAGCTCTCCTATCACACAGCCATCAACAGATTGAGGATAAAATGAGCATACTTGATGAGAGATCACAACAGCTAGGACTAAAGATTAATTGAGATAAGACCAACATTATGAGAATTAATGCAGTTGGCAATAACCAAATATAATTAGGAGAAATACCTTTACTAGACGTACAATCTTACATATATCTGGGCAGTAATATAGGTAAAGAGGGAGGAAAAGAAAATGATACCAAAATAAGGATATCAACAGCAAGAGGAGCTTTCGTTGCACTGGGAAACATATGGAAATATGAAGAAATTAGGTTAAATACAAAAATATACATTTTCAACTCAAATGTTAAGTCGGCCCTATTATATGGCTGTGAAACATGAGAACAACTAAACTGACAATCATAAAGATACAGACTTTCATTAATGGATGCTTACGCAGAATAAAAGGGTGGAAATGGCAGGACAAAATCACTAACATAGAATTATGGAAATGTACCAGTCAAATACCAGTGGATAAAGAGATACATCTAAGACATGGGCGCTGGATAGGACACACACTGCGGAAGCCAACTGAGAGTATTTACACAACAGGCTCTTTTTGGAATCCGCAGGGGAAAATACAAAGAGGAAGACCAAGGAATTCTTGGAGAAGACAGATAGAAGCAGAGATGAAGATGATGGGGAAAACATGGAATTATCTTAAAAGAATGGCAAAAAACAGATCGACTTGGAAAGTGTTTGTTGAAGACCTATGCTCCACAGGGAGCTAAAAAGGTAGAAGAAGAAAGATATAAATGATTCTTTAAAAACCTCATATGCAGGGAGAAAACTCTATCAAAACACTGAAACGTCCGCAATGCAGCCCTGTATGTGAGTGGCTATGAACTGTCCGGAACTTACAACGCGAAGGCACTATCACACGAGGCAGTTGGCCTAGCACGTATATGATTTGGTACGCGAAACTGACCACAGGGAAGGCGACCTGTAGTAAGGCGAATGTTTATTTTTCAAATCTATTAGTGTGTCGTGGTTCTAAAAATTGGGGTGAGCGGTATTGCGTGGCTGATATAAATATGTTGTGCGTCATGTCTTTATAATTTGAGGAACGGAGCACCTGATTCAGTGGTTATCTCTCTCTCTCTCTCTCTCTCTCTCTCTCTCTCTCTCTCTCTCTCTCTCATTAGGACTGGAACTTTCATCTTCCTCTTCATCGGTTGTTGTGTTACTCCATATTTTCTATACACTGTAACACTTTAGTATTGAATATCAATAGAGGTGAGCCCTACTTCCTATCTGATTTTTGCTAATGATGTCCTGGTCTTTGTTCTCATACTGGAATGTGTTGAAGTTGGTTTTCTGGTTTCTACTTTTCTCAATTACGAGGATACATGACTAGTGATGACTTCCGTGGAATCATACTACACTCCACTTACAAACCGGGTGCGAAGACAGACGACATCAGATCTATGATACTATCAGACTTCCTTGTTCGAGTAGCCCATTCAGGTTGACCTTCCATCATTCAATCACACTAAAAATCCACCGATACCAATAGAAAGAGGATAGGATGGATGGAGGAAATCAGAAAGGAAGGAAATTAATCCCAGCAGGTTGTAGAGTATCTACCCGTTAGTTGTTTAAAAGCGTTTGATGATAACGGGGAAAACGCTGCATCTTGTTTGTTTTATTTGACTTGGTTAGTTCGATTATCAGAGAGAGAGAGAGAGAGAGAGAGAGAGAGAGGGAGAGAGAGAGAGAGAAAGTACCAATAACACCGAGGAAGTCATAAACACAACCCCAGTCCTAATGAGGAGAGAACCAATAATACCGAGGAGGATGACGTCACTAGATATTTATATACACATTTTCAGGAACAAGCGAAAGGAATATCCCCTTTTCTCCATTTTTAGAATCATCACAACCAACTCGTTATTTACATAGATTTGCACACCTAGCCTTATAGTCACCAATATCAGCACACAACAACTATCAGCTGACTTAAGGGATAAAGCTCTGTCATGACCACTGACAATCCCCTCTCACTATTTACACTACGAAATCGAAAGTTGTGGAGAGACATGATCCCTCTAAACCAACAGGCTTGGCACTTGATGATGTTGAGGGTATGGCACATGATGGTGAATTGCTGACCATGAGAGGACGGGACATGATGATGATGATGAAGTCATGATGCTGATTACACATGATAGTGGGACATGCAGAGATGATTGGTACCTGTTCATAATAATTGCACATGATGATGCTGTTGAGGGGAGGGTAGGGTATGGTGGCACATGTTGATGCTGGTACATGAAGATGATGATGATAATTTATAATATCAATACGCAACGTTGACGGGGCGATGGGTATAATGTCTTCAGGTTCTGTGATCCTGGTTAAAGGAGATATCCTATCTATTATTTATTGCCATTGAAAAAGCCTTAGGTTAGGTAATATATTTTCGAGTGTTATATGTATTAAGTGGTAGTTATTTTGTGCCGAACATAAGCTTAGGTTAGTTAAACTATTTTCGAAAGTTTTGTGTATTAAGTTTAGTTAGTTTGTGCCGAACATACGGTGTAAGCCTTAGAGACAATGCAGCAGGAGGTCGACGCCTGGGAGTCATGACCCAGGCGGGCACACCTCCCCTAGAGTGTCAAGAAGCTGAAGGGCCGAAACACTTGGTCGACGGGGGTCACTTCTGATGATCAGATTGCTTCCTGCTGCGAAGTTCCGTACAGTTTCCTACTACTTATATATGGTTATAGCTTGTTTCATAAGTCGTGCCCAACTTTAAAAATAAATATCTTTTAAACCGCTTTTTGTAATTTTTTCAAAATTTGCATGTAAAGTTATAATGATTAGAACCCAACAGGGAATTAATTTCATTAAAAACAAACATTTGGTTATTATTATTGCTTATTTGATTTATATAAATTTATAACGACCCATTGATGTAGTCAAAACTTAGTGTTTACAGTATTTAAGTTAAAAATAGCGATTACAAATCTATACACGCTCAAATTTACGATTTTGCACGCTTTCCGCGTGAGTTTTCTGACACAATTAGACACTTGTAGTAAACACGAGACATTGTGTGTTCCATTTCCGTTAATTCAGCGGCGTAACGTGGAACAATAACATTTATCATGAGTCTTAAAATGAAATTCTGCAGTTTACAAAACATCGCAATAAAAATGTATGACTATTTTTGCAAAGAGGCTAAACGAGGAAGATTATTTCATTCTTTAGAAAACCCTGAGAATAGGACAAGACACATTTTGGATTTATCTAAACGGTCATTTAATCGCTGGATTCAAGCACGTGACCGTCAATGTTCCAAATATACAAAATCACAAGGAAGAGCAAAAATGTTGGATAATTTCGACAGTGAACTTATTAGAAGTGAAATTCGCAAAATGTTGGGTATGAATGAAACTGTTACAATAAGAAAATTATAAGTATCGCTGAAAAAGAACAACAGTATTGAAATATCAAAGTCTACATTATGGGGGAATGTGAGAGCTGCAGGCTTTACATTCAGAAAGTATTCCAATGGACGAAACATCATCTGTGAGAAGCCACATATAGTAGTCATGAGAAGCAAGTACTTACGTGAAGTAAAAGAGGTGCGCAAGCAAGGTTATGATATTGTGTACTTGGATGAAACATGGATCAATGCTCACCACACTAACCAAAGGGAATGGCAGTCATCAGATGGAAAGATTAAGAGATTAATACCTAGCAGCAAAGGACAGCGCTTGATAATTGCTCATGCAGGTAGTCGACAACATGGACTAATACAGAATGCAGAGCTCATTTTTCTTTCAAAATCCATAGACAATCGGGATTATCACTCTGAGATGAATGGTCACATATTTAGACATTGGATTTAAAATTCTGTTCTCCCATCACTAGATCGACCATCTTGCCTAATAATGGACAATGCAGCGTACCACAACATTATTGCACTTGAAGATAAAGTCCCGACGTCATCCAGTACAAAAGATGCTATTAAGATATGGCTCACAAAGGAGCACATACAATTTAATAACATGTACTTAAAACCTGAATTACTATCTCTAGTAAAGCAAAAACAGAGGACAAAGATTTTCAAATAGATAAGATTATCCAAGAGCACGGTCATATAAGTTTGAGGCTGCCACCTTACCATGCTCATTTAAATCCAATAGAACTAATCTTGGCAAAATTAAAAGGACAAGTGGCAGATGAAAATACAACATTCAAAATATGCGATGTAAAGACTCTTGCTAATCTCGCTTTATTAAATATAGACAAAGATTATTGGGCTAAATGTGAAGACCACGTCTTAAAACAGGAAGAGGAATATTGGAAAAATGATGGTTTGTGGAATGTTCACCCCAAACAGTTATTAATCTTTTAGACTCGTCTGATTCAGAATGAAAGTATATAGCCCCCACAATGTTGGCCCCTATATTACCTTAAATTATTTCAACAAACGGTCCTTTTCAGGACCACACAACTATGAACATAGGACATACAGGTATACCTTGATATTATCGTCCGTCCTCGAACTGAGCAGACAATAATTCTCCTGGTGTTTTGTCTTATCCAGTTATTTCCCCATTACGGCCACGCCTTTACCTGGTGAAAATTAATCGTAGACCAGCAACTACGGTAATTTCTATTCTTTAGGGCTTCACAATTTACAATTTTGACAAACATCAAAGAAATATCGCCGCTTTAAGAAAACTGCAGCTGCAAGATATTTGTTAAATATACATTTAAAGGGTCTTTTGCATTCTAATAACATTTGGAAAATTTCAAAAGTATTTAACAAACGGTTAGACAGTAATAGCGTTTTGAAGTTGGGCATATGTTTTGAAACGAGCTATAGTCCATTGACAGACGGGACAAAGACCCGGGACATCTGGAAAGACAGATGACACTGGGAAAGACCAGGACCAACGGTTGACCGGGCCGGCACCCCGCCAGCTGATAAACTACTAGCTATAGAAACGAAACCTAATAAATGCCCCCAAGATTCACCGAAAGGGGGGGGGAGAATGATGAGTCACACAGCGATTCTATGGAGACGACAAGCATTGACCAACGGATTTTGATCCCAGAACAACGGCTGGAGCACCAATGTAGCTGTGGTAGGAAATTCTCAACACAGAAGGGCATGAACATACACATAACGACGAAGAGGTGTGGGAATACAGCATCAGTAGCTCAACAGCGCACTGTCTCGACAGATAAGACGTCAGAAGATCTCAGTCAGGAGTCAATCCACAGAACTGAGAACATTCAAGTTGAGCTGTCTGATGATGAATTCGCTCACCTCCTGGACGGGAAGAGAGGAAGATCAAGTTTCCTCCCGCCTGCAACACAGTAGTCTGTGAGAAGTTAGACAAGTCACTAGCAAAAGCCATAGACCACCACCACGAACTGCTGAATTTGTCCCAGAAGCTTGAAAGCATAGGCGAAGTGGTCTATTATTATTGCGTCAATGAGTTTGGCTTAGGCACGAAGGAAGTAAGGACGAGCACGAAACCACAGAAAAGCAGGCGACAAAAACAAATAGAAGAGATTAGGAGGCAGAAAAACCATGCTAGGAAACAATTCAAGAAAGCTACAGAAGCAGAGAAGGAAGCACTACATCAGGTATGGCTGCATCTAAAATCAAAACATAAGGCACTGAGTAGAGCAGAAAGATTGCATCGAAAAAGGAAAGCAACCAAGAGGGCCAGGGAAACGTTCTTCAAAGATCCGTTCAAGTTTGCAAAGGAGCTGTTTGAACCACCAAGATCTGGAACATTAAAAATCAGCAAGGAGGAGCTAGAGAAACATCTAAGAGAGACCTATTCGGACAGCCAGAGAGACGAACCGCTGAAGTCAATGACAGGAATCATGTGGCCGAGCGAACCGGGCTTCCCATTCAATGATAGGCCTGCGACGCTACAAGAAGTTATAGATGTAGTTCACAGAGCCCGCAACAACTCGCCCCAGGTCCAAATGACGTTCCATACCTGGTTTACAAAAGATGCCCAGAGGTACTGAAGCGACTGCATCGGCTGCTCAGGAGTGCATGGAAGAGGCAGATTGTAAGCCAGGAGTGAGACTCAAATGAGATTTCGCAGTTCAGACCAATCTCCCTACTGAATGTGGAAGGTAAAGTATTCTTCTCTGTAATGGCAAAGAGACTCACCTCGTACATCATGGAGAACGGGTACATATATACTGCCATACAGAAGGGAGGAGTCCCTGGTGTCCCAGGATGCTTGGAGCACGCGACAAAGATATGGGACGCGATATAGAGAGCAAAAAAACGAGAAGCTAGATCTAGACTTCATATGACTAGATCTTGCAAACGCATATGGATCAGTCCCACATCAGATGATTTGGCAGGCTCTCCGAATGTACCATGTACCCCAGAGTGTGACCGCCATGCTCAGACTGTATTTTACTGGCTTCACTGTGCATTTCTCCACAAAGGAATACATGACCGACTGGATAGAATTGCAAGTCGGCATTGCGATGGGCTGTACAATTTCGCCCATACTCTTCGTGATGGCGATGCAGATAATATTGAGAGCAGCAGAAGGAGTTGGAAAAGGACCAGACCTTGGAGGTGGATACATACACATACCACCACTTAGAGCATTTATGGATGACACCACGGTCCTAGCATCAGAAGAAAGCCACGCCCGCAGGATGCTTGAACGCCTGGACGAACTCATCGGGTGGTGCCGGATGAGCTCCAAACCAAGAAAGTCACGAAGCCTATCCATCAGATGAGGGAAGACCAAACAAGTCACATTCAGTGTGGCGAAACAGAGGATTCCAACCGTCTGCGAGGAGCCAATAAAGAGCCTAGGCAGAGTGTATGACGCCTCATTGAAAGACACGAAAGCAGTCCAGAGAGTAAGAGAGATGAAAGAGCAAGGGCTACATATCATCGACCGGAGTAGACTTTTAGGAAAGTTTAAGATCTGGTGCCTCCAGTTTATGTTGATACCCAAACTGTTATGGCCTCTTCTGATATACGAGATCAGCTCAAGTACGGTGGAAGCGATGGAGAGTAAGATTAGCAAGTACACGCGGATATGGCTGGGAGTACCACCAGGACTGACGGATGTTGCGCTGAACTGTAAGAAAGCCAAGCTGGTCCTTCCGTTCAAGTCAGTCCTAGAAGAATATAAAGCCTGCAAGGCCAGACTGGCAGTTATGCTGCAAAGCTCGTCAGACGAAACTGTCCGAACAGTGAAACCCACAGTGAAGACCGGTCGGAAGTGGCAGGCATGTACGGCAGTACGCGAAGCACGTGAGAGTCTCCAGCTAAAGGAAGTAATGGGCTACACGCAGACCAACAGGCGTGGATTTGGTCACGGAGACATCCAATGGTGGTCAAAGGTATCAAATAGACAACGAAGGGACATGGTAGTCCGGGAGATCAGAGATGTCGAGGAGAACAAGCGTGTACAAAAGGCAGCACAACAAGTGCAACACGGCCAGTGGACCACATGGGAGTTGGCGTTGCAGAGGACACTCACATGGAATGACATGTGGCATATGGCACCACTGCGGCTCAGCTACATAATCAGATCTATGTATGACCTTCTACCATCAGCCTGCAACCTTGTGAAGTGGGGGAAGACAGATGACAATCGATGTCCTCTTTGCGGAGGAAGACAGACGATGGGACATGTTCTTTCCTCATGCAAGACAGCACTAGGCCAAGGGCTGTACACATGGCGACACAACAGAGTGCTGCATCAACTGGCTGCCACCGTGGATGGGGCGCGGATGAAGGCCAACAATAAAGTTCGACCAGCTACGACTAACACCTACTTTTTGACAGCGGTACAGGCCGCACGCCCCAAGCAGAACCACTGGAGCGACTTCACTATCCTGGACATAGCAAACGATTGGGAGATGGCGGTTGACCTCCCAGGACGAGGGAAGTACCCAGAGTGCATTAAGAGATCTAAAATGCGTCCAGACATTGCACTCTACACGTCAAATTTGACCCATGTCATTTTAATAGAGCTCACGGTGCCATTTGAATCCAGGATAGAGGAACAACATATATTCAAACTATCCAAATACAAGGATCTCGCCACCGAGCTAAGAAAGCAGGGAATACAGAGTAGAGTGTTTTCGGTGGTGGTTAGTGCCAGAGGACTCACAACCCCATCCCTCTACGATCTCTTAAAAATGCTAGGAATTAAGGGAGCTATGCGGTCAAGAACAATGAAGACTATTGCTGAGTCAGCAGTGAGAGCGTCGTGCTAGCTCTGGCAGATTCGTGACAGACCAATAGTCAAATAATATTATGTCCAGACCAGACTGATCAGGTGACTATTTTACACCTTGTCCACTTATTGCTCCCACATAAGTCAGCAGAGTAGGGTGAATTGAAGTAGGGCCCGAGACGAAGAGATAAGAAGTTACATAATTGACCGGAGGTGAGCATCAGACCAGACGGATCGGGCGACTATTTTACACCTTGACCACTTATTGCTCCCACATAAGTCAGCAGAGTAGGGTGAATTGAAGTAGGGCCCGAGACGAAGAGATAATAAGTTACATAATCGACCGGAGGTGAGCATCAGACCAGGTGCTTGGGGCGACGACAATACAAACAACAAATCCTAAACAACAGGAAGACCAGACAACAAGGCGTCAATCTTAACCAGCGGATGCCGAATTCCCACGAAAGTCAGACACTGACGGGTCTAGAAAATATCGTTGTCATTAGTAGCCAAGTTACCTCAACTGGAAAGCGCAGTAACGCGCTAGGTTACTGACCAACCAAGACAGGTAAGGTAACTATTTTCGAGTGCGCTGCCTATTAAATGTAACTATTTTGTGCTGAACATGAAATGTAAGCCTTAGGTTAGGTAATATATTTTCGAGTGTTTTAGGTATTAAGTTGTAGTTATTTTGTGCCGAACATAAGCTTAGGTTAGTTAAACTATTTTCGAAAGTTTTGTGTATTAAGGTTAGTTAGTTTGTGCCGAACATAAGCTTAGGTTAGTTAAACTATTTTCGAAAGTTTTGTGTATTAAGGTTAGTTATTTTGTGCCGAACATAAGCTTAGGTTAGTTAAACTATTTTCGAAAGTTTTGTGTATTAAGGTTAGTTAGTTTGTGCCGTATATACGGTGTAAGCCTTAGAGGCAATGCATCAGGAGGTCGACGCCTGGGAGTCATTACCCAGGCGAGCCCACCTCCCCTTGAGTGTCAAGAAGCTAAAGGGTCGAAACACTTGGTCGACGGGGGTCACTTCTGATGATCAGATTGCCTCCTGCTGCGAAGCTCTGTACAAAGAGTTTCCTACTACATTGATATTCAATACTAAAGTGTTTACAGTGTAGATAAATTATGAAGTAACTCTACAACAGATGAAGAAGAAGAAAGGTCCAGTCCTAATGAGGAGAGAGAGAGAGAGAGAGAGAGAGAAAGAGAGAGAAAGAGAGCCACTGAATCAGGTGCTCCTTTCCTCAAATTATAAAGACATGACGCACAACATATTTATATCAGCCTCGCAATACTGCTTAACCCCATTTTTAGAACCACGACACACTAATAGATTTGAAGAGTAAACATTCTCCTTACTACAGGTCGCCTTGCCTGTGGTCAGTTTCGTGTACCAAATCATATACGCGCTAGGCCAACTGCCTCGTGTGATAGCGCCCTCGCATTGTAAGTTCCGGACAGTTCATAGCCATTCATATACAGGGCTGCATGGCCGATGTTTCAGTGTTTTGATAGAGTATTTTCTCTACATATGAAGTTTTTATCGAACCATTTATAAGTATCACCTATATTTTTAATGTAATAAATCTTCATTTTGCCCTATTTCGCTTAACGTGTATACTACTACCGGTTTGCCGTTCATACAATCGTCATAACACGTGATGATGAGGGTATTTAATTTATACGTTTGTACATTATTTATTAAAACTTTAGTACACTGGTACATCATTAAAATTTATATATTACAAAATATATATTCTATACCACAACTTTAAAATCCCCCATTTTATTTTATTTTATTTAAGTCGACCAAATAACATTACCAAATATATATATACCATGTTTAAAATTCACTTTTATTAATTATTTCAAGAGTTGGTATATCATTGCTATAACATTAACATAACATATAGTCTATACCACAACTTTAAAATTCCCTGAGCCTATCACCCATTTCAAAATTCTACACGGCTATTTCCTACACATGATGAGACACATGCCGATCACAAGTCTGCCTGAGCGATCACATTACTTTGCTGAGCAGGCGATCACGTGACAGATCAACGCGATAACAAGGTCACCCGGCAGCACATCCGGCCCGATGTAGCCGAGAGGTCACCACGTCACGGGCTACGTGTACCGCCGAACAAGGACATCTGGTCATAACCTCTGCTCGGGACACGCCCCCCCCCCCCCACCCCAAACGGATGCACGGTCGTGCATATATTATGCACGAACATGGACGAATAGACCTTATATAAGAAAATATTCGTGCAAATAAAGGTTGAATGATGCATGGTTACTACTATAGCCCGTTCAGAAATTCACAATCACACCTGAATTACTGTTGCGTGAAAACCGCTTGTTATTTTGGTTTCAAATTTTGCATCCAATCTTAAAATATTGATGACGCAAAGATTTTGGTATTTTTTATTTCACAAACACAACAGATTTTGCACATCAGCGAATTCCTTTGATCTTTTATGACGATATCACACAAGTTGATTCAAATTTTAGAGTTTACAGTAATCGGGTTAAATTTTCCAGTTTACTGCAATTCTTGTCAGATGCGTATCTACATAGTGCTTAATTGTGGGTGTTGTTCGTTATGTGTATTTGCAAACATGAATTCAATTGGTTACAATTAGTCTTGTCCTTCGGTCACCATTAGACAACAGGACGTCCTAACTGCAGCTGGAATTGAATTCATCTTAATTTTAATCATTCCGAATCTGACGATTCCAAGAGGTTGATAATCATTACTGGCTGGACAAATAGTAATCCATCTCGTTTCCAGTACTCATCTTCCACCCGCAGCACATGTTCAACACACTTCTTCCAGAACGGAATGTCTATTTTTGAGAGAGATTCGCGTGTCAGAACTTCAACATCACACATTTTAAACGCCCTGTTCTGTTCTGCAACTTGTCCTTTGACGTGAGCCCAGACAAGTTCGATTGGATTAAGGTGCGCATGATATGCAGGGAGTCGAAGAGAGGTGTGGCCGTATTTCTCAATGATTTTGTCAACATTGTACACCTTTTTCTTATTCGTATTCTTCACAAGTTGTAACAATTCGGGTTTTAAATATGTGTCGTCAAATTTGACATTTTCATTCGCAAGCCATGTCCTAATTTGCTCTTTTGTATTTGATACAGTAGGCACTTTGTCTTCCTCTGATACGACATTGTGGTATGATGCATTATTCATGACTATGCATGAAGGTCTCTCCAGGATTGGTAAAAGATCGTTCTCCAACCAGTGCCTGAAAATGTTTCCATTCATTTCAGTATGGTAGTCCCTACCGTCGGTACTTTTTGATTGGAAAATAAGTCCCGCATCATGGACAAGGCCGTTTTGAGTGCTTCCAGCATGCGTTAATATAATGCGCTGGCCTTTGCTGCTCGGAATTGTTCTTTTGAGTTTGCCATTTACTGACTGCCATTCTTTAGCATAGGTGTGGTGTGCGTTGACCCATGATTCGTCCAAATATACAATATCATACCGTTCACTCCGCCGCTCACGGATCTGTCTCAGGTATTTGCTTCGAGCAATGACCAAGTGTGGTTTTTCACAAATAATATTCCTGCCCCCAACAGTTTTTCTGAAAGTGAAGCCGGCTCCTCGCACAATCTTCCATAGAGTACTTTTAGAAATGTCAATATTGCAGTCTGCATGCAATTTTAATTTCAAATTCCTGAGAGTAACAAATACATTATTAGCAAACATTTTCAATATCTCACGTTTTATGACATCCATGTCAAAGCTGTCGACTTTCCTTTTCCTTCCTTGATTGATATGAGTGCACTTTGAGTCTTGTTTAATCCAACAAGAAAATTACGATTTATTAAGACCAAGCGCGAGTTGCGTTCGTCTCTCTGGGTGTGGAATATCACAATATAAATGCCCCATCTTGGATTCCCTAAGGAAGTGCTGATATAGTAAAACAGTAACCTTTTGCATAGTTATAAATTTGCATTTCAAACTCATTGTAATTTAGATATAAATGTTGGTATTTAAAGTCAACAAATTGTCTACTGAGTCTTCACAAAATTAATAAAGATACGCTTTCCCTTCGGTAATTAATGCCAAGGCCGTGGTGCGTCATGTCGTTCAATAACAATTAAGTTTTGTGCACGGGATTTTCCTGAAGTTAGTGTTTCTGCAATAGCCAAACTATTTTACGTGAACGACGGCACCAAATTAATGTATATATCCTAAAATGGTGTCAAATTCGAGCAGGGTGAATTTAATATAGCCTAAAGGAGAAAACTTTTAAACTAGATCACATTTCTCAGAGCAAAAAATGTTTCTATAACGTCATCAATATTCTAAGATTGCATGCAAAATTTGAAAGCAAAAAAACTAACGGTTATCACGCAAAACTAATTCAGATGTGATTATGAATTTCGAACGGACTATAGTAACCTTTTCTTTGCTGTCTTATATTTTTATTGATCGCAATAGAACCATTCGTTCATTAGTTTTACTTTCTTTATTAGCACCCTTAAGAGGCGACTAAGGAGGTTGATCGATGGCTTGACAAGCTGTCATTGTAAAAATCATTGTTATGGAAACAGAAATTTTAGAAGCAGTGATCTCTGCAATATGTGCCACTTCGGCACGCAGGGGTTTCTGTTTTTGAGATTGTAGTTCTGCCCTATGTGCCGTCTTCGGCTCGAAAGGACAATAGATTAGCACCCTTAGTCTTTATTCGCTTCTTCTTTACTTTGATTTAAAAATTAAATCTCCTTATTATGTGAAATTATATGTCTCTTTTAAACGTTTTTTTCCTATGTTAGCAGATATTCTTTCCATAGGAGATTTATTAGTACCGTCTCATTGATGTTAACTTTTAAGCCTGTGTGTTGTCAAGTTCATTGAGGTGAAAGGTGAACTGCTGTGTTGGGACAAGATGCTCTCCCCACAATGACCTATGGCATCAAAGTGAATGAGTGTTTCGTATTAATCAAATATTAAATCTCATCGTTGACGGACGATAGCATACACTTGAACACATGAATCAAAAACTGACAGCTGAATAATCAACGGTGTATACAGCATGTCGATACACGTATTTGATCTCAACAGAAGTAGTAAAATTACAGTTTTACAATAATTAATCAATTATGCAATTAACAAATATGACCATAATCGGCATTACGAAATTGGTCAAATGCGTTAGGACATACTGTATTATAAGAAGAGGTATCCGGATGTTAATGAGCATTAACCAGGAACCGGGATAAGATTTATTAGGTTAAGTCATGTTGACATAGGTCGCTCATTTATAATTGGCGAAGAAAAGTTTGTTTCTTAAACTGCGACTGGATTAATTATCTTATCAAAGTAATTTATGTATGAAATGGACAACTGAAGAAACAATAAACATCCATGCTTTACTCGTGGCGTCGTCTCGACGTAATTTTTATATTAGGCTCCAGTTACTTCAGAATAAGTCCATTAGTGGATGGATGGAACTGAAATCAAATGACATTTACAGCAACGATTCCACGTCTGGTTGAATAAAAGTGTTCTTCTATTTATATATTTATATATAATATTTATATTTATATATTTTCATTGTATCAGGCTGGAGCTGTTTTGCCACTGTGGATGTCTATTGGTGTTGTAGGAGTTATTGGAACTGTCTACACATCGATTGGTGGCATCAAGAGTGTGGTCTGGTCTGATGCATTTCAGAGTGTTATCATGCTTGGGGGTATTTTTACGATTATCATCAAAGGTACACATCACTGTGGTTTATCATTGATAATTTAGGTGTTTTGCTTATTTTTCTCAGTTAAAAAAATATGTATTTTAATATCTATTCTATGTTGATGTTGATTTTTGCAAAAGTTTTGAATAATTTGTTAAATTAAATAAACAATTATAAATTAAACAAATGCACATTTTAAACACAAACTTTATTTTTTCAATGCTGATATAAAGAAAATTCAACTCACAGAAAGATAGCCCAAACACGATTAATCATTGGGAACAAAAGTTATGTTTAATCCATTTTGAAATTTCGGGAAAATAATGATGAACGTTAGCTATCAAAAGAAAGGGAACCGCGATAGCTCAGTGATTAGTGGACTAAACTATAAAGTACAAGAGGTAAGGTTCGATCCCAGCCGACGGCTCCGGGTTCACCAAGCCTTAAAATGGGTATCAATTTTTTTTCTGTACCGACCACATTGCCCCAAAAATCATGTGCCTGATCTGTAAAATGTATGGTCACTGACACCATATTCCCTTTACGGCACTTGGCGTGACGGGGGCTCTTTACTTTGTTTGTTTGTATAAACAGATACATTTTGAGTATGTTGAAACAGCTCTTATTGTTATGGTAACCGCGTTTATATTAAACTTATTACGGCACTATTGAAAATATTACTTCTCAGTATTCTTGAATGGTGCACAAACATGGACATTAGAGAAGAAAACAATAGAAAAGTTAAGCCCTTGAAATGTGGATTTATAGAAAAATAGGAATAATTGGATGGGAAATAAAGAAAACGAACAATGAAGTCTCGCAACAAATAAACATTAAATAAAAAGAACTATGGACGAGAAATATAAAAAGATTGACTTGTCAGCCTATGATAACTTGCATCAATAAAGCCAAGAGACTGAGCGGAATTTCACTTCATGGTAACCAACCTTCGAAGCCGAGACAACACTCAATGATCGTGATGATTACAACACTGCTTCACTGACAAGACCGTTTACACACAAGTGATCAGGAGGAAGTCGCAGTAGAGAAGTGGCTAGTGAGCTCGATTACTGTTGACAGGACACGGGTTCCAGTTCTATACGAATCGAAGACTTCTAGATCCACTTAATCTTAATAGTGGATCGTGGGCCTTCTGGGAAGGAAGTGCTACATTGACGTAATCTTCATCATTATCGAGTGCCATCTCCGTAACGAAGGTTGGCTACCATTCTGCTCGATCTCTTGCTTTGATGGTGTAGGTTGTCATAGGCTGACTTGTCCATCGTTTGATTTTGCTCGTCCATGTTAATCTTGGTCTGCCTCTGCTTCTTTTACCTTGTATATTTCCTCCAAGATTACTGTTAACATGGCCCAAAAATCTAATTTGTTTTGTTCTAAGTGTATTTAGTAGTTCTCTTTTCATTTTTAGTTGTTTTAAGACTTCATTGTTATTTTATTTTCTTTCCAACCAATTCTACCTATTCTTCTATATATCCACATTCCAAAGGCTTCAAATTTATGTTCTGTTTTCTTGTCTAATATCCATGTTTCTACACCATATAATAATGTTGAAAAGATAAAACATTTTGTTATTCTTAGTTTTAGCCATGGTGTTATTTGTTTTGATGTTAGTATAATTTTCATGACATTAAAATTATTTTTGCTATACATATTCTTTTGTTTATTTCAGTTTTACATTTTCCATCACTGGTTATAGTATGGCCAAGGTAGTTGTAGCTCTGAACTCTTTCCAGCTCTATTCCTTAAATTTTGAAATCCACTTGTAGGTTTTGAGCATTATCTTTGTTTATGATCATAGTTTTAGTCTTTTTGATATTTATATCTAGTCCATATTTTTTGTTTGTCATGTTTATTTCATGAAGTAATTGTTGTAGATCTTGATGATTTTCTGCTAGTGCCACATTGACGCAATAATGAGCACATTAACCACAAATGGGTGGATAGTTACACAACTACGGACACTAACATGTTCTTCACACGCACGTGGGGGGAGTGGGGAATGACTGGATTCTTTCTCTTTTAATTAAGAGGGGTGAGGTTTTGATTCGTCTATATTAGAAGTTCGCAGAAATAATCCATCTACGGATTGTTCCTTATCCATGAACTGCGCCGCTAATGTTAACAAGTGAAGATCACTGCCTCTCTAATATTGACATTTAGACATAGACACGCACTGAGAGATTCTTCGCCATTGATCAGTACCTGCATTATTTTTTTGACTTTTTGTTTATTTAATATGCAGTCACTGATAATTTTTTAAAATAATTAAACTACATTAACTGTAAAATTATCTGACCATCACCGGACAGTCTGTATAGTCCGTTAATAAAATAGTGAATATATTTGAATAATCATAGTTACACAACACCCCGAGACAATGAACTGAAGCTCGGTATGTGTACTGCTGACAGTCCTATTTTGATCAAATATTTTCTTGCCCTTAGAAAACTAATCTGCTTTAGGATTGTTCTTAAGTTTGTAAAAAATACTTGTGGCTGTCGGGAGAGATATTTCCAAGTTTTACAGACCATTCAACTCTTCCTTTCAATGTGTCGTCTGAGTGCAGTGCAGACAAAATGTTTGTTTTTTTGCGTGAACCAATCGAACCGTTTCACCAATGGTGTAATTATCGTGCTATCTGTGACGTGTTTGCTTATGTGTCTTTATATGATTCGCTCTAAAAAATATGACGTGGTTTACTGCTACATTTACTACTTATGGAACACTTTTTGCAATTGTCCTGATATATAGCGATTTGTGCAAAATCCAGGCTGCTAATGGATGTAAATGTTATACAATCTTAAGGTCGATGACAATTTAAAACTGCAAGCACAAATTCACTGCAATTCATCAAATAATTTCAGAGATAATTAAAGTACACTGTGTTCAAGAATTTATGAACGTAATATAGTGAAGTTCCACATCTAGTTTTTATTTCGATTCGTGGGTCTAGAAACAATATCCTATATATGTACAATTAAATTAAAACTTGCACGATTATAAAGATAAAAAACAACAAGATCTTTCACAAACAAATACCTTAAACTTTGCACAAGTGACTGCATGATTGATTTATAAATGTAGATATCGACTCGAAGCACCTGAACTATAAAATAATAAGCCAACCTTTTCAATGACTAAACATGTGGCTTGTTTACGTTTATGTGTCAGCAGGAAAACATGACCTGTTGCTGTCCTGGAAGTGCACATTGTTGTATATGCTATAATCAACATGACTAGTGAGATCAATCGTTGCACACTTTCTTCCTTCTACAGGTAACTCTGTTATCGGTGGAGGAGACTCACTTTGGAGAATCTCTCAAGCAGGAGGGCGGATTTCTTTCAATATGTTTCATGAGGATCCAAGGAATAGAAACACTTGGCTGGGAGGTGCTATAGGAGGATGCGTATACTGGTATTTTTCTTTCTTTTTTGGGCTTTCACAACCGCGACAATAAATGGTATAATAACAGGCTTTACATCTCGAGATATAAGTCAATGGATCATAGTTTCTTATAAGCAAACCTTTTCATAACTCCAACCCCGGTAACATGTTTTGAGATTTGGGGTTTTTCAGAAACAGAATCATCCCTTCGTCTCGTGCTGAAGTCGGATGTGTTGGGCCGAAAGGCGCAAATATCTCAGTTATACTCCAAACCACAACAGATAGCAGACACGCCCACTTAACGTCCTTTTAAGGGCGGATGATGAAGAGGAATATTCTAGACAACCGAATACTCTAGAATACTTTAGTCATCGGGCGAACGCAAGCAAGCATCCCTTCGTCTCGCTGGTTCAACGGAATGAACAGAATGTATTTCGTGCTGTAATAATTTGATTGTAGAATAAGCAGGACAAGATCTGTAATTGATCTCTTACGGTCGCTGCACGTAACTTTTTTTAGGGGGGGTTTAACATTTTCTCTCCAGAACTATCATCAAAACGATTACTATATATATGTATATTAACTGTAACGATAATTGTGATATGTATAATAAACCGCAGTAACAAAGAGTTCACAAATGACGAAATGAAATCAATATTGCTATTTATAATTCACACCCACTAACTAATTGGGAAATGTTGACCATCCTTCGCTTTCATAACCTTCCTTTACAAATTTGGACCTAGAAATCTAACTCTCTCTCTCTCTCTCAATTCAGCTGTTAATTAATTTCCCACTTTATGAATATGTCTATGTTAACGGAAAAAAATTAATGGAAACTGTGGCATTTTTATTCACGTTAAAATACTAAACAATGTATTCCTCGCCGGAAGGAAGAACCTGTTAAAAAATGAAGTAGAACATGTAAACTTATCAGAGTAATTGCATAAAGCAGGCAGCCAAACAACTGCTCAAACTTACCACTCTGGCACGTTGCAGATGAAAGTAAGCATTGTCCTGTATCTCTCCGATCGCAATTTGAACTAAAGTGCAGAAGTGCACACATGCTTTTTGATATTGTCGGAGTAATAAATTAGGCATAGAGATAATTATATATTATTTGCTATAAGAAACATAATAACAATTACAAGAACTTTAAGGTAAATTTGTTAGCAATTGTGACATACATTTTGATAATAACAGTAATAGTTATTTTAACAATTTACAGCAACGTGATAAGAATTGTAACAATGTGTGAGTCCCACAACGTTATCAGTTCTTTATATGACATCATAAAGACAGATTGTGACAATTGTTATGAGATTAAGAGTTTAAATATTTTGTGATTAATGAAAAAATAAAGAATGATAGATTATTTCTGTACTATATAGATTCTATAACCTTTCTTTTTCTCAGTTATTCATTCTGAAAGTTCATCGGTGCTATATACAACCAATTCTGACCTATGGAAGTGAATCATGGATAGTAAACAAACAAATGGAAAGACTAATAGACGCCACAGAGATGGGATTTCTAAGAAGAATGTTGAAAGTTCCCTGGACAGTTAAAAAGACCAATGAGGAAGTTCTCAAAGAGGCCAAAACAAAAAGAGAACTCATGAAAAACATTAGAAAGAAACAATCACCATTTTTTAGGCAGATCATGAGAAAAGAAAAGTTGGAAAACTTTGTTACAACTGGCAAAATACAGGGAAAGAGAGATCAAGAGCGACAATGACAGAAAATAATATATATCTTTGTGTCATGGCACGGTAAATAGTCAACAACAGAATTGATACGATGCACGGTATATAGAAAATTGTGGAAAGACATGAACGCCTACGCCGACCGGTATGGCACATGATGATGACTCATTCTGAATAAGTCCATTTGTTGTGTTGGGAAATAATTAACGCCGACTTTGTTAATGACATTTGTAACAATGTCATATAAACTCGGTCATCGATATCACTATCATCATTGAGTACCATCTTCGCATCGCAGGTTGGCTACCATTCCGCTTTGTCTCTTGCTCTGATTGATATTGAAGGTTGTCTTAGGCTGACTTGTCCATCTGTTGAATTTACACGTCCATGTTAGCCTTGGTCTGCCTCTTTTACTTTGTATGTTCCCTTCCAAGATCACTTTAGTAGACTGCTGTGTCTTTTAACATGTCGCAAAAATCTCATTTGTCATGTTTGAATTTCGTTTAGTAGTTCTCTTTTCATTTTTAGTTTTAAGACTTCATCTACTCATTATAAAAGTAAATGTACAATACTTTTATTATGCTCACAAAATCCGTCTTGGTAATCGTGTAATGACACTGTTATATTAGTACCGTACTCTCAGTTCACTTAAATGCTATGCTTTGACCACTTCCACACTGTGAAAATAAATTTGATAATCATGACGTAACTCCACAAAGTGAAACGCATCGACTATTGATATCAGTTGAAAATAATCGTGTCTTATTGAATGGCCGTCCTATGTGCCCTTTACAATGTTGGCATGAAATCAACAAACGTAAGAGATGTATGATCCTGAGATGCCGGAACGTGTACAGGTTGTAATATCTGTAATGGTCACGGCTGTTCTGATAACGTTAGTTTTTATTTTGTGAGAGGTGACTACTCCATATTATTATTCAATTATGATAAGCCTCTGATTGCCCAGGTAACATAGGCTGGCCCATCAGTTCGCTCTACCCGACAACCCTTATTCCGTAAATCGTAAACAAACTCCCTCCTGCAAGACAGGCGTCTTATTCGTGATCTCAACAAAACGCTTTAATTGCTCACACTCAAATCGGTCCTATAGGTCCTAGATTGTATAATAGACCATACAGTGGTTTAGAAGCCAGAACTCTCTTGCTTACCTCTACTGCTGTTATCTTGATTTTATTTACGTACTGCTTCTCTATCCTGGATTTGAATTCGGCAGTGAGACAATATCTGTCATAAATGGGGTGTATATTACGATAGCTTGGACGCATCGTTGATGTGTTTTATGCACTCTCACTCGCCCCTCAATTTGGAAAGTCAACATCGATCTCCCAGTTTTTCGCTAATTCTGGAATACACTTTTTGAATTATTTACTCACTCCTCTGTATTACCATCATCATGTACTCCCGGTCATTATTAAACAATAGCTCACCTACACTTCTATAACTAATGTCTTTTGTTTTACAGGTCAGGATTTATATGCAACCAATCTTCACTGCAACGCATCGCCGCAATGAGATCTATCAATGACGCTAGGAAAGGTTTCCTGATATCCGCTATAATCCATATTTTTCAAAACTTCCTTCTAATGTCAGTGGGATGGACCATATATTCCTACTTTGCGAACATTCGATGTGATCCACTTCAGGTATACTGACTCTTTCTTTACGTTACAATACAAATGTCAGCCATGTCTGTGTATCTGTTGAATTATTTATTATATCAACATTTATAAAAGTGATACTATTACTATTCTATCTATCTATTGATCTTTCGACCGTAACCGGCCCATAGGGCGTAGACCAAGATACTCCTTCTCTTATCTGAATTTTTTGTTCTAGCAGATTTCTTTTAAAGATATTTTATCAAATCTCGCCATCTGTCTCTGTTCTGTGCAGGCAGCTCTATCTCATTGAGGGAGCCGATCCCTGCTGCTCTTGCCTCTCTCATCAATGTTCTTCTCAGTGTCTCCCTGGGTCTTCCTCTTTTTCTCTTACCTGTTGTTTCCCACACGAGGGCTTTGCTATTCGGTTATTATCTCTTCTCATCACATGTCCAACATATGACCATCGTCTTTTCTTTATTACTGAAGATATTAGTGGTTGATTGGTGATTTCTCTAATTTCCTCGTTTATTTTGAATTCGTTCCATGCTATACCAAGTATTTTCCTGTCACATTTATTTTCGAATGCGTTCAACTTTGTTTCTATATCTCTTGTTGTTTTCCAGCGTTCACACGCATACGTAAGGGTTGATAGTACATTTGATTTGAATAGCATAAGTTTTGTGTTTGTACTGATGAGTTTTGATTTCCACAACTTTTCAAGGCTTCTGAAAGACATTGCTGCTTTAGCTATTATGATTCTAATTTCTTTACTTGTATCCCCTTCTCGATCAATGTGACTTCCAAGATAGATAAAGCGATCGATCTCTTCTACTGGTTTGTTTTCCATGTATATTTTGTCACCTGTTGGAATTAAACTTTTCATGACTTTAGTCTTTTCATGATTGATCTCAAGCCCAATTTTGCTGGCTATTGATGACAGTTCATTTGTGCTTTCCTGCATCATTATTACTGTTACAATTATTATGCTGAATATCTAAAGAATCAATAAGTTTATTCTTCTGTGTGCTGATCTAAATATCTGAGATTTATATGATGGAGTCTTCAGCTATGATGGAAATGTGAACCTCGTGTGAATGCCTCATGTTACTTCATCAGTTTCTCAGAGTGAAGGCGAGGGTTGCAAAACAGTCTTTGATTTGAATCGTTTTGCTGATTGGCTCTTGAACTCTGATATTGTTGCTGATTGGCTCTTGAACTCTGATATTGTTGCTGATTTGTTTCTGAACTCTGATATTGTTGCTGATTTGCTCTGACTTCTGATATTGTTGCTGATTTGCTTCTGACCTCTGATATTGTTGCTGATTTGCTTCTGACCTCTGATATTGTTGCTGATTTGCTTCTGACATCTAATATTGTTGCTGATTTGCTTCTGACCTATGATATTGTTGCTGATTTGTTTCTGAAATCTGATATTGTTGCTGATTTGATTCTGACCTCTGATATTGTTGCTGATTTGCTTCTGACCTCTGATATTGTTGCTGATTTGATTCTGACCTCTGATAGTGTTGCTGATTGGCTTCTGACCTGTGATATTGTTGCTGATTTGCTTCTGACCTCTGATAGTGTTGCTGATTGGCGTCTGACCTATGATATTGTTGCTGATTGGCGTCTGACCTATGATATTGTTGTCGATTGAATTCTGACCTCCGATAGTGTTGCTGATTTACCTTTGTCTTCTAATCTGTTTTCATATTTACGCCTGATCTACGATAATTGTGCTGATATCATCATCATCAAGTACCGGGCCTGCTGGCGTAGGTGATCATGTCTCTACACAAATTTTGATCTCGACAGCCATTTATCATTTCTATTGTTGACCTTCTGCCAAGCTATTCTCCTAAGCTGTCTGTTATTTTTTCTCTTTTTTTCTTTGCCTCCCTCTATCTCTTCGTCCCTCAATTTTTCCAGTCGTTACAATATATTCCAGTTGTTCTCTTCTCATTACATGGCCAACAAATGATGATTGTTTCTTACTAATATTGGAAATTAGCTCTCTTTTTGATTTAAACTCTCTCAGAACATCTTCATTACTTTTCTTAGCTGTCCATGGTATTCTCAACATTCTTCTGTAAAACCACATTTCTACAGACTCCAGTGATTTTCTTGTCTGTTGTCCTATTGTCCATGATTCGCATCCACATGTTAAGACTGGCTCTACGTAACATTTAAAAACTCTCTTTATTGTTTCTATTGTCAAAAATGGATTGCATAGTATCTTCCTAATTTTTTGGAAAGCTGCTTTTGCCTGAGCCATTCTGCATATTACCTCAGCAAACAGTACAACCTGTGGCTTCCCTGTTGCCTTGCATGTAAGCTCGGGAGAGTAAAAGGCTAAGGGAGGGTACCCCGAAGTAAAACAACCCCACTGCCTAGTCTCTCTACTCTTTTGTACATTTTCTCTGAGGTTAACAAAGTTCCCAAATATTTAAATTCATTTACCTGTTTTAATATTGTTCCACTTGTCCTTATTGTGCACTGAGGTGATGTCTTTTTCTTTGTTGTTACCATTATCTCTGTCTTTTTGTTATTAATACTGAGTCCTTTATTTTTGCTTTCTTTCACTTTAATGTCCAACATTTCTTGTAACTCATTTTCACTCTTTGCGATTAAGACTGTATCATCAGAATACCTTAGATTATTTATATTATGACCTCCAATTGTTATTCCAGGCATGCCCCTTATGGATCATAAAATAATCTCACTATAAATATTAAACAAATCTGGTGACAGCACACAACCTTGTCTAACACCCAATTTTATTTCTTTAAACATTCCCAATTCGTTTCCAGTTCTTATGGCCGCTGTTTGTTGCCAGTACATGTTCTTTATTATTCTTAGATCTTTGCTGTCTACATTTATGCTTTCCAAAATTTTGATTATTTCTTGGTGCTTATGTGTGCTGATATACACCTCACATAATAATCATTATCAACTGGTATACCTCCAGTTCTAACATAAGGTATATTATATATTAAAAAGAAGCTCTGATTTAAGCATTTTCTTCTAAGTATGTCATTAACCCACATGTTTCCTTGTGTGAGATCCTCGGAATGCATCAATTGCAAACTCTTTTGAACCTAATCCAGTCTCTTTATTACAGTGAAATTATCTGAAATATTGATGGGATCATATGAAGTCGTTCGAAGTCCCAAGCTAGTATACGAGCGCAGTCTTTTGTCTTTTGTGCAGTCTTGCCAGTAGTAATTTGCAATTCAACAATTCTTTTGGAAAACTAAAGATTAATAATCGTTATTAGGCTTCGATCTAGGATGACGGTAGCTGTGAAGCTGTTACACCTTTAACTGACCGCTCTGGATGCTGGCATTACAAATTATCTGGGCATGCCATTTTTATTAGATCGATAGCGCCATACAGGATACATATCAAATAAACTAAAAACATCAACTTTCATTGCATTACCCAAAAAGAATGGTGCAGTTGAATGCAGTAATTGTAGAACAATAAGCCTGATGAGCCAGGTAACAAAAAATGTACTAAAAGTTATACAGGGAAGGATTCAGCATAAAACCAATACTGAATTAGATGATCAGCAATCTAGATTAAGGAAAAACAGTGGGACAAAAGAAGCCATATTTAGCATGAGGACATTGATTGAAAAATACGTAGAAGTAAACAAACCAATATATACCTGCTTCATAGACTACACCAAAGAATTTGATACACCATAATCAAATTATAGACTGCCTAATAGATATAAATCTGGACGATAGAGACATGCAACTAATATGTAATTTGTATTGGGAGAAAACAGCAATAATAAAATATAACAAAGAGAACTCTACACCCATTGATATAAAAAGAGGAGTGAGACAGGGATGTATCCTATCACCAAGCTTGTTCAATCTATACACTGAGCAAGTCTTTTAAAACTTAACAGAGATGCCAGGCCTAAAGATTAATAGAAAGATAATCAATAATCTAAGATATTCTGATGATACTATACTACTAGCAGACAATCCTAAAGATCTACAACAATTAATTAATGGAATAAAAATGATGGACAAGACATGAATATCAAAAAGACTAAAACTATGATCATAAACAATGATAATGCTCAAAACCTGCAAGTGGTTATCAAAATTTAAGGAATAGAGCTGGAAAGAGTCCAGAGCTACAACTACCTTGGACATACTATAACCAGTGATGGAAAATGTAAAATTGAAAAAAAAAACAAAAGAATAGGAAGGACAAAAAGTAATTTTTATTGTCATGAAATATATACTAACATCAAAACAAATAACACCATGACTAAAACTAAGAATAACAAAATGTTTTATCTTTTCAACATTATTATATGATGCAGAAACATGGACATTAGACAAGAAAACAGAACAGAGAATTTAAGCCTTTGAAATGTGGATTTGTAGAAAAATAAGTAGAATTGGATGGAAAGAAAAGAAAACGAACGATGAAGTTTTAAAACAACTGAAAATGAAATGAGAACTATTAAACACAATTCAAACAAGACAAATGAAATTTTTGGGGCATATTAAAAGACACAACAGCCTAATAAAAGTAATATTGGAAGGGAAAATACAAGATAAAAGAGGCAGAGGCAGACAAAGAATAACATGGACGAGTAACATCAAAAGATGGACAAGTCATACTATGACAAACTGCACCATAAAAGCAAGAGACAGAGTGGAATGTCGCTCCACGGTAGCCAACCTTCGATGCGGAGACGGCAGTCAATGATGATGATGATAGACCATCAATGTTGCAGAGAAATGAAAAAGTGTTTCTCAGGTGCGGAATCTTGTTATTGGGTCGGATGAGTCCTCGATTTTTGCAAGATTCTCCAATTGTTAACCGTTATATTCACTGTGTACATTGTGAGGACTACATTCGGCAACCTGATGGAAGTGAAAAATCACTATCCTTCACTGACGATAAAACCGTGTTAAAAAACAGAAACCAGATAAGCAGGCCACTGGAAAGTCAAAATCTATCGCTGCAGCAGAGAAGAAGAAGAAGAAGAAAAAAAAAGAAGCAAAAAAACACATAAAGAAGTCATTAATACAGTTTTTCTATGAAGTTTAACTCAATGTTGTCTATTTTTGTTCAAAGAGTATAATAAACTACTACGCCACTGTAAAAAAAAAATACGATTTTAAATTGTATCTGCTCTACTTTCAATTAACAGGCTGGCTATATCTCTAATAGTAATCAACTTTCGGTGTATTTTGTGATACATGCCCTGAGTGACTTGCCAGGTATTGGAGGCTTATATATGTCATCAATTTTTAGTGGCACTCTGAGCACAATCTCAACCGGTGAGCTGTGACTTTTGTTTTATTATTGAATTGGTGCTGAAATAAATTATTATCTGCTTTTACTGCAAGTTGTACTGAACTAATTCTTGAGAACAACGTTATCTGTTAAGCTGAATCTGTCTAAGTGTTATCAAATGTGTGTTGGCTATAGTTTTATATGTTATACTGTATCAGTCAATACAACAGTGAATGGATTTTTGGGTACAATTGTAATTTAGTTGTGTATATCACAGTAATAACTGGACTACAAAGGACAAGGGAAGGGTTCGATCCCAACCGACGGCTTCCGGGTTCACCCAGCCTAAATGGGTACCGGATTTTTTTCTGGGAAAGTAAAGCAGCACGGGCGTAATACCGACCACATTACCCCAAAAAGCATGTGCTGAAGGTCTGTAAATTATAAGGTCACTAACACCATATTTATCCCTATACGCCACTTGGCGTGACGGGAGTACTTTACTTTTTTTTTTATATCACAGTAATACTAAATTGGCGTTTCATTATCTTTAACCGGTTGGTGCTGTGATAGTAATAAATAATAGGAAATTATGTCTACAGAGCTTCTAACAGCAGGTAATCTGAAACTCAAAAGTCTTGATCACCAGTCAGCGACCTCTTGCTGCACTGAAATTGAAGTCTCACACTATATTCGAAGTGTAATAGATAAACTTTCTCTGCTCATCGACGCTATAATAGAAGTTCTTGTTCCGATATTTTCTAGCATCTCAGGCTATTGAATATATGATAACCGTGCCAATAAAAAATTGATTGGAAGTACATATATCGCAGCTCTTTGTTACAACATAAAAGTGTTGTTTTTTTAGTTCTACTATTCCAATGTATTATAAATGCTTGTGGGTAGAGGTGCTGGAATCTACTGATTTATGTAAAAATGAGGTGACTTGGGTGGAAGGAGAAGATAGTAATTTAATGAAGTTTTTAAACAAATAAAAATGTAGACCCGAATGTGAAAAGTCTGTGATGTGGAAGGGGCGGAAAGATAAAAATGATCAACGGCCCAGAAAAAGAAAACAGCAAAGTGTGTGGTACACATGAGGCATATTCAGAACACGAAAGACGAATATGGCAGACCACCGTGCAAGAGATTGGAGCCTCATAATGTAACACTCCAAAGAAAGCCACGGAGAGAGTATGGTGCAGAAACATGGACATTAGACAAGAAAACAAAACAGAAAATTGAAGCATTTGAAATGTGGATTTATAGAAGAATAGGTACAATTGGATGGAAAGAAAAGAAAACAAACGATGAAGTTTTAAAACAATTAAAAATAAAAAAAGAACTACTAAATACAAGACATTAAGACAAGACAAATTGCATTTTTGGGGCACGTTATAAGACACAACAGCCTACTACAAGTAGTATTGGAAAGGAAAATACAAGGTAAAAGAGGCAGAGTCGGACCATGACTAACATGGACGAGTAACATCAAAAGATGGACAAGTCAATCTATGACAACCTACACCGAAAAAGTAAGAAACCAAGTTGAATGACGATCCATAGTAGCCAACCTTCGCTGCGGAGACGGCACTTGATGAAGATGATGATGAAAAATGTAGATTTGTGTGGCATGTTGGAATACTTAATGACAAAGGGAAACATAGATGGTTGATGATATAGAGGTTGACAAAGGGAAACATAGATGGTTGATGATATAGAGGTTGACAAAGGGAAACATAGATGGTTGATGATATAGAGGTTGACAAAGGGAAACATAGATGATTGATGATATAGAGGTTGACAAAGGGAAACAGATGATTGATGATATAGAGGTTGACAAAGGAAAACATAGATGATTGATGATATAGAGGTTGATAAAGGAAAACATAGATGGTTGATGATAATGAGGTTGACAAAGGGAAACATAGATGGGTGATGATAATGAGGTTGACAAAGGGAAAACATAGATGGTTGATGATAATGAAGTTGACAAAGGGAAACATAGATGGGTGATGATATAGAGGTTGACAAAGTGAAACATAGATGGTTGATGATAATGAGGTTGACAAAGGGAAACATAGATGGTTGATGATAATGAGGTTGACAAAGGGAAACATAGATGGGTGATGATAATGAGGTTGACAAAGGGAAACATAGATGGGTGATGATAACGAGCTTGACAAAGGGAAACATAGATGGTTGATGATAATGAGGTTGACAAAGTGAAACATAGATGGGTGATGATAATGAGGTTGACAAAGGGAAACATAGTTGGGTGATGATAATGAGGTTGACAAAGGGAAACATAGATGGGTGATGATATAGAGGTTGACAAAGTGAAACATAGATGGTTGATGATATAGAGGTTAACAAAGGGAAACATAGATGGTTGATGATAATGAGGTTGACAAAGGGAAACATAGTTGGGTGATGATAATGAGGTTGACAAGGGGAAACATAGATGGGTGATGATATAGAGGTTGACAAAGGGAAACATAGATGGGTGATGATATATAAAGGTTGAAAAAAAGAAACATAGATGGTTGATGATATAGAAGTTGACAAAGGGAAACATAGATGGTTGATGATATAGAGGTTGACAAAGGGAAACATAGATGGTTGATGATATAGAGGTTGACAAAGGGAAACATAGATGGTTGATGATAATGAGGTTGACAAAGGGAAACATAGATGGTTGATGATATAGAGGTTGATAAAGGAAAACATAGATGTTTGATGAGATAGAGCTGGACGAAGGGAAACATAGATAATTGATGATATAGAGGTTGACAAAGGGAAACATTTCTGGATGCTTAGATGACATGGCGGCACGGGAAAAAAACATAGATGGAACAGCTATTTGATGGTGTTAAAGGCGCGGTGGAAGGTAATAACCATGGAGGGAGATTTTGCACAAGTTCGAGGTTTTCAACGGACATATTGTCCACTGATTCTTGGCATAGATCCTAAATGTGTGAATAATTGATTGAATGCATAATTAAATGAATAATATAGAAGAGAAATATATAAGACAATGTGTCTATATCATGAAGACGAGAAATCGAGTGAAATGGTACTCCATGATAGCCAATCTTTGATAGGAAGATGACACAAGAATGTGGTAATGATTAGCAATAATTAGGAAAATTAATGTTTGTGACTGACGAGCAATGGGGTACATGTAAAGACCTGTTTCCGCTGATAAAAGCTTGATTTTTGAAAACAATTAATCTCTTTTTATGGGATTTTCCGCGCACATCACAAAACCATTTAGAAGAAAAATACATATTTTAAAAGTTATAAATGTTGCAATACATACGTAAAGTTATATTATTATTTCTTTTCACTAGTTTAAATTTATGTAGAAAAATTGCAGAAAGTTTACGATTACATAGATGGTTGATGATATAGAGGTTGACAAAGGGAAACATAGATGGTTGATGATATAGAGGTTGACAAAGGAAAACATAGATGATTGATGATATAGAGGTTGATAAAGGAAAACATAGATGGTTGATGATAATGAGGTTGACAAAGGGAAACATAGATGGTTGATGATAATGAGGTTGACAAAGGGAAACATAGATGGGTGATGATAATGAGGTTGACAAAGGGAAACATAGATGGGTGATGATAATGAGCTTGACAAAGGGAAACATAGATGGTTGATGATAATGAGGTTGACAAAGTGAAACTTAGATGGGTGATGATAATGAGGTTGACAAAGGGAAACATAGTTGGGTGATGATAATGAGGTTGACAAAGGGAAACATAGTTGGGTGATGATAATGTGGTTGACAAAGGGAAACATATATGGGTGATGATATAGAAGTTGACAAAGGGAAACATAGATGGGTGATGATATATAAAGGTTGAAAAAAAGAAACATAGATGGATGATGATATAGAAGTTGACAAAGGGAAACATAGATGGTTGATGATATAGAGGTTGACAAAGGGAAACATAGATGGTTGATGATATAGAGGTTGACAAAGGGAAACATAGATGGTTGATGATAATGAGGTTGACAAAGGGAAACATAGATGGTTGATGATATAGAGGTTGATAAAGGAAAACATAGATGTTTGATGAGATAGAGGTTGACGAAGGGAAACATAGATAATTGATGATATAGAGTTTGACAAAGGGAAACATTTCTGGATGCTTAGATGACATGGCGGCACGGGAAAAAAACATAGATGGAACAGCTATTTGATGGTGTTAAAGGCGCGGTGGAAGGTAATAACCATGGAGGGAGATTTTGCACAAGTTCGAGGTTTTCAACGGACATATTGTCCACTGATTCTTGGCATAGATCCTAAATGTGTGAATAATTGATTGAATGCATAATTAAATGAATAATATAGAAGAGAAATATATAAGACAATGTGTCTATATCATGAAGACGAGAAATCGAGTGAAATGGTACTCCATGATAGCCAATCTTTGATAGGAAGATGACACAAGAATGTGGTAATGATTAGCAATAATTAGGAAAATTAATGTTTGTGACTGACGAGCAATGGGGTACATGTAAAGACCTGTTTCCGCTGATAAAAGCTTGATTTTTGAAAACAATTAATCTCTTTTTATGGGATTTTCCGCGCACATCACAAAACCATTTAGAAGAAAAATACATATTTTAAAAGTTATAAATGTTGCAATACATACGTAAAGTTATATTATTATTTCTTTTCACTAGTTTAAATTTATGTAGAAAAATTGCAGAAAGTTTACGATTTCAGGAAACGGGATGGTCATGAAAAGGTCTAAGATATCGGTAACAAAGGGCTTTGAGAGTTGAATAATCATGATTTGTTGCATACATACTGTGTGCCTACATTAACCACACCTTGAAAGATCGTGCTGACCTAGTGGGATAACAGACAAAATGACAAAAATGTATATACACGGTATGTTAAAAGTTTCATGTAACAAATGGACAACATTAATCCAAAAGACGTTTATGTGCAAAGACAATCAACATAAAGGCTATTGTGTTTCTAAGATGAGATATTCATGTCTGTTGAAGGCCTTTGCGCCGAAACGTCGTTCTGATTTGTGTTGTCCACTCGTTACGTGAAGATTTTACCATCTCGTTTTTATCTATATACATTTTTTTTTTTCATTTCTCCTTCACTGCAGCTTCGCACTTTGATGCATTATATGTGCATTCCTTGCCCTAACCCTGAGATAACAGAAGTCTGCATGATAATCTTTATCAACTTATAATCTATATTGATAACACGATTATATTCCATCATACTTTTTATGATTATTATAATGTATTTCACTTGTTTCTATTTAAAAGTAATTCAATAACCCTTTTGTATCTTTCCTCTAGGAATAAATGCACTAGCGACTATCACCACTGAGGATTTGCTCAAGTCACGACTGCAAAAAGTCACTGAGAGCACCGCTACTTTTATTACAAAAGTTCTTGTGTTTTTCTACGGCATCCTGATAATTGGTCTCACTTTTGGGGCTTCCACGTTCAAAGGTTCAATTGTTCAGATGTCAATAACCAGCGCAGGAGCATGTGCTGGACCGGTATTTGGGGTATTCCTGCTTGGTGCTCTGGTTCCCTGGGGTAATAAATATGGAGCCGTCTGTGGGGGTCTTGTCGCTGTTGCATTCAACATGTGGATGGCTATAGGTCAGCAACTTTACGGAAAAATATATAAGACCTTACCTCCACCGCCTTCAGAGACGTGCTATTTGAATAGGTCAATCACTGAATACATCAACGGCCATAATATGCTGACATATTTTGACAATGAAACTCTAATTAGTCCAACAGTCAACAAGTCACATATTCTGAGTAGCAAAGCAGATCACAATGACCCCTATAGATATAGCTTCTTCCTCTACGACATCTCATACGAGTGGTACGGCTTTATTGGAACTCTTATCAGCCTCGTTCTGGGTATGATCATCAGCTACTTCTCTCGTAGATATTGTGTTCAGGTTACAGATAAAAAGTTATTGTTTCCCTTTTTACGGAAGATTTGGCTAGGGAAATCACTTAACACGAGCAGTAAAATTGATACAGAGAGTAATGAAGGTGAACAAGTGATGTTGCAGGGATGTGAATTGAATGTAGGAATCATATCTAAAAGCAACCAGTAGAATATCCCTCACGTGCAGTTATTAAATAATCGAGCATCTTAATGTCACGATTACCAACCAACTTGAAGGTCACGATCCAAAATTTAAACAACGATTTCTCTCTTGCATTCTACAGACTAATTTTAAATATACACATTTTTATGTAAAGTGTAGGACGGATGAATTCTAAATTTAAACAAGTAATTTCCAATGTTGTTCTGTAATCTTCGAGTAATCTTCGTAACACTTATGTTTCTTGTGAATAAACGAAAGGGCAAAGTTTTTTTTGGTCCAAAAATTCTTCTATAGAAGAATTTCCGATTTTCAACATCTATATTCCTAATATAGAATATTTGATGGCAAGGATCTGCGAATCATAAAAACATGTACTGGCAACAAACAGCAGCTATACGAATTAACAACCAAACAGGACAATTCCAATATATAAAACAAGGAGTCAGACAAGGCTGTGTTCTGTCACCGGATTTGTTTTAACTTTACAGCGAATATATTATGAGATCAATAGTAGACAAAATAGGAATTGAAGTCAACGGTCACAATTTAAATAATTTGCGATATGCGGATGACACAGTCTTAACAGCAGAGACAGAGAACGAACTACAAGAAATGATAGCCATAATAGTAGAAGAAAGCAACAAGAAAGGTCTTAGTCTGAATAGTAAGAAACCAGAAGTAATGGTTATATCGAAGAAACAATCATCACCATCATGCAGCATAAAAATAAACGAGACAAATCTGAAACAAGTACAACGTTTCAAATACTTGGGCACAATAATTACATCAGATGGGAGATGCACCACAAAAATAAAAGCAGAATAGCTCAGGCCAAAATAGCATTTCAGAAAATGAAAAATATCTTATGCAACAAATCTATGTCAATAAAAATGAGAAAGAGAGTTCATCGGTGCTATATAGAACCAATTCTGACCTATGGAAACGAATCATGGACAGTAGACAAACAAATGAAAAAACGATTAGTGGTCACAGAGATGGGATTTCTCAGAAGAATGTTGAAAGTTCCCTGGACAGATAAAAAGACCAATGAGGAAGTTCTCAAAGAGGCCAACACAAAAAGGGAGCTCTTAAAAAACATCAGAAAGAAGCAATCTACATTTTTCGGGCACATCATGAGAAGAGGAAAGTTGGAATACTTGGTTACAACTGGCAAAATAAAAAGAAAGAGAGATCGCGGACGACAAAGAAAGAAAATACTGGATAGCTTGGTGTCATGGCATGGAAAACAGTCAACAACAGAACTGATACGATGCACTGTAGATAGAAGATTGTGGAGGGACATGATCGCCTACGCCAACCGGCAGGGTACATGATGATGATGATAATGATATTCCTAATGTCAAGCATTTAATTCACTTTAAAACATCTAAAAGTAATGATTCCTTATATGCATTTGTCGGGGAGATGGACGGAAAATGTTTCTTGTTATTTTCAATTATTATTAAATAACGTGATACACGAACGTTTATGAAACACACTTAATACATTATTGTTTTAATTCTTCTATCCTTTCTAAATTGTTTTTCAAAGTCGTGATGAGATATAATGTGTAGTGTTTTGCTCTTCATTGATCTCTAATGCTGTTATGTTTCCTAGTGTTTCTAGTTTTCCATCAATCCATCCTCTTTCGTCGTTGACTCTTAAGCCTAGTGTTTATAAATACTATTTATTAAATACTCATTTTGTTGTGTTGTTATTCTTTCTACCTTGTCACGAGACTAAACCATTTTATCTGTTGCTTCTTCATGTATCCTACAGTGATAATTATTTCTATATTTTTTCTCAGTTCTTCGTTTCTGATAAAACTCTTATTCTTCTGTCATTCGTCTAACACATGTTATCTCGATTGTGGTTGTTTTTTTCTTACTGCTCTTGAATCTAGAGTCAAGGTCAAGCATTGGTCTCGCAACGTTGGGATGGAGATCTTTTTCCAGATGTATCGTGTTGCCGATAGCGTTATATCTGTGTTATTATTAACAGAGAAAAGTGCAATATGTATGAAGTAATACATTTATGAATGTAACTTTAAAAGAATTATACTTTTTTTGTTATAAAAACGAAATATTATACAAATCTACAATTTATTTTTAATATTTTGATGAGATGAGATGAAAGTGAAGCCGCAATTTTATCCTGAGTGTTGAGTCCATGAAACCTTCAAGGAGGAAATATCACTCAGACATCAAGATTTCAGAACAAGTCGAATATTCCAAATATTGTTCTGATATCTACTCATCAATTCATATGAGAGACAACTGTGATTTTAAAAACAAAAAATAATAATTACCTTATGGTAGCATTCACATGTATTAATGAAAGCATGGATAAGTTAGAAAGTCTTCAGTAATATAATTTTGAGTGTGTCTTGCAGATTAGAACGACAAGTTTATTGCCAACAATAATAACTTACGGATAGAGATGATACAGGCTCAAGAAGAGTTTTGCGTCGAAGTGATCACAGACATATGCAATGACATATACAATGCAGGATACATATTAAACGATCTAAAAAACATCAACTTTCATTGCATTGTCTAAAAAGAACGGTGCAGTTGAATGCAGTGATCTCAGAATAATAAGCCTAATGAGCCAGGTAACAAAAATTTTACTAAAAGTTATACAGGGAAGGATTCATAATAAAATCAATACTGAATTAGATGAGCAACAATTTGGATTCAGGAAAAACAGTGGGACAAAAGAAGCCATATTCAGCATGAGAACATTGATTGAAAAGTGCACAGAAGTAAACAAACCAATATATGCCTGCTTTATATAATACACCAAAGCTTTCGATAGAATACACCATAACCAACTCATAGACTGCCTAAAGGATATAAATCTAGACGACACAGACATACGACTAATATGTAATTTGCACTTGGGAGCAAACAGCAATAATCATATATAACAAGGAGAACTCTACACCCATGGACATAAAAGAGGAGTAAGACAAGGGTGCATCATATCACCAAGCTTGTTCAATCTATACACTGAGCAAATCTTTAAAAACATCTCAGAGATACCAGGCCTAAACATTAATGGAAAGATAATAACCTCAGATATGCTGATTATACTGTTCTACTAGCAGAAAATCCTAAAGACTTACAACAATTGCTTAATGTGATAAATATAACAAGCAAAAAATATGGACTAGAAATGAATATCAAAAAGACTAAAACTATGATCATAAACAAAGAAAATTCTTAAGACCTACAATTAAATATCATAGTTGAGGGAATACATCTGGAGACAGTCCAGAGCTACATCTACCTAGGACATACTGTAACCAATGATGGAAGAAGAGGAAGAAGAATGATGGAAAATGCAAAACTGAAATAAACAAAAGAATAGGTATGGCAAAAAGTAATTTTAATGCCATGAAAAATATACTAACAACAAAACAAATATTAGCAGGGCTGAAACTTAGAATGGCAAAATGTTACGTCTTCTCAATATTCCTGTATGGTGCAGAAACATGGAGATTAGGCAAGAAAACAGAACAGAAAATTGAAGCCTTTGAACTGTGGATTTATAGAAGAATATGTAAAATTGGATGGAAACAAAAGATAACAAACGATGAAGTTTTAAAACAACTGAAAATAAAAAGAGAACTACTAAATACAATTAAGACAAGACAAATGACATTTTTGGGGCATGTTAAAAGACACAACATCCTACTAAAAGTAATATTGGTAGGAAAAATGCAAGGTAGAAGAGGCAGAGGCAGACCAAGACTAACATGGACGAGTAACATCAAAAGATGGACAAGTCAATCTATGTCAGACTGCACGATCAAAACAAGAAAAAGAGTAGAATGGCGATCCATGGTAGCCAACCTACGTTGCGGAGAAGGCACGCAATGATTATGAACCACTTACATGTCGTTAAACTTGCTGTTAAACAATAAAAAAAAGTATGTTGGTACGTCATTTAAATATTTAGAAAGCGTTATATTAGCAATAGCAACTGTACATATGAAGATCAGACCTGACTTACGGCAGCAAATAGAAAGCAACATATGTTGATCTATTGTGCCAATCTGAGGCTTATCTTAACGACATATTCCTGCAAAAATCACTACCTAGAAACAGGAGAAGTAACTTTTGTGTTTTCCTAATTCCTTCCTTTTCTTTATTTCTATAACGTAACTCTAAGGTTTAATGGATCTCATTCGTGGCGGCAACCAGTGGCCCTCCAACTTCCCTTTCTGTTAATTTTTTATATCCCAACTTATTGTTGGAAGCTGATGAAATCAATCATTTGACCGCTGTTCATCAACATACAATCACATCATATGTACATGTATTCTGTACGTCTTACCTGGTAAAAATCAACATATACATATGAAGAAATGAATAGAAGAAGAGAACGTGAAATATCTGAAGCATGCTAAAGAATATATGTACATAGGGAGCCGCAATTGCTCAGTGGTTAGTGAACTGAACTACAAAGGACACGAGGTATGCGAAGACATATATGATGTGACAAATAGATTGCCATTCACAAAGATAACCATATATTTGTATGTGAATTACGTGGAAAATAGGAAGCTGTGTAATTGTGATCTATTCTTGTAGTTGTAATTTACTCTTATCTGATTTATTTGTTGCTCATCTGTCTCTGAGTCTCTTGTTTCTACTGAGCGTCGGTCTCTATGTGTCTTGCGAGAGTGCGTAGCGCTTAGGTAAAATTCCTTCACACTTACTCGCGCTAGATTCTCCACTTATCTCTAGATTGCTTCACAGTAAGAACTGTGAACTTATCCCATAGAAATTAGGGTCAACTAAAAGTACTTGCACAGCTGTCGCGTTGAATCTCCAATTATTTGCTGTAACGTAGGTTCATACGCACTTATATCATACTAGGCATCGCGCCGAACACACAACTTAACTAGAAACCATACCTAAAGAAAGCAAAAAGGAAAGCAATCCGTAAGCAATCACTCATGAAGCAGATGTCTGACACGAACTGAGAGAATTGAAGCAGTCTCAAAAATGTATTTACTGGTACACTCAGGCCTGCTCTTGAATATGGGATGACAGCATGGGCCACTACCGCAGAGAGCAATACTGGCAGTTTAGGGATAAATCCAAATTCAGCGCTCAGTCTCACCACAGTAGGTATATAAACACTCAAACCCAGACCGCGGAGAAACCCACAAAAGTTACAGTCCCTGGATGACAGAAGAGAGAAAAAAGTGTTGAGACATTGAGAAAAACATGTCCGTATGCCACACCACTCAGCAAACTCCAAAATTCAAGATCCATTCACCAAAAGACTAAAGAGAATAATCTTTAAACAACTCTCCAAACATCCACATAATAGAATCATCCCTAGCACCTCTAAATAGATAGCAATGCCAAAAAAACAAAGAATATGCAAACAATCCACCGGAAGGAATCAACATTATATCAGGCATACCATCATCATCATTGAGTGCCGTCTCCGCAACGAAGGTTGGCTACCATGGAGCGCCATTTTGCTCTATCTCTTGCTTTGATGGTGCAGGTTGTCATCGGTTGATTTGTCCATCTTTTGATGTTACTCGTCCATGTTAATCTTGGTCTGCCTCTGCCTCTTTTACCTTGTATTTTCCCCTCCAGGATCACTTTCAGTAGGCTGTTGTGTCTTTTAACATGGCCTAAGAATCGCATTTGTCTTGTTCTAATTGTGTTCAGAAGTTCTCTTTTCATTTTTAGTTGTTTTAAGACTTTGTCATTTGTTTTCTTTTCCTTCCATCCAATTCTACCTATTCTTCTATATATCCACATTTCAAAGGCTTCAATTCTCTGTTCTGTTTTCTGGTCTAATGTCCATGTTTCAGCACCATATAGGAATATTGAGAAGATGTAACATTTTGCTATTCTTAGTTTTAGCTCTGGTGTTATTTGTTTTGATGTTAGTATGTCCTTCATGACATTAAAATTACTTTTTGCCATTCCTATTCTTTTGTTTATTTCAGTTGTACATTTTCCATCACTGGTTATAGTATGTCCAAGGTAGTTATAGTTCTGAACTGTCTCAAGGTCTATTCCTTCAATTTTGATATCCACTTGTGGGTTTTGAGTATTTTCTTTGTTTATGATCATAGTTTTAGTCTTTTTGATATTCATATCTAGTCCATATTTTTTGCTTGTCGTGTTTATTTCATTAAGTAATTGTTGTAGGTCTTTAGGATTTTCTGCTAGTAATACAGTATCATCAGCATATCTTAGGTTATTTATTATTTTTTTCATTAATGTTAAAGAGTGGCATCTCTATGATGTTTTTAAAGATTTGCTCAGTGTATAGATTGAACAAGCTTGGTGATAGGATGCATCCTTGTCTTATTCCTCTTTTTATATCAATGGGTGTAGAGAACTCTTTGTTATATTTTATTATTGCTGTTTGCTCCCAGTATAGATTGCATATTAGTCGTATATCCATGTCATCTAGATGTATCTCTTTTAGGCATTCTATAAGTTGTTTGTGGTGTACTCTATCAAAAGCTTTGGTGTAGTCTATGAAGCAGGCATATATTGGTTTGTTTACTTCTGTGTATTTTTCGATTAATGTTCTCATGCAGAATATTGCTTCTTTTGTCCCGCTATTTTTCCTAAATCCAAATTGCTGCTCATCTAATTCAGTATTGATTTTATTCTGAATCCTTCCTTGTATAACTTTTAGCAAGATTTTTGTAACATGGCTCATTAGGCTTATTGTTCTAAAGTCACTGCATTCAACTGCACCATTCTTTTTAGGCAATGCAATGAAAGTTGATGTTTTTAGTTCATTTGGTATGTATCCTGTGTGGTATATGTCGTTGCATATGTCTGTAATCACTTCAATGCCAAAATCTTCAAGTGCCTGTATCATCTCTATCTGTATGCTTTCAGGTCCTGCTGCTTTTCCCCTTTTCATTGTTTTTATAGCTTTTTCCACCTCAGATTTTAAGATTTTATAGCCTGATGTACATTTTATAACTGGTTTCTTGTCCCTTTGATCATGAAATAGTTATGTTATATATTCCTGCCATCTATCTATGATATCCTTATTGTCTGTTAGCATTTTTCCTTTTTTGTCTGCAATGCATCCACCTTCTGTGGCTTTTTTATTTTTATTAGTCATTCTCTTTATTTCTGTGTGCATTCCTCTTAGGTCTTGTTTGCTTTCCATAGTTTCTATTTCTCTACATTTTTGGCTGAGCCAGTCTTCTTTTGCTTTTTTGCACATTTTGCGTATCTCATTATCTATTTTATTGTATTGGGCAGTGTTCTTCGCTTGTCTCCTTTCTTCCATTTTTTCTAAGATGGTGTTAGTTATCCATTTTTGTTTTTTGTTCTTTTCTCTTTTGGGTAAGGTGTCGCAGGCTTTTTGTATGCTTTTCTTTATGCATTGCCATTTGGTTGTTACTTTTTCATCAGGATTTTCTCTTCTGTATTGTTCAATTCCTTCCTCTAGCAGCTTTTGGTATGTGTTCTTTACTTGTATTGTATAGGTATCTTTAATATCTTTTTGATTTAAAGCTGTTATGTCGAGTGGGTTTGTTGATGAATCAGATTTTTGCTTGTTTCTCTTTAGTTTGATTTTCATTTTAATCATTACAGGATTGTGATCAGAATTAATATCTGCTCCTGGGTAGGTTTTGGCTTTCTTTACGCTGTTACGGAACCTTTCTTTTATCATTATGTAATCTATTTGATTCCTCTTCCTATCTCCAGGGCTTTTCCATGTGTATAGTTTCCTTTTCTCTTGCTCAAAGTAGGTGTTACATATTATCAGCCTGTTTTCTTCACAGAATTGTATTAATCTTTCTCCTCTGTCATTTCTTTTTCCTAAACCATGATTTCCTATAATTGTCTTATATCTACCTTTTCCTACTTTAGCGTTCATGTCACCCATTACAATCAAGATGTCTGAAGATTTCACTTGCTTCATAACTTTATTTAGGTCTTCATAGTATGCCTCTATTTGTTCATCTGTGTAGTCTTGAGTAGGTGCATATGTCTGTATTATTGCTATGTCGAATGGTTTTGCTTTCAACTTGAGTAGTATAATCCTATCACTGTATGTCCAGTGGGTACTTATATATTTTTGTAGCTCTCTTTTTATCAGTATTCCTACCCCCCTTTGATGTTCTGTTGTGTTTCCTGAGTATATAAATGTATATTTTTCGTCTTCAATGTACCCACATTCCTTCCATCTAGTTTCTGATATGCCTAAAATATCTATATTTATTCGTTCTGCTTCTTGAATTAGATTTTCAAATTTCCCTTGTTGATATAGAGTCCTAACATTCCAAGTACTTATTTTAAGATCTTTCCTCCGACATAAGTTCGAATTTCTCCGACTCTCCATGGCTTCCTCTGGACTGGTACGTGATGAGGCTCCAATCTCTTTCACGGTGGTCAGCCATGTTCGTCTTTCGTGTTCTGAACATGCCTCTTGTGTACCACACACTTTGCTGTTTTCGCTTTCTGGGCCGTTGATCATTCTTGATTCCTCCGCCTCCATCCACCGTCACAGACTTTTCACATAAGGGTTGAACATACCCGTTTTTCCGTTGACATTTTTGTCAAACCATGTGCTTGCCTATCGAACCGCGAACACACAACACAAAGAAGAATAAATCATATTCCACTTAAATATCGGCAATCACAGTCCATCCCCACGTTAGAAGTAAAACATACACCAAACGGGAGAATAGCAACACATAATTTCACAACTAGACTGTCGCGTAAATCATTTAAATATATCAGCAAGAGCCGAATTATAAAAATCGACTACACGAAGCCGCCATGACACCGGAAATCCGTAGGAAGGCATACCATACATCAACAAAAAAGACTGCCTGAACACAACCTCTCTCTCTCTCTCTCTCTATCTCTCTCTCTCTCTCTCTCTATCTCTCTCTCTCTCTCTATATATATATATATATATATATATATATATATATATCCCTCTCACACCCCGAATACGCTAAAATAAACTAGATGAAGAGATAAATCATAATCAGTGCAACCCCAAGAAGTGATCACATGTATACACATTTGGATCAGCAGAAGGAGCAATGACAACTATTGGCGAGAGCATTCATATTCGTTATTTTGTTGGGAACACTAGCTCAAAAACCATAATAACCGCCTTCATCCCATCAAACGTGACAGTAGAACCAACCGTGCTATTGCAGAGATCTTCTATCTATCCACCTTTTGAACCATAGTCGGCACATAGTGCATAAAGTCAGATACCCTTTCCCTGTTTCGAAATGTTCTATCTAGCGTCTCAATCCTTGCAAAGATCTTTTGTCAAATCTCGCAATTTGTCTCTGTTCTGTGCAAGCATCTCGATCTCACTGAGGGAGCCGATTCCTGCTGCCTTTGCCTTCATGATCAATGTTCTTCTCAGTGTTTCTCTAAGTCGACCTCTTTTTCTTCTAACTGCTGTTTCTCACTTGAGGGATTGCTTTGCTATTCGGTTATTATCTCTTCTCATCACATGTCCAGCATATGGCCATCGTCTTTTCTTCTTTATTGATAGTAGTGGTTGATTGGCGATTTCTCTAATTTCCTCGTTTGTTTTGAATTCGTTCCACGCTATACCAAGTATTTTCTTTAGACATTTATTTTCAAATGCTTTCAGCTTTGTTTCTATGTCTTTTGTTGTTTTTCAGCACTCTCATGCATACGTAAGAGTTGAAAGTACGTTTGATTTAAATAGTCTACGTCTCGTTCTTGCGTTGATGAATTTTTCTTTCCACAACTTTTCAAGGCTCCTAAAAAACATTGCTGCTTTAGCTATTCCGATTCTATTTTCTTTACTTGTATCCCTTTCCAGATCAATGTGACCTTCTACCAAGCCATTGTCTTAAGCAGTCTGGAATCTTTTCTCTTTGCTTCTCTCTATTTCTTCGTTCTTCAAATTGCCCAGTTGTTACAATGTATCCCAGCTGTTCTCTTCTCATTACATGGCAAAAAAATGATGATTGTTTCTTCCTAATATTGGAAATTAGCTCTCTCTTTCTTTTGGCCTCTTTCAGAACATTTTCATCGCTCCTCTTAGCTGTCTATGATATTTTAAACATTCTTCTGTGAATTCACATTTCTACAGGCTCCAGTGATCTTCTTCTCTGCTATCAGATTATCCATGTCTCACATCCATATATCAAGATTATAAATACATAACATGTTAGATCTTTTTCATGTTTCTATTTTCAAAAATGGATTGCACTGTATCTCTCTTATCTTTTTTTTTTATAATAGCTGCTTTTATACGTGGTTACATTTGGGAAAAACAAACACAGGGAAAAAGAGAGGGAAAAATAAACGAAATTGCTGGTGTCGTGGCACGGTAAATAGTCAAGTACAAAATGTATATACTGTACTAAGGACAGATAGTTATGGAAGGACATAATCGTCTACGACAATCGCCATGGCACATGATGGTAATGAGAACCAAATCATCTCCCTTTAATACCATTCATTAGCGATTCATTATTACATAGGGATTTTTGTATGTGCGTTATTATTTTTTTTATCAAAATAGAAATTCTGTTGCATACTTTTACATATAATGTGCACGTCATCTGTTAAGTTTACATTTTTTTTTTGTCAAGAGAGTAGTTGCAGTTTATAGGTAGTCACAGCTGGCGCAGCTTCTTTTGAAGTCATAAGTTATATTGTGGTTCTTGTTGTCTTACTGATCTCCTGAAATGTGTGAGTCATAATTGTGAGAAATTTCAGAAATGTAAATACATTGGACTACTGGCTTGCTTGATCAACAGCGAATAAAAGTGTTTACCTACAAGTGCTACCTTGCCTAAATTACCTTTGTATGATTTTGGCAACGTCTCCACAACTTCCACTAGGCTCCCCTTATACTCCTAACTGCGATAGGGTAGTACTTGCTCTCACCCATCATCCTGACACTACGCAGAGAACAGAATCACTCACCACTTCATCCCCACGCACCGACCGACCCCACCAACTGTCTATTTTTCTCTGACCGTCTTCTGGTTGCCTTCAAGAGTGATTGTAACTGTTGCGCTATGTTATCTGGAACCACCTTCCCGCCTCCATTCATAACCATCGGGACACTATCCGTTGGTCAGTATAAGACTTGTAATCACGTTCTCTGGAAAGGACGGCTCTCTTTCTAGATGGTCCTTTCGAGATCAGAGAAGGATTCACGTGTATATCTCGCAACATTGATCATTATCATCATATGTAAACGATGAAAGATGACATACACTGGCAAATCAGGACGCTCTTATGGGACGGTTACGTGAACATCTTTATGACATCACACGAGATGCAGGTACATCATCCCACTTGTATCATCCAACACCATAACTCCCATGACCATAAAGGTATTGTCGATGTCTAAGTTACTGGTTTAGTATCATGTACTTCTGACATCGATAGCCGCTTTCGCCTTAGACAATCGTCTATCTGTCGTACAGGTTCCCTCACGTCACTAGGATCAATGTATCCATTTGTCAAGGAGGTACTTACCTTTCTCATTCTTATTTTCTCTCTCCTCTATTCATCTTACTTACCTTCCGACTTTTTTCCTTCACTCCCACCAAAACGAATCTTCCCTTTCTTTTCCCTTCCCTCCCCTTACCACTTCTTCTTCAGCTACTAAACGGGTTTGTCTCAGGCTACACTTTCGGATTGCACTTCTTTAGGTTTTAAGGCCCCCTTCCTCCCCGCCCTTTCTTACTCCCAGCTATACATGTATATGTGTACATATAGGTATATATGTGGAGATATATGCATATATGTAGTTGTAGGTATATATATATATATATATATATATATATATATATACATATATGTATGTTGGTATACACATACATATATATATATGTTTGTATTTGTATACATGTATATATGTACTTGTAGGTGCGCATATATATAACAATACAATCAGATTGCTGAGTCAGAGGGATGCGATTGTAGTAGAACGAAAGAAATAGGCAGCTATCGGATATGGGGAAATAGTAAAGTAAGTAAAGTAGTGATGAAATTCACGGTGAAAGAGGAGAATATGCCATAATAAGTGCAAGTAGGTGCTGAAATACTTGTCGATATATAGAGATCATACCATGTAGATGGGGACCAACATAAGCAGGATAATGCGTTTCGTCATGAGAAGATATGCATACAACGGTCAATATATATATATACTTACCGATCATATAGGTGGTACGTATGCATATATATATATATTTACCGTTGTATGCATATCTTCTCATGACGAAACGCATTATCCTGCTTATGTTGGTCCCCATCTACATGGTATGATCTCTATATATCGACAAGTATTTCAGCACCTACTTGCACTTATTATGGCATATTCTCCTCTTTCACCGTGAATTTCATCACTACTTTTACTTACTTTACTATTTCCCCATATCCGATAGCTGCCTATTTCTTTCGTTCTACTACCATCGCATCCCGCTGACTCAGCAATCTGATTCACTGTTCTTGTTCGCATTCCCCTCTTAATTCCTAGCATCTTCACTAGGTCGTAGAAGGACGAGGTTGTGAGTATATGGCCCTTTTCGTCTTGTCAGACGGTCTAGTGGAGGCTATTGCGTATTTTTTTGAGGTATTGTTTTTGCCGAACAGCTTCTCTCGTGGCTAATTCTACCAATGTTTGACAAACACACGCGGTCACATAATGAACAAGTCAGGCTCGCTGATCCACAGGGTTTACCATCCTTTTTCATGAGTCTCTTCTCTTCTAAGTCCTGTCTTAGCACAGTCTCAAATGTTGTTATACCGTTCCTTATACATGCTCTCCATGATGTGCGATCACTTGCCAGATGTTGCCAGTCGTTTTCACAGATGGAGAAGTCTTTCAGAGATGATTTGCAGATATCTCTATATCGTAGTTTAGGTCTGCCGATTTGTCTTTTTCCGTGTTTTAGCTCACCATATAGTATTTGCCTAGGAATGCGTTTTTCTTCCATCCGTTGGACATGCCCCAGCCATCTTAGTCTTCGACATCTGAGCATCGACATGATTGTTGGGATCTTAGAACGTTGCAGGACAGTTAAGTTGGTTATTTTGTCCTGCCATTTGATGTGCATTATTTTGCGGAGACATCGCATGTGGAAGACATTTAGTCTTTTTTCCTGGTTTGAGTATGTTGTCCAGGTTTCGGATAGAGGTTGTGAGTCCTCTAGCACAAACCAGCACAGAAAACACTATAATCTGGAATCACTGCTGTCTCAGCTCGCTGACGAGATACTTGTATTTGGCTAGTTTAGATATATGCTGTTCCTCTAACATGGATTCGAATGACACTATGAGCTCTATTACGATGACGTGTGTCATATATGAAGTGTAAAGTGCAATGCCCTGACGCGTTTCATATCTCTTTATGCGCTCAAAGTACTGCCTTCATCCTGGGAGGTCAACAGCCATCTCCCAATCGTTTGCTATGTCCAAGACCTTTGAGTTGATCCAATTGTTTTGCTTGGGCAATGCGACCTGCACAGATCTAAAACAATAGGTGTTTGCTGTAAATGGTCGAACTATAATGTTATCTTTCATCCGAGCCCCATTCTAGATGGCAGCCAGTTCATGCAGAACTATGCAGCGCCGCCACATGTACCGCCCTTGGCCTAGTGCTGTCTTGCATGAGAAAATAACATGTTCTATCGTCTGTCTTCCTCCGCAAAGAGGACATCGATTTTCATCTGTCTTTTCCCACTTCACACGGTTGCAGACTGATGGCAGAAGGTCGTACATAGATCTGATTATGTAGCTGAGCCGCAACGGTGTCATATGATATATGTCATTCCATGTTAACGTACTCCGCAAGGCCTCATCCCATGAGATACATTTACTTTGCTGCATCTTTTGTGCTGCCTTATGAATACGTTTGTTTACCTCAACATCTCTAATCTCCCGGAATACCATGTCCCTCCGTTGTCTATTTGATGCTTTTGACCATCATTGAATGTCTCCGTAACCAATTCCACGCCATTTGTTTTGCGTGTAGCCCATCACTTCCGTCAGTTATATATATATATATATATAGGGAGCCGCGATAGCTCAATGGTTAGTGAACTGGACTACAACGGACAAGGGGTAGTGTTCGATCCCAACCGACGGCTTCCGGGTTCACCCAGCCTTAAATGGGTACCGGTATGATGCTTATGTGAATGGAGAGTTACATGTTACAAGAGAAGCATAATTAGGTGGAGTGTATCAGAACCTCCTTAGTACTACTGTGAGAAGTGGGACTGCCATTCATGCCGCCCGGGCTCGAAGTGTTAGAAATTTCTTATATATAGTGGGGTGTGTAAATAAAACATGTTGAAGTTTTTGTACAAATAATTCTTGTTGTTTGTCTTAACTCAGAAGTAGATGTTAATATAAGGCTGTATCCAAAGGGTATTAAAAAAACACAACGCAAAGTAACTACGAGAAACGAACGACCAACGGAAGACGAAACTTCCACAAAACCACGTCAAACCAGCCAGAAGGTCGCATTGATAACTCAAAGTGATTGAAGTGTATTGATGAATAAGTGTCACATAAAGACTATCATACAAACTTTTATTCAGTAAGTCAGCAGTAGCTCAGCAGCAGATGTCTACAAAGACACTTTTTTACATATATATGTACATGCATAAATACAAACACACACACACATATATATATCATCATCAAGTACCGGGTCTGCTGGCGTAGGTGATCATGTCTCTCCACAACTTTCGATCTCGGCAGCTATTTATCATTTTTGTTGTTGACCTTCAGCTAAGCCATTCTCTTAAGCTGTCTGTTATTTTTTTTTTCTCTTTGCTTCCCTCTATCTCTTCGTCTCTCATTTTTCCAGTTGTTACAAAATATTCCTGCTGCTCTCATCTCATTACATGGCCAAAAAATGATGATTGTTTCTTCCTAATATTGGAAGCCAGCTCTATTTTTGACTTGATCTCTCTCAAAACATTTTCATTACTCTTCTTAGCTGTCCATGGTACTCTCAACATTCCTCTGTAAAACCGCATAGCTACAGACTCCAGTGATTTTCTTGTCTGTTGTCCTATTGTCCATGATTCGCATCATTATGTTAAGACTGGCACTACGTAACATTTAAGAACTCTTTTTCTTGTTTCTATTGTCAAAAATGGATTGCATAGTATCGTCCTCATTTTTTGGAAAGCTGCTTTTGCCTGAGCCATTCTGCATCTCACCTCTTTTGTACATCATCCGTCTGAGGTTAACAAAGTTCCCAAATATTTAAATTCATTTACTTGTTTAAATATTGTTCCATTTGTCATTGTATATATATATATATATATATATATATATATATATATATATATATATATATATACATATATATATATATATATATATATATATATATAAATATATGTACACACAAATGCAAACCCACACATGACATACACGAATATATATGTACGAACACTCACACACATACATACACACATGTATATAGGTGCATACAATATACTCATAAGTACATATATAGTTGTGTACGCACAGTATTTCAGCATATGTGTAAATATACACACCGTATTCCAATGTAGTGGTTCTTAAAGAACAGGGAATTAAAGAGAAGTTTGAAGTCACAGTATCAAACAAATACTGTTGTCCTCCAAAAACTTTAAAATAAAAGTAAATGTGGAAGACCATTGGAAACAGGCAAATGATATATGGAAGGTGACGTGAAGAGACTCTGGGAAAATGACTGCGCCAGAATAAGACATGTGGGTCAGCGGAGACCCTGGAGAAAATTAAAGAAAGAGAGAACAAGAAAAAATATATCTAATAGTAAGACGAGAAGTACTAAGGGCAGACACGGGAAACGTGTATGGAGCTGACCAAGAAATTGAGAAAATGCATTAAAAGGGATAAGAAGAAAATATATAGATGAAGATGATAAAGAGACCAGATGAGGCAGTAAACAAAGGAAATATGGAAAAAAAATACAATTTCTTCTTTTTCCCGTTCTCATTTGCCTTTCAGCGTCGAGGGCAGATATAATTTGCGGTCATTTGTTCTTCTGTTCGCCCCTGCTGCTGTTATGTTTCCTAGTGCTTCTAATATTCCGTTAATCCATCTTTTTCGAGGTCGCTCCTAGGGCCTGGTGTTCTCGCAATGTTTATTGAAGACTCGTGTTGTTTTGATCACTCTGCCTTGTCATGCGGCCAAATCATGGTATCTGTTGTTTCTTTATATATTTTATGGTGGGGGTTATTCCTAGCTTTTTTCTCAGTTTTTTATTTTTGATCTTGTTTCTCAGGCTGTTTCCTGTCATTCGTCTGCCATATTTCATCTCCGCAGAGGTTATTTTTCTTATTGTTCTAGCATCTAGTGTCCAGGACTGGCATTGGTATCACAACGTTGGGACGAGGATTGTATTGTAAAGTACCCGTTTTGCCTATAGTTATTTCCTTGTTGGACAATGTTGGTGATAGCTGCCCACTGATTTGACAAGCTTTCATGTATTTTGAGTCCATCTCTGGTGTCTGTGAATTGTTATTTGTCACCAAACTTCCTAAGTATTTGAATTCTTCGGCTTGTTTTAGTTGACTGCCGTCTATAGTTATGTTGATGTTCTCATTCTATTTTCGGATATTCATGACAAATGTGTTATTGATGTAGATTTTCCTGTTGTTTTATGTTCATGTGCTGTTGAGTCTATTTAAGTGTTCTTGTAGGTCTTCTATTGCTCCATGTATTAGTGCCTGATCGTCTGAGATAAAATCTCGTTGATCTCTGTTTCTGATGGGTTGGCTAACATGCAAATGTAGCCATTGTATGTTTTGTACAGCAGCACAAATAAATTAAGATGAACAAACAAACAGATCAATGTATTTATTAACGATAAGAAAGAAAATCTTCTTAGTAATACAACTGAACATCTGAAGAGATGGAAAGAGCACTTTAAAGAATTCACTGTCTTGAATATACCGGGCACACAATAAACCTCCAGATATACTGCCAGCAGTAAAGAGTTACAAGCTAACTGCAAACCCAAGAGAGGGAAAAGTAATGAAAACCATCAAGCTATTTAAAAAAAATTAAAGATATAGGATCAGAGTTGAGAAAGTGGTTGGTTACTATGGCTTAAGAAAAAAAAATGAAAGATGTGGCACACTTAATGTTTGACCAAGAACAAACATGAAGTTAAGAAACATTTGATTTAAGCAAAATCCAAGGCGTCTGTTCACATGGAAAAGTCCAGCAGATATTGCACGTAATATATACAATTATGTATTTACATAATTTCAACAAGTTACATAAATATATTTTAAAAGTTTAAGAACAAAGACAAACCAAAACATTATATCATATAATCATGATCATGCGTCATAACGATTGGCGTTGGCGATCATGTCCTTCCACGACCATCTATCCACCCGCAGTGCATCGCATCCACTCTGTTGTTGGCTCTTTTTCATTATTCAACGAAACCAAGCTGTCTAGTATCTTCACACTTTGACGTTTGCGATCTCTCTTCCCTGTATTTTGTCAGTTGTAGTCCAAGTTTCCCACTGTTCATCAATAATTTATATCTTCTCTATTACATTGTACCTTTTCTGAATTGTGATGTTATATTTGTCTTGGAAACAGTCTGAGAGATAAGATCAGAAATGAAGAACTGAGAAAAGAGCCAGGAATAGCTCCAGCCATAGAATGTATAACTAAACAACTGATAAAATGGTTTGGCCACGTGACAGGGCAGGAAGATCAAAACACAACACACCTGGCCTTCAGCAAATGTTGTGAGAATAACAGACTTAGGATGGATGAAATATTAGAAGCACTAAGAAGCATAACAGCAGCAGAGGTGAACAGAATAGCAAACGATCGCAACTTGTATCTCCCCTCGACGCTGAAGGGCAAATGAGGAAGGAAAACGGCGGAAGCAGAAGATATGTGTCCTGTAAGCTCTCTGATTTGAGTAACTCTAAATTAAATTGATATTAACTGAGGCTTTCGTATTTTTAATTTTACTCTAAGCTCTCCCACAACTGTTACTTGATCACCATAGCTATCTGTCCCTGGTCTAGTTTTCAAACATATCAGACTGTTTTTTAATCTGGTGTTTATCATTATGTAGTCGATTTGATTACGTGCATTATCTGCTGGGCTTTTTCGTGTCCACAAACGCCTTGAATTTTGTTTAAGCCAGGTGTTTCCTATCACCATGTTGTGTGCTCTTGCCCAAACAATAAGTTTGTCACCTCTTTCATTTCTCTCCCCTAATCTATAGAAACCAATCACTTTTTCAACTCTTTCCTTTCCTACATTTTGCTTGAAGACCCCTAGAACTATGATTTTTTCATGTGATTTACATTGATGAAGTGTATGGTTAAACTCGTAGTAAAATGTATCATCTGTTTCCTCTGGACTGTCTGCTGTTGGTGCATGCACTTGTATGAACTTAATATCTATTGGATTTCATTTCCAATGCCATTAGAAGGACTCTGTTATTAGGATATTGCACAAAATGTATTTCACTGTTCTAGTGCTTTCTGCATCCAAGATGATACCCACTTCGGTCTTTAGTAGCTCCAGAATAGATGATTTTATGTTCATCAGATTATATCTACCCTGATTCAGTGTACCTCATTTTATACAGCCCCGATAAATTTAAATCCATCCTTTTCATCTCCTGTTTGATGTTTTCTCTGTCCTAGTATACAATTTATAATATACTTCTTTACACATATCTAAATTACATGTATGTATATATATTACAATATTTATTAAATTTAAACGTTCTTCAATCGTTGTGTGCTATTACTTTACCGCAGTCCGAAAGAATTGCATTCACCACAACATGTATAAAAGAATCTGTCCCTAGTCAGATCTCCCATTTCTAAAGTTGTCATGTTCAAGGTATCTTTCATATCTCGAAACAATTTTCATCTTGGCCTGCCCTGTTTCGTCCACTAGGAACCATGTCTTCCCCAATATTATTCTTTCCAGCCCGCTTTGTCATTTCACATGGCCATATTATTTTCATGTCCTCTCCAGAAGAGTTAATTTTTTTTAGTCAATTTTTTTTAATTTTAGGTCTTTGAATATGTCTTTTTTGACCTTTTTCATTATTCAAGGTATCTTCAGAATTTTCATCTAACATCTTGTTTCTAATGGATCAATTTGATTGGTTGTTTTTTGCCAGATTGTCCTTGATTCAAAACCAAATGTTGCTGCTGTGAAGTTACAGGTCATAAGTAATTTTAATGTTACTGCCTTGCTGGTATTGTGTCACAAGTACTTCACGGTCATTAATTCTTTTGTGTTGCTACTGTTAGTCTTGTTTTGATCTCTTTCTGGCATTCTGTCACACAAATTGTAGTAGTTTCATTTTAGCACGCAAAGATAGTACACCAATGATGCTAATATAAATATTGCAAATTCTGTATCCATCTCTTGCATAAATTACACACCATCGGGTTATGTTAAGTGTAAATAAACAAGTCACTAGTCACAGTTAACAAGGTAGTCATGGCTAATACAGTTTCTCTTCAAGCCGTTGATTATGTTGTGATCGCTGCAGTCTTACTTATCTCCTTAGGTATAGGAGTCGTGTTTGCTGTGAAAGATTTCAGAAATGCCACTAGACTGGAATACTTGTTTGGTGGAAGGCGAATGTCCATGGTTCCTGTTGCCCTGTCTGTGTTTGCTTCATTTACAGTAAGTATAATATTTTTTCTGTCAAATGTGATAATAAAGAGTAAAATATATCAGAAGGAAAATGAAGGCGGTTACAAAACAAATAAAGTTACCTTGTACATAGCAATAGAAGTGTGATCATCCCTGCTCAGAGACAAATTCGTTCATATGGACTGTGGTGAACCGAACATTCTGCAAATGATAGGCGACCTGATGGTTAGTTCACTACAAGAATTGTATATATTGATTTTGGATATATTCTTAGGATTCGTAGACTAAGGTGGCTGGGCCACGTAAGAAGAATCCTATTCTCAAACAAATATTGTATCGCGAACTTAGGACGTAAAGAGACCAAAGGGCAGACCATTGCTGAGATATAAGGATGTTTGCAGGACTCCCATGACGGAATTTTCTATAAGTGAAAGAAACTTGGAAAATGTGGTCGTGGATCGTAGCACATGGAGAGTAAACATAAAAAATGACAAATCAACTTTCGAAATAGTGCTGATATGTAATTCAGAAGACAAAAGGCGCAAGAGAAAAGAGACAAGGCCAGGTAACGAAAATACAATTTGCTTGTTATGTGGATGGATTTGTCATGATTGGCAAATTCAGCCACGAGAGAAGATGTTCTGTAAAGCAGCACACAGTATGAGACACTAATGTTTTATCAAACTACAGACTTATCATGATTGATTGCTACCAACCGTCTGTCAAGACGCTAAAGGCCGTATACATATAAATAACATCATCTGTTTAACATTATTTGCCTGTTATAACTATGTGCAGATTCTTTCAGCACTTGAGTAATTTAGAGTTGCTAATTTATATTGAAACTATCCTTGTATTTTTACGGGACTGATTGTAACACCTTATCCACGTACGGCAAGTGTTACGAATTGCTAATTTCTTTCTCGTGTTACTGCATAACCTGTCATTCGTTTTCTCTTTATGATGTTGCTGGTCTTTCTTGTATGCAGAGGGTTGATAATTGGTTCTTATATGTGTAAAATATTGACTGGTTTCTTCCTGATGGGCAGACAGCTTTCTGTATTTTCCACTGTGCATTTGATGCCACGATCCTTCCTTAATTTTCCCCATAGATTATGATACCGAAGTAAAATTTACCACACCAAACCACAGATTCCTCACCATTTGATCTTTTACAGCATTCAAAAATTACCCCCCCCCCCCTTTTCCATGTACATTCCTATTTACCACTTTCACTGACCCATGAGTGTTTAAGTTGTTACCATTACTGTTGGATATTTATTTATTTATTTTTTGAGATTGTGAGATACATTGTTTAATGTGACAAAAATTCACCAATTTTCAAGAAATTTGCCGTTTTTCCTTTCTTTATTTGACCAGGGAAAGTTCTTGTTCGTCGGCGGACATCAAACAATCCTGTGTGACTCGGGGAACACAGAGAATAACGTTATGCAGCGACTGACAGACCTACGACGACTGTACTGATAGCCATTGTAACACGTCCGGTCCATGAGGTGAAACTAGGGTCGTAAATCAACCCGAACCAGTAATTTAGAATATCCGTGTTTTGCCTAGTGTAAACATTGGTGATTGTGTCAAGAGTTCTGGGAAATTATTATTTTAGAGCACCCAATGCTACATTTAAATGGTAGTAATTTTTACGACGGTATGGTGACTAAGAGAGTTACAGATAGGTATCGTAATCTAGGGTAAACTCTTTAATTACTTAGACTTTTTTAATGACATGAAATAGCTTTCTCAAAATATCTCTTCTAACTTTTCGTTAATTTGTTCAACTTGCTACTTTAATTAAATTCACTCTCAATGATAACAAAAATAGAATGAAAAATATAACATTAATCACTCCTGCTGCAAAGTCATTTCGTTTTTTGATAATTTTAAATAATGAAAATAATTGATATCCCATGTAACATTGTTTCAAATTTTAGATCCGTATCACGCTGTAAAATCACTATTCAAATAAAATATTTATGTGTGTTTTGTTTTATAAAGGAATGTTACTATTCTACTCGTAGTTATCTGTATCCGTTCTATTTTGAATTTACTTATTTTATGTACTTTACTTTTCACAAGAGAAAAGGAACCCAGTTGTGGTTTCTCAACATTGTGAAATGTGTGTATATATTTTCAGTCAGGTATTGCTTATATCGGATTGCCTGCTGAAATATACACCTATGGCGCAAGTGTAATAAGACCGCAACTAGGACCAATACTAGGGTTCCCGTGTGCAGCCTTCACCTTGGTCCCACTCCTTTACCCACTACGTCTGACCAGCCTGTACGAGTACCTCGAGATGAGATTCCATTCCAGCTTCGTACGAAAGATGGTTTTATTGATCTCAATGATACAGACGCTGTGTTACATGGCGGTAGCTCTACTAGCCCCAGCACTGGCTCTTCAGGTAACTATGTGCAAATATGTATCATTCATCAGTGATATGTCGTCTCCACATTGAAGGTTGGATACCAGGAGAGACATTTTTCTCTGTATCTTGTCTTGGTGGTGCATGTTGTCGTGTGTTCACCAGTCATTCTATTGATATTAGCAGTCCACTTAGCCTTGGTCTGCCTCTCCCTCATCTGTCGCGTACATTACCTTCCAAATTGACTTTTTGTAGAGTCTCTCTTTATATGTCCCTACAATCGCAGTTGTCTTTTCTAAATTGTGTTAAGTAGTTCTTTCTTTTCATTTTCAGCTGATTTGGAACTTTCTTTGTCTTCTGCCCCTTTGCCATTTTTCCCTCTTATTTTCCATATATTCACATTGCAAAGGTTTCAGTTTTCTGTTCTGTTTTCTTATTTAATGTCACTGTGTGTCAACATACACAAATGTTGATAAGTATAGCATTTTACAATTCGAAGTTCGGATTTTTTATGTTCTGATGTGGTTACATTTTCATGTTAAAATTACTTCTTTTCCATTCCTATTGTTTTATTTATTTCTAAAATGTTTCGTCATTTGCATGTCCAAGATAATTATATTCTTGAACACTCTACGTTCTTTCCAGCTGCTTCGATATCCACTTTCATATGGTGTGGGTTTTCTCTGCTAATAATATGTCTTAGTCTTTTTAACATTTCTATCCAAATCATACAACTGTACGCAAGCGGCGAGATGCAGAATGGCTCAGGCAAAAGCAGCTTTCCAAAAAAATGAGGAAGATACTATGCAATCGATTTTTGACAATAGAAATAAGAAAAAGAGTTCTTAAATGTTATGTAGAGCCAGTCTTAACATATGGATGTGAATCATGGACAATAGGACAACAGACAAGAAAATCACTAGAGTCTGTAGCTATGTGGTTTTACAGAAGAATATTGAGAATACAATGGACAGCTAAGAAGAGTAATGAAAACGTTCTGAAAGAGGCCAAAGTAAAAAGATAGCTTATTTCCAATACTAGGAAGGAACAACCATCATTTGTATTGGCCATTTAATGAGAAGAGAACAGCTGGAATATATTGTAACAACTAGGAAAATTTAGGGTCGAAAAGATAGAGGGAAGCACAGAGAAAAAGAAAAAATAGCAGACAGTTTAAGAGAATGGCTTGGCAGAAGGTCAACAATAGAAATGATACATGACTGTCCAGATCAAAAGTTGTGGAGAGACATGATCGCCTACGCCAGCAGGATCATGGTACTTGATGATGATCCAAACCATATACTTTGTTTGTCGTGTTTATTTTATTAACTGGCAGGTCTTCTGAATTTTCAACCAATATCATCAACATATTACAGATTAAATATCCATTAATGTTTATTCCTGACATAACCCTGATGTCTTTACTGATCTGCCCAGTGTACACGTTGTATAAACATGGTAATAGAATGCATAGTACACCTCTTATTTACTCCTCTTTTCCATGTCCATAGGTGCAGACTTTTCATTGTATTTTTGAATAGGTTATTTATCCCAACATAAATTGTATATTAGTCTTATGTCATCTAAATGTATATCTGTCAGATTTGTTATTAGTTTTGTTTAGTGTATTCTGTCAACGCTTTAGTGTAGTCTATGAAACATGCACAGGTCTGTTTACTTAAGTGCATTTTTCTACTAACGTTCGCATGCAGAGCTACTCTCGTCCAATTGTTTTATTTAAATCAAAATTAGTGTTCAGTTAAATAAGTATTGAATTAATTTTGAATTATTTCGTGTTTAATTTTAAGCAAGTGATCTACGCAACATCATATGCGCCATAATATGTAAGCATTGCCAGATGACGTATGTGGGCGAGTCCGGACGACGCTTGAGTGTACATTTTTGTGAGCATCTTAGTGATGTTTAGCAAAAGACTGGCACCCCGGTATCTGTCCATTTCATCTCCCCTGGCCATAGTGGTAGACCTGACATGCAAGTCACTGGCATTGTCTCGTGTCATTTCAGCAATCGCAGCCGGTTTTCCCTTGAAAATCGCTTCATTGCCCATTTGGGTTCGCTGTCTCCCAAAGGCATGAACATATCGCTCTCATACACAAAAGACACCTACTACACATTTCCTACCCACATGCGCTACTGAACCTATACATGTATATATATTTGTCTGCATATGTATTGGCACATTTGGGCACCTTTGGATTTTCTTCTGTGTGCTTTCTGACAATATATATGGATTTATGCTTGTACGCATGTTTTGTTATATACACATGTATTTTTACTCATCGGTTCGGGGTGCACACACAGAGTTAGATATGCACAGTTTATACAAATCTTGTACCACCTCCCTATATTTTTAGAACCCTTCCGTTCCGTCTTCTCGGCTGACTGCCTGGCCAGTAAGATATATAGTTGGTCATCCCGCCTTCTCATTTGAGTTCATTCAGAAGCTGACCACGATCTGGAACACAAGGAAGTGACCTTTTTTTCTTTCCTTTCTTGAGTATCTAGCATATTATCGCCATATAGTTAGATTTATTTACATATCCTTATACATATTTTTGTGTGTTGTCGTTTTTTTTTCCCAGCAGAATGCACACTTGGCCGAAACGTCGACTTTTGTTTTGTCGACTACCATGTAAAGCTGTCACCATACCACTTTCTTCTTTTTTTTTTAAAATTCCCTTTTCTTTAGTAGCATATCCGAACAGACTAACATGAGAATCCTGTATGAATGTTTCTATGGGGTTTATTCCCCGTTTGTTTACAAGTTTTAATTATTTTATGTTATCACAGCAGTATTTCTGGGCTTCTGTAATTCTTAATTGTTTTATCTGCTTTTTTCCTTGATATTCGATGATAGTGTTACTGATCGTACTTAACCATTTCTTCTCGTCTTTTCTAAACGTCATTTTAACTAATTTTAGCTGTCCACTGTTTTCTTTGCCCTCTTTTGACAAACCCACACACTTATATAGCCGCCATATGTTTTCTTATGTTCGCATGCTATCTGGATCATTCATTGTATAACTGTAGCTGACTGACCTATACTGTACCTTATATTTATTGTACACATACCTTCTGTAAGGAACACAGTTCCTGGATATTTTATTCCCTGACCGTTATTTATTATGCTTAATCAGGATGCTACCTATTTCATATTTTGAAGACCCCATCTCATACTCTCAGCTGCGGCCTTATTCGTCTTTTTTCTAGTCATAGCCATCTATATATTTCAAAGCTCCTCGGGCTGACAGGAAATTAATGGAAAACAACCAACTAACGTGACGTTTTCCACTTTGCGAACAAGGGCGGTTGTGGATAGTGTGCCGTCAGCCGTTTATACAGTTGATAAGGTCACACTAGTTGGAGGGTTTGATTTTCGGGGTTTTTTTTCACCCTGTAGCCTTTGAAAAATATATAGACGGCTTTTGTCCAGCCCCAATAACCGTTTAGACTTGACATCTGACATGTTTCGCTACAACCTGCAGAGAAGTTTCTTTATTCATTTTAATTTCCTTTTAAAAAAAAAAAAATCCCTTTCAGATATGCTATTATGAAGTGGGGGGGGGGGGGTTAAGGCAAAACCTTTTCAGTTTGACCTCGGTCTGACACACAGGGAAGACATTTTTTTATTAGTTTTGCTTACATATCCGTGCGTGTGTTTTTTTCTTTGTTCCTGCTGAAGGCCTATAGGGCCGAAACGTCGTTTAATCGGTGTCGCCTACTTATCGCGTAAAGCTTCTAACATACCATTTTTTCTATATTTTATTTTAATTTTTCCTATAATGAAGTAGCCATGCAGTTTTAATATGTTTGTTATATATGGTGTTGTGTTGTCCATTGTTCCAGCTCAAGGACTGCGAACCGTAACGTAGGTTTGTCTTGGCATTTACACACTGCAGTAACCATAGTGTTTTAGTATCATTAAAGGTTTATTTTCATACTTCATCATCATCATCATCCTCATCATCATCATCATCATCATTATAATCGAGTGTTGTCACCGCATCGAAGGTTGGCTACCATGGAGCAAATTTCCGCTCTGTCTCTTGCTTTGCAAGTGCAGGTTGTCATAGTCTGACTTGTCCATATTTTGATGCTACTTGTCCATGTTAGTGTCGGTCTGCCTTTGCCTCTATTACCCTGCATTTTCCCTTCCAATATTACTTTTAGTAGGCTGTTGTGTCTTTTATCATGCCCCAAAAATGTCATTTTTCTTGTTCTAATTCATGCTTAGTAGATAATAAACATTCCAGCTTCACTACTGGTTAGGTCTTGGAATAATGCCATATATTATTCGGTAGTTACTGGTGTTCTAGTGAAATAGTAAATTAAATGGTAAGAAAATCACATTAACGATATAAAACTTTCGTTGTCTGGTTAAATGTGAATGTTTTTTTTTCTTCTAATTACCGTTTCCTTGTACCAGGCAGGGGCTACTTTGCCACTGTGGATGTCCATTGGTGTTGTAGGCTTTATTGGAACAGTCTACACATCTATTGGGGGTATCAAGAGTGTGGTCTGGTCAGACGCATTTCAGTGTATTATTATGCTTGGAGGTGTTTGCGCTATTATCATCAAAGGTACATCTTAATTCTGTTTGTTATTGATATTTCAGTTATCTTGCTAACGTTTTTTTACATTCGAAATAAGTAACTTCTGTAGATTAGTTTTCCTCTTCATTAATTTTAATTTGGACAAGTTATTGCATCATTTATTAATATAATATAATTAACACAAATATTAATGTTCAATGTGACACTGTATCTGTCATTGTAGATAAAAGATTGCGGAAGGACATGATCGCCTATGCCAACCGGTATGGCACATGATGATGATGATGACTGTGATACAAAGAGACATCAACACACACTAGGAAAAACTTAATCAAATTTGTCAATGATTGCAGATTTCCGTTTTAAAAGCAATATAGCATAGCAGATGTAGATGGGCAACTTCCTGAAGATAGGTTTCGCGAGTTAAATTTACGGACAGTGGAATGTTACCTTGAGTTCGTCGAACGAAAATTGTCAAAGGCTAATGTTCATAAGAGTATTCCCTCAGTCCAGGGAAGTAGCTCCGTCTGATCTGTCTAAAAGGGTTACGAAGATCAATTGCTAAAGAGAAACCTGGCGTACTTCTGGGGATATATGTTTTTTTTTTTCGTTCGCCTGCATTTGCCTCTGACGAAGACCCTGGCGACTAGGAACTGAATTTTGCGTGTTAATCCATTTTTTCCTGCCAGCCGTGCGCGCAGGGGTCCCTCGCCGCACAGGCAGATAACTCCGACTTCGGAGGTACTCATATTTTTTAGGTCGATGAGTAATTGACGTTTCACGCCGGGCCTCACTGCTGAGACCAGGGGTGATTTCCGCAGAGAGAAATCATAAATAAAAATCCTTCTGGGGATATAAAAGAATAATTCGTCCAACGAAACAATGTGAGCTTAGTCAAGTTCGTGGTTGATCTAAGCGCAAGCTTGGCCGCTAAATTGTGTCTCAAAGCGACATCGAAGGTACTATTTCATTTACTGGTGACATATTATCATCACCATCATCATCATCATCATCCTATTATCCTAATGTGGTCATCAGCAGTTTAATTGATGGTAGTTGGTATCTCAAATTGCAGGTTAATTCGAACGAATAGAAATTGACCACAACCAGGTACTGCCATGATTCCAAATTATGGGTGGGCAATAATGAGAACAAAAAATACAGATGGAAGTCAGTGTTTTGGACTGAGTGAGACAGAGGGGTCTTGCCATTGGCAAGGGCAGAGTTAGAGTTCCACGTTAGTTCTAGGAGGAGTTCAAGTTAGTATTTTATATGTATATGAGAAGTGAAGCATTTGGGAGTTCCAGTTAGGAAGACATGATAATGTAGTTACATTCATGTCTCTTTCAAAGATATTCGTTTTCAAAGACAAATTAGTTAAAGACAGACTCAAGTGAATTAGTTGAGCAGTTTACTAGTTATAGTTTAGGCTGCCGTGGATTACATATTTTCCAGTGTTATTTGAGCGTAACGATAAGCGTAGACGACCAAAGCATGGGGTACATATCTGATTACGTCACAGAAGAGTAACGATTATTAGAAGGCGGAATATATTCACAAATGTCTTGTATCTGCTGGGTGATGATAGTAAATATTTCAGTGAGATGCGTCATCATTTACACTGTTTATGTTTGCTCGTTCTTGTATGATTGCCTACATATAACGTCAGCTTTACCTCGATCTGATTATCGTAGTTGTTTGATTATTATCGTTCTGGGTCTTGTTGTCATCCCTCAGTTCTATCAATTCAAGTTATTAATCTCTCTCTCTCTCTCTCTCTTTCTCTATCTCTATCTCTCTCTCTCTCTCTCTTTATCTCTCTTAACTTCCTCGTATACCCCTTCTGGTGTCAGGAGATACACAGTTTAAGTTCTTGTCCTTCTAGCAGCGTTGTCAACCGTTGTCAATTGACGTTGTTGTAGCTTTTTTTAAATGTTGTCAGTTCATTTTACTCTGGATCTACCGACGGGAACGTCTTCTATCAAAACTTGTAATATATGAGTTGAATAATATATGAACTCTGGCATTCTTTCCAGATGAGAAAACGAATCATTGTTGACTCTCAATGTAGATATTAGATAACTGCGTCTATTCCCAATCTCTCTCCGAAGACATCATGCCTGATTCTGTCGCTTCTGGTAACTCCAAATTCCTATCTCAAACATCGTATCTCCTGGTAACTCCAAACTCCTATCTCAAACATCTCATCTCCTGGTAGCTCCAAACTCCTTTCTCAAACATCTCATCTCCTGGTAGCTCCAAACTCCTATCTCAAACATCTCATCTTCTGGTAACTCCAAACTCCTTTCTCAAACATCTCATCTCCTGGTAACTCCAAACTCCTTTCTCAAACATCTCATCTCCTGGTAACTCCAAACTCCTTTCTCAAACATCACATCTCACTAATGCCTAGCGTCCTTATATTTGTTTTCGTGAGCGCTGTGATTGACACTGATAGCAGAATATGGGAATGATTATACTCTGTATAAGTTTTTTCTTTATCATGATAGGTACTGTCTGATGATGAAGTATTTGTTATAAATGTTTCAATATTTGGTTTGCATAGTTACAACAACTAAGTACTACAAAATATAGATGTTACAACATCTGCATGCATTTCTTTATCCATTTTGTCATCATCAGAGAATTAAATATAAGTATTTCATGTCAAACCAGGATTTGTGGGCGCGGTACAGCATCTCTTGTTCATAATGTTATTGAGTACTTGTTTTATATTAACCATTTTACAACATCGGTCATGATGCAGTCGCAGTACAGGTAACAGTTTGTGAAGTGGACTACTTACGACAGGTCAAGTGGTAGGGCTTTATATTGATCGATGGCTTCTAGATCCACCTAGCCTTAAAAAGTAGTCTTGATCCTTATGAGATAGACCAAAGTCACTGGAATAATACAAGGTCCTACAATTAAGTAATGCGATTGTTTTTATTATGGCCAAGACAAAATTTAATCTATAAAGGAAAGCAGGGAATCCAAAGAGGTACCCTTCATCTATGATCTGACAGCTTTTCATACAGCCCGATAAGCAGAAAACAAACAAGACGCCATTTATTTGAATTAATTAGAGATGCATTGTAACGTAATCAGCGTTAAATTCTTACATTTCTTAAATGTGATTATTGCAGAGGATGCACCATTAATTGACCGCTATGATTCCATAACTAAACGCCAAAGTACTCAGTGAAAGTCATCATCACCGCCAAAAGGCAACAAAAATTGTCTTCAAAAGTCGAAAGTGATGACAATGTTGTGCTGCTACGACGACAACGGAGCGCTCTTCAAAGGATTTATTTCCGAGGGAAAAACTACCACTGTCAAATGTTATTGAAGTATTTGAAGCGCTCATTAAAAAGGATTCTCCTAGTCCGACCCGAGTATTCAACACCTGCCAGTTGTTTTTCCTTCCTCGTGATAATGCGTTGGCCCACCGGGCGGTAGTTGTATAAGAATTGTTAGTCCCAACACAAGTGTGTATTCTCAGCCATCCACCTTATTCCCCAGATTTGTCTCTCAGCGATTAATTTTTATCCCCCAAAATTAAAGTTACCATTGAAAGAATACTTCTTTGGCGATACTGGTGACAGCCAAAGGGCCGTAACCTTGAATTTAAGGGTCTTACCAACAGTAGAACTGCAGAGATCGTTCCAGTGTTTCTTAGATCGTGCCACTTGCGGTATCAATGCGCCCTTGAAATACTTTGAATAAAATACATAATCTTCAACTGTTGTTTATTTTATTTTTTTTAGTGGAATCAGTTTCACTACTTAATTGTCAGACCTTGTACTGTAAACATTTATCACAAATGTGCTTGATGGTAAAGAAAAAATGTATGGCTACTAACATTTTATTCCCACGCACCAGCGGAGGGATGGGGATAACGGGGTTCCTTATTTTTGTTATCATGCGGGTGTGGCTCAACATCTGCTACAGTAGTAGTTCACAACGACTTTTCATTCAGTAATTATTCCATTTCTATAATTGCACCTTGTATAAAAGCTACTGAAAACCAACGCCTTCCCACTGTTATATTCTAAGGTCTTAGAAGCTCCCTTAGATATTATTCATGATTGGTTTAAACTTGCATTGTTTGTGAGCTTTTTACTCTGTCGGTGTGCAGTCTATAGCTATTCTGTGACATTTATCTATTTTTGATAATATGAGCACATTCATTATAAACTGAGCTGCTTTACAAAACATCGTCGAACAGTTATTAGTGAAGTTCCAAATCTGCTTGTTTCAATACGTGTGATGAGAAATAAAAATATGTAATATTAAATTAATTATTTAATCTTAAATAATGATAATAGACACAACGATCTGTAATAATTACTTCATTAACCATTGCAAACAGGACTACTTAAGGTAACATATTTATCAACTTAAGTACTAACACGACAACGTTCAAACTAGGAACTAATAAGTCACAAATTGAGTTACTAAAACCTGTGACTTGTTGTATACATTTATGTTTGTGCTAGAAAACATCACATATTGGTCGCCTGGAAGCACACCTTGTTGTATATACTATAATCAAAATGACAAAATAAAAGCAATCGTACCACCTTTTTTTCCTTCTACAGGTAACTCTGTTATCGGTGGAGGAGACTCACTTTGGAGAATCTCTCAAGCAGGAGGGCGGATTTCTTTCAACGAGTTTGATGAAGATCCAAGGAATAGAAACACTTGGCTGGGAGGTGTCTTTGGAACTACCGTGTTCTGGTACTGTTTTTCTTCTGGCTTCCATAGTCGTGACAATTATATTTTTAGTAAATGAACAATATTATTTATTATTATAGACTTTCTCGAGATATAAATCAATGTTTTGTAGTAAGTCACTTAAAAGCAAGGAGACGGTTTTTTCCATAACATCGCCCATGGTAACGTCGTGTAAAGAAGTTCTGGTTTTCACATTCATGAAGTCGTTCTTTCTGTTTCGCTGGTTCGTCAGATTGAACACAATTGATATATGTATTGTCCTATGACTCCCGATTTTAAGATTGTAGAATAGAGTATATGTTCCATCAATTGCTGCAGGATTTGCCTTTTGAGACCGATTAATTTCGGTTGAATAATACAGATTTCTGCATTAAAGTCAACCGGATGTTTCACTTAACGAATTCGCACCGGGGCAACTGACAACAGTTCTCTTTTGCAAGTCAATAGTTATGAATGCGACCTTCCCCCGTTGTGAAATTGATATTTGATTTACATCATCACATTGAGAGCTGTTCAACAAATTGTTTGATTAGTTAGATGCCCAGTACTCACAGCTCCTTAATATGAATTGTTCTCCCAAGTCAACCGATGGTTTCACGTTAGGGATTATGCGCCGTCTCTACTGTGGTCCGTGCGTTTTTTTAACTGCATTCTCTAGAGTTGATCGAGCGTTGTGGGCGCATCTATTGTTCTGTGTACTACGTATACACGTATATTCTTACACCAACTGTGCGCTCGTAATGAAGGGCGAAACGATGGGGTATTGTTCGTATTCCCTGGTGCTACTCCTGGAGTTTCATGTTAGTCAGGAGTAGATGTTGTCTCAGGAGAGCTATGAGGAGAAAGGGGGCAGACTTGTGAACAAGTCCATCGTTTCATATTGCGGGTCTTTTTGTGGAGCACTTGTGCAGCTTTGTTCAATGTGCGATGAGGATAAGCCGACGACTAACTATCAAATGTTCTATATATTTACTAATTTCACTGTAGGACAATCAGTAAACAATCTGTATATGGTCACTATCCACCGTAGGTTTAGCCCATCTATTCGAGTGACGTGAAACTATACGAACAGGTAGTGGACAGTGCTGTGGGAGCAGCCTAGAAGTAGTGTCGGCTATGGTTCCCACTCCGTGGTGGCAGGCAGAGCATATCAGCTATAGAGACAATTACTGCAATCTCCGACTAGTACAGTCACGGCCAAGAAAGAAAGGAATGACAAACTACCTTCTTATATTTCCAAATAAAATTATATCAAAATACTTGTAGTCATACCGAAATAGTCAAGCGCCACTCATTGCAAAGACCATCTCACTATTAGTCGCATGATCCATATGACCACAATATCATTAAGAATCATCATGAGACGTATAAGGATCCAAATAAAACAATAAATAATGAACTATGTTAATTTGAGGAAGGCAAAGGCACCAATAATGTAATATACATCATTATAACATTTCAAAAAAGTGTTGTAGAGGATATATATATATATATATATATATATATATATATATATATATATTACTTATAGAATTTAATTCGTTTGCAGTGATACCTGGGCCTTCCATAATCATATATATGTGCTTCATAGATTACACAAACACATTTTATAAAGTAAAGTGTGGCAATAATCAAGATGTTGGGGAAATTAAACATGTATGGCAAGGATCTAAATCACAATAATAAACATGTATTGGCAACAAACAGCAGCAATAAAAAATTAGCAACCAAACAGGACAGTACCAATACATAAAACAAGGAGTCAGAAAAGGCTGTGTTCTGTCGCTGGATTTGTTCTCACTTTACAGTGAAAATATTATGAGATCAATAATAGATATAAAAGGGACTGAAGTCAACGGTCACTACATAAACAATTTACGCTATGCATATGACACAGTTTTAATAACAGAGACAGAAAATAACTACAAGAAATGATAGACATAATAGTAAACGAAAGCAACAAAAAAAGTTTCAGCCTGAATAGATAAAAAAGAGAAGTAATGGTTATATAGAAGGAACAATCATCACTATCACGCAGCATAAAAATAAACAGAACAAATCTTGAAATACGCGCAACGTGTCAAATATTTGGGCACAATAATAAAATCAGATGGAAGATGCACCACAGAAATAGTCAAAGTGACATTTCAGAAAATAAAAAAATATCTTGTTCAATAAGTCTGTCAAAAAGAGGGAGAAAGATAGTTCAATTTTGCGATGTATAGCCAATTCTGCATCTATAGAAGCCAATCATCAACACAGTAGACACAGAAATTAAAAGACGATTAGAGACCACAGAGACGGGATTTCTCAGAAGAATGTTGAGAGTTCTTCGGAACTAAAACAAAAAAACAGTCTAGCAAGGAAATTCTCAAAGAGGCCAACACATAAGGATAGATCATAAAAACAGCTGCAGGAAGTAATCAACATTTGTCTGACACATCATGAGAAGAGAAACGTTTCAATACCTGGCTGCAACTAAGAAAAAAACAGGAAAATAGAAATCGCGAAAGACAAAGGGAGAAAATGTATTAGATAGCTTGGTGTCATGGCACGAAAACGGTCAACAATAGAATTGATGTGATACACTGTGGATTGTATACTGTGCACTGTGGACTTTATACTGAGCACTGTGGATTGTATACTGTGCACTGTGGACTTTATACTGAGCACTGTGGATTGTATACTGAGCACTGTGGATTGTATACTGTGCACTGTGGACTTTATACTGAGCACTGTGGATTGTATACTGAGCACTGTGGATTGTATACTGTGCACTGTGGACTTTATACTGAGCACTGTGGATTGTATACTGTGCACTGTGGACTTTATACTGAGCACTGTGGACTGTATACTGTGCACTATGGACTGTAGACTGTGTACTATAGACTACATACTGTGCACTATGGACTGTATACTGTGCACTGTGGACTGTGGACTAATTGTAGAATCAATTAATCGCCTACACCAACCGGCGTGACACCTAATGAGTACTAATACTCTCAGCACAAGAGACCAAACTGAACATCAGAAAAAGGCCGTGTCGAGCAAGTATTTCGGTTCTTGACACTTTAGAAGTCATAATTTCCAGGCATACGCCTCCTAATGTGTATGAACCTGAAAAGACCAAAAATTACGTTATATGTATAACGTATATGTTATAAGTTCATTATATGACTTTAGTTGCCACATACGTTTTGATGAATTCTTTTGTTCATAACTAGCCACAAATATATGCCACAACCCTGTCCGATCATAAACCATTGAGTGTGTCCACTTAGTTGTGTTGGAATTCTTAAACAACTTGCTATTTATGGATGTGTCCTTACGCACAGTCACGAAAAGTAATCTGTTTGCCACGGCGTAATTCCATATACTGAAACGTGCCAGTTACTGATATCAATTAATCATAATCGGGTCTCATGAATGGATACCCTAAGGTATTCTGGGCAATGATGACATGAGTTCAATACATAGATATTGTAGTGTCGGAAGTTGCAATTGCTGTAACCTGCTCGGTGTTATTCTAATCACCACGGCGGTTCTGATCATGTTAGATTTTATTGTGACAGCGTTGCCAAATTAGTTTTATAGAATTGTCGGTCCAGACTCGCATAATTCTGGTATTATTGTTTGAATTTTATGTTGGTTTTAGCAAAAAACATATGTTCTCTAAATCTGAAATAACCAACGGCCAGTACCACGACTGTGGAAATATTTGGTATAGCGTGGAATGAATTCAAAACAAACGAAGAAATTAGAGAAATCGTCAATCAACCACTAATATCTTCAGTAATAAAGAAAAGACGATGGTCATATGTTGGGCATGTGATGAGAAGAGATAATAAGCGAATAGCAAAGCAAGCCCTCATTTGGGAAACAACAGGTAAAATAAAAAGAGGAAGACCCAGGGAGACACTGAGAAGAACATTGATGCGAGAGACAAGAGCAGCAGGATTCGGCTCCCTCAATGAGATAGAGCTGCTTGCATAGAACAGAGACAGATGGCGAGATTTGATAAAATATCTTTAAAAGAAAACTGCTAGAACAAAAATTCAGATAAGAGAAGGAGTATTTTGGTCTACGCCCTATGGGCCGGCTACTTCTCGAAAGGTCAATAGATAGATAGATAGATAGATAGATAGATAGATAGATAGATAGATAGATAGATAGATAGATAGATAGATAGATAGATAGATAGATAGATAGATAGATAGCACGACTTTCTCAGCGTGAAAACGTTAACTTCTGATATTCGAGTCCTTTGATTTAGTTCGTCTGCTATAGTAGGCCATAAAGTGATGTAACTGCTAGATCTTTGACATATTAGAGGTCTAGTAGTTACATCACTTTAGGGCCCACTTTAGCAGATCGACTTTAACTGTCAGTAACATGACTTGGCATTCCAGCTGTTCAGCTAGGAGGTCAGATTTTTTAACAGGGCTAGTTTAAATACGTACAGCTTCAGTGTCCTTGATGTACATGATGTTGGTCATAAGTGTGTTGTATAGTGCAATATCTAGACTGGTGCGTCTTATATTATTTGATAAACTCTGGGTACATCCCTCACCGTGTGAAGTCAACAATGATCTCACAGTCGTCTACTATTTCCGGAAAACACTTCTTTTTCCCATTTATTTTTCATGCCTAATTATTAAACGATTTATTTCTCTTAAAGATTACACAATTAACTATTTGAGCACCGTGAAATGGTGTCAGCTGTACATAGTAGAACAATACAAAACCTGGACGTTTCGGCCTTCATCAGAAAAAAAACAACAAAAATAGACAGGTGGACACACAAGAGAAATGCAACAGAAAATAACATAACAACAAAAACAGGGGGATGGAAGCACAAGAGAAACGCAGTAGAATTTAACTATCTTATTTTACCTTATCCTGTTCTATCCAATGAGTCAGTTTCATTGCGGTCAAGAATTTCCCATATCCGCTCTACCATCTATCCCAGCATTTCCCAAAACGCATGGGTAAATCCTATTAAACAGGGTCTTTCCGTGCAATTCATACTCGACTACACAGGTGGCGATTCCAAACCTCCATAGTCGCCTCTTACAATATGCATGGCAGGTAACAGTGGCTCTATTCTTTTCTCCCTCACTGCGGGGATCTCGGTACCAAAAAGGAGCAGAATCCGACTACATAATAGGAAGTAAATATATTATTACCCAATATTGCTCCCACGTTTCTTTAATTAATGTCTTTTATTTTATAGGATGGCATTTATATGCAACCAGTCTACATTCCAGCGCATCTCCGCAATGAGATCTATCGAAGAGGCTCAGAAAGGCTTCCTAGTATCTGCTGTGATCCATATTGTACAAACCTTCCTTCTGATAACAGTTGGATGGACCATCTATTCCTACTTTGCCGGCATTCGATGTGACCCGATTCAGGTTGACTGAATTCTTATTCATGTTACAATTACCATTTCATTCATGTCAACGTCTGTGTCAAATTATTATATCAACATGTGTAACAGGAACATTGTTATGATACTGAATTTCAAGACAATTAGTAAGTTTAGTTTAATTATATGTTGTAAATTTTACTAAAACGATGAGGTCTTTAGTTTTTATGAAATTGTGGAAACCCGTGCACATGTCCCCTTATAGTTTTGCTTATCCACACCTTATTTCCTAACATTTACCTAATATACATCTCGGAATATGGTCATCTGAATATGGATACAATTTGCCCAAAATTACTTGAATGGATGTGGAATATGGTCATCTGAATATGGGTACAATTTGCCCAAAATTAGTTGAATGTGTGTGGAATATGGTCATCTGAATATGGGTACAATTTGCACAAAATTATTTGAATGGGTGTGGAATATGGTCATCTGAATATGAGTACAATTTGCCCAGAATTACTTGAATGGCTGTGGAATATGGTCATCTGAATATGAGTACAATTTGCCCAGAATTACTTGAATGGGTGTGGAATATGGTCATCTGAATATGAGTACAATTTGCCCAGAATTACTTGAATGGGTGTGGAATATGGTCATCTGAATATGGGTACAATTTGCACAAAATTATTTGAATGGGTGTGGAATATGGTCATCTGAATATGAGTACAATTTGCCCAGAATTACTTGAATGGGTGTGGAATATGGTCATCTGAATATGGATACAATTTGCTTAGAATTACTTGAATGGCTGTGGAATATGGTCATCTGAATATGGATACAATTTGCTTAGAATTACTTGAATGGCTGTGGAATATGGCCATCTGAATATGGGTACAATTTGCTTAGAATTACTTGAATGGCTGTGGAATATGACCATCTGAACCGATAACAATTTGCCCAGGATTATTTTATTAAAGCTCTCCATTGTGACCAGTTAGATTCGCTGTGTACTTTCTGGTGATTACAAATAGTTAATGCATTGAAAGAGAAGACAACCTTAGCTGATGATAATTTAATGTTTTAAAAGGGGCAAAAAAATACAGAAGAGAACAGTACTTCTCAGCAAAGCAAACTACATTGCATCACTTTTTTGGTGTAACAGCTCTAAGGATCTAGTGAACTCTTAAAAAGCAGCAGTAATCTGGTTCTTCCTTAATAATCCTAGCGTTAAGACAGACACGCTGGTTCTAAAAAAGTGAGGGAAAATTGAAAATAAAATAGAAAAAAAGGTATGGTAAAAGCTTTACGTGGTTAGTAGACGACACAGATTTGAACGATGTTTCGGCTCAATAGGCCTTCAGCAGGAACAGACAAACAACAACACACACAGATATGTAAGTAAATATGACTAATCCTACATGGCTAATTAGTAATGAAATATCAAAAACAAAATAGTCGAAAAATGTTAAAGAAAAGCAAATTGACTTCCCTTATGCCGTGGACGCTGGTCAGGACGTGAAAAGGGCGCGTAGCGTGGGTCTGGCTGTAATATACCCTCTGGACAGGGGTGGAGGGTACTAAAAATACAAGAGTGGGGGCAACGCTGTCTAGGTTACGACGGCTAGCAAGGACGCCGACAAAGCCTGGAAGTATCTAAGGCTCGTAAATACAGGTAAACACACACTCACAGATGCGTTTATCGATGTGTGTAAACATATGTGCACGTACAAGTAGACGTGCACATACTAATACGCATCAACACACATATATACATGCATACACAAACATATATGTGCATACAAGCAAGTACACACATACATGAGTATACACACATACATATATATATATATATATATATATAAATGTATATATATATATATATATATACACCAATATACGTACATATGAACACATACATGCATGTGCACATCCATACGGGGACAATCAAATGTGTAGAAATGTGCGCACAATGCACTACTGACCAGAGGAGTACACACCGGAGTAAGTGTGCAAGCTAGAAGGAGAAAGAATATAACAACATGTCCTCAAAAGGCGGAAAGAGTAAGAAGTCTGAGAGTGGGGTGCAATAAAAACATATGAGTGGTACATGGCTCAAGGTTTATATGAGAACACCGAAGTGTCTCAATGGGGACTAGTGGAGGAGAACTATGAGTAGCATGGCATAGTAGATGGACTAAAGAGCCAAAACATGGACAGTAGAGAGGGCTATGTAAAAGGGAAGGGGTAGCCGAAAGGTAAATATGTGTACGAGTGTAATACATTCATGCCTCTTGGGCTCAGCGAACCATACTTAACTATGAAGCGATTCTCCAAAGTAAATCGGCTGCAGACCTTGGACATATCAACAGGGAGGTCTGGCTAGAGACAGAGATTCTTACGGACGAGTTGGGGTGAGTCCCGCTTTCTGAAAAGGACATGCAAAATAATAATGATGATGTTCAAATAAGCAACTTTAAAAAAAATGCTTCTTTGGCGATGACTTTCGCACATGTGTGGTCATGACTATGGCATAGGGTTACGAACATAACTCGGGAATAAATTGTGTATTTGTATTTTCCTATTACGACAAATATTTCCCGGATTGAGTATGACTGAATACTTTCGATCCGGACAAACAGTTATTGGACAATACAGTACAAATGTTAGTTTTCAGTGGTTTAGACTGGAAACAAATAATAACAAATGAACATTTGTATGAACAAAAACATTACAGGCGACAGATCAGCGAATCATTTCAGGAGAAGATCCTTAATTAAAAGAAAGGAAATCTGACGCTGTGTGCCAATTGTCGAATGATTTTCCCAAAAAATGTTACAGTTTAGAATAGTTAACTGAGATAAGAATATAATAGAAAATACAGTCACCAGGTTTAATACAAAGGGAAATATCGAAGGTTAGAATACAAAAGTTCGAACTTCAGTTCAAACTGACGTGGACTATGAGTTATTTGAGTTATTTGAGTTATTTGAGTTATTTGAGTTATTATTTGAGTCATCAAAATTGCACTCCGAACATGTCCTTAGGAGCTCATATCCCTTCCTCAGCAGTTCCCGTAGTGTCCAGCGACTGATGATTCCAGTTCTGTGTTGGTTAATACGTCTTCTTACACGCCTACTAAGTTTCTCATTTCTGACTGTGCCCATCTTAACTCCCATCTCAATATTTGTCACTAAATTACATGGGAATTAAGCAGCTGAAACAAGTTAATGTTCTAGACAAGGAGGAAAAAGTCGATTTGGAAAATCAAGAGAGAATTAATAGTCAATTCCACAACATATGCTGTATAAAAAAAGCCAAAAAAGAAAAAAAGTTCATTTGTACGGATTTCTCGGATGGATTCGTGCTATCTGACCGCAGTCATATCTATTGTTCAAAACTGGTTCCATTTCATTTCAAAGGCTTAGAAAAACATTTGGAAGATTTTTACAATGCGTAAAGACATTTCTTATGCTTCAAAACATGGCGATGTAGATTTGCCACTATGTCCACATACACAGAGTAAACGGGATATTCTTTATCGTTCTTTCTCAAAGCCGTAGAAGAGAATAATGCATATTTTGCAGTTCAATCAAAGGTCCATTTTATCGCTGGTTCCAAACATGTGGAAATTTATGTCCACGGAAAACACACAGAAAAAAAAACGGAAATATTAGATAACCTTGATAAAGAGATTATATGAAGAAATATTTTTTTATGTTTGCTTTGTACGAAGCAGTGACACTTCGAAAATTGAAAACTAGACAAAGAACAAACAAAGGCACTGACGTTTCAAAAACTTCGTTATAGAGAGTTGTGAGAAGTACAGGCTTCATATTTATAATATACGCTGGGGATGAGAAAAGGGGGGGGGGGAATAAACATCATTTGTAAGTAGCAACAACTAGTAGCTGTGAGAAGCACGTTTTGACGTGAAGTCAAGGAAATGGGTGAAGACGGTTATGATATTGTATAATAAGATAAAACATGGATCAATGTGCTCATCATACCAGTGAAAGGTAACGGCAGTTATCAGACGGAAGTAATAATAGATCACCATCTAGCAGTAAAGGGCAGCACTTGATAGTTGAACATGCAGGTAGCAGACATAAGTTGCTTAGTGTCGAACTTTTTATTTCAAATTCGACAGATAATCTGGGCTATCACTTCGAGTTGAACGGCTACACATTTAGATAGTGGATTGAGAAAACTGTTCTTCCAATATTAGATCCACTTACTTGTGTAATAATGGACAATGCATTGTGCCACAACGTAATTGCAATTTTTGAAGCAAATTTGAAAACTTTAATGCCGTTGGTAATTCTCAGTCACATTTTCAAATTCCCTAGAGTCACTACTTCGTTCAGAGCAAAAACTTCGACACACTTCTCTTCGTATAACTTAGTTTTTTTTCAAAAATAGCCAATACTTTCTTCATCCCTTGCTGTCTTACAGTTAGTGAACAAAAAATGTACATATTTTGGACCCAGTGATGAAATAACCGTTTACTTAAATATAAAATACGCAGTGTTCTCTTCTCTGAGTTTGATATAGAACGATGACGACTTCCCCTTTTAATCTCTCTGTAAAAATATTGATAAATCTTCAATGCGTTAGTTTAAAGTTTAACGTATTTAATCTTTAGTCTCATTTTAAAATACTACTATAGTCCGTTCAGATTCGTTTGCCTAGACATTAATTTATTTTTTTCAAAAACTTATTGTTCATTTGCATTGATCTTTTGAAGTTAGGTTTAGAATACTAATGTCGCTATAAAAATATTTTTTTATCAAAGAAATGTGATCCAGTTTCAAAGATGCCTTATTTAACCTATATTAAAAAAAAGTTAATCGATATTATAAACACCGGCGGGATTATGTAGATGCTTACATCTCACAGCTGATTCTTTAACATATAGGCATTACCTTCACGGCTGAATGCGCACCGTCCTAAAATAGTTATGTTTCCACTATAAATTTTTATAAAGAAATGTTACATATGAAATTTCCCGTTTAGCACAAAATGACATTTTAGCCGAAACCGGAAATTATGTGACGTCAAAATCACGGCCGTAGACTCGAGTTCGAGTCATAATTCAGAGGTAAATCTCAATATTTACAGAAAGGAGGCGGCACTATCCATATTATCTTATGCAAGTCTATGTGAGAATGAATATAAAGGCAAAATATTTTACTGAGCATAACATTGCTATAAAGATTTATCAATACTTCTGCAGAGAGCGTAAAAAGGGACATCTTTATTGTTCTTTATCAAACCCTGAGAAGAGAACAATGCATATTTTAGGTTTGTGTAAACGTTCATTTGATCGAATAGTTAAAGGAAGCGGATATTTATTGCCAACAAATGCAAGAAAGCAAGGAAGGAAAGAAACGTTAGACAGTTTTGATAAGGACCTAGTAAAAAGAGAAATCTGTCGAATGTTTGATATAAACGAAGAAGTGACACTTAGAAAGTTGAAGCTTTGGCTGAAAACTACCAACGACATTGAAATATCAAAAACTTCATTATGGAAAATATTAAGAAGTGCAGGCTTCACCTTTAGAAAGTATGCTGGTGGAAAAAAACATTATTTGTGAGAAGCCACATCTAGTAGCTCTTAGAAGCAAGTATTTACGTGGAGTGAAGGAAATGCGCGAAAATGATTATGATATTGTTTATTTAGATGAAACTTGGATCAACGCTCATCATACAAATGAAAAGGAATGGCAGTTAGCAGATGGAAGTATTAAAAGATCAGTACCAAGCAGTAAAGGGCAACGTTTGATAGTTGCACATGCAGGTAGCAGACATAATGGGTTGTTGCAGAATGCTCATCTCGTTTTCATTTCAAAATCCATAGACAATAGAGACTACCAGCCCGAAATGAATGGGCGCATATTTAAAGACTGGATCGAGAAAAGTATCCTTCCAATATTAGATCGACCTTCTTGTCTGATAATGGACAATGCTTCATACCATAACGTAGTTAACGTAGAAGATAGAATCCCAACATCATCAAGTACAAAAGATGCAATCAAAACGTGGCTCATAAAAGAACACATACAAGTTAACGACAGCTACTGGAAACCCGAATTGCTTAGCCTTGTAAAACAGACACAACGTACAAAGATATTTAAAATAGACAAGTTAATTCAAGAACATGGCCATAGATGTTTGAGACTACCTCCATATCATGCACACTTAAATCCTATAGAACTAGTTTGGGCAAAAGTTAAAGGACACGTAGCACATACAAATAAAACTTTCAAATTATGCGATGTTGAGACACTTACAAATCAGGCTCTATCAAATATAAATACAGACTACTGGGTAAAATGTGAGGATCATGTGTTACGACAAGAAGAGGAATATTGGAAAAAGGATGGTTTGTTGTTTGTTCAGCCGAAAGCAGTAATCGACCTATTTGACTCGTCTGATTCTGAATGATCATTACTCTGATTAAGTCTACAGATAAATAGTTTGATTTGCAAAATTTCCTAGTTGATTTGTTAAACAGTTTATTGTTCAAGACCACCCAAGCAATCAAAAATATGTTATAAGCAAACCAACAACCATTACTTTGAATGGAAGCCTGCTTGAGTCAGTACAGAAGTTCAGCTATCTTGGATCCACTATTACAGCCACACTTTCCTTAGATGAGGAACTAAATGTACGTATTTGAAAGGCAGCGACAACATTTGGGAAACTCACACCAAGAGCATGGAACTATATCAAATTGACTCTACGAACAAAAGTTCTATATATAATTTAAAATTTGTATACTTGCCACCAAGTAAAATTTTATGGACACGCCTATGGGTCATCGTTACACTAGATTACTGTAAAACATTTTGATTAGGGTCAAAATAATAGTTACATGGGCAAAGATCAAAGGAATTCGCCGCTTTAAGAAAACCGTTATAGCTAGACATCGAGTAACACATATGTTCTCGTGACATGGACATTTTAACACCGTATGCCAAAAATCATGTGAAATCATCAAGAACTTTTTGAATTATAAATCATAACATCTCGGCAAACGAATCTGAACGGACTATAGTACACGACACAACTGTTTACGCCTTGGAAATGAATTTAAACCTGCATCCGGCTTTCAATATAATCCCGCGTTAGAGAAATCCGTGCAAAATATGTTTATTTTATTTCAATTGCGCGTGTATTAGTGACCAGGAGAGACAGTAAATATTCTATTTGACTCGTATCATGGTGTGTATTTTTGTTCTACTTATGCAAAAAAAGACAACATTAAAACATCTATCCAAACCAAGTGCCAATTGCGTTGTCTCTCTGGGTCATGAATATCGAAATATAAATAACCCATCTTCGATTCCCTTTCAAAGTTCTGGTATAGTAAAACGGCATTCTTCTGTATTGTTATATCTTTGCATTTCAAACTCATTATGATGATATTCATGTCAGGTCTTTATTAAAATAAGCCAGCATTATACCACAATAACTTCACAACTATAACATAACACGCCTTTGAGTTGAACGGCTTTGTTACTTTACTGTTTTCTTTGTTCAATTGAAAGTCGAACTGATGCACAGGGAAACCGAGAGTTTCTATTTCTTTGGCCTGTTTCAATGTGAAAACAAAACACATTTTAGAACAACACGACTGAGAACCGTCGATCTACTAAAATTAGGTACAATTATGTAAGGTTGATATTAATATAGTGTAAAGAAGAAATCATACAAACTAAATCAAATGTCTAAGAGAAAAAAATATTAATATAACGTCAAGGATATTCTTAGGCTGCATACAAACAATCACGGTGATCATAGAGGTGGTTTTCACGAAAATTGAAAGCAAACGTGTTCATGAATTTATGAACGAACTATAGTCACTACAAAGTTATTGTGCACAAATGGGATAAATCTAACCGACACTTCCACACATCAACAGGCTGGCCATATCTCTAGTAGTAATCAGCTTCCTGTGTACTTTGTGATGCATGCGTTGAGAGACTTGCCAGGAATTGGTGGCATATATATGTCGTCACTTTTCAGCGGCACGCTGAGCACAATCTCAACCGGTGAGTTATGTCTGTTGTAGTTGTATTGCATTGATGTTTGATTAAAGTTGAACTGTTATTTCTGCTAATTGTACCGAAATGGTGAACATAATATAATCTGGTTAGTTGTATCTATCTCAGCTTTATCAAATGTGTGTTTGGGTATAGTTTTATCTTTTAATCTATGTCAATTAATTCGATAATAATATAAATAATCTAAGGTATGCTGATGATACATCATTAATCGCTAAGAGTGAAAATGAGTTACAAGAAATGATGGACATTAAAGAAAACAAAAATAAAGACCTCAGCCTTAATAGCAAAAAGACAGAGGTAATGGTAACAACAAAGAAAAAGACATCACCTCAGTGCAAAATAAAGACAGGTGGAACAATATTAAAACAAGTAAATGAATTTAAATATTTGGGAACTTTGTTAACCTCGTTAATAGAGGAAAATAATATGCAATCTGTTTTTGACAATAGAAACAAGAAAAAGAGTTCTTAAATATTACATAGAGCCAGTCTTAACATATGGAAGCGAGTCATGAACAATAGGACAACAGACAAGAAAATCATTGGAGTCTGTAGAAATGTGGTTTTACAGAAGAATGTTGAGAATACCATGTACAGCTAAGAAGAGTAATGAAAAGGTTCTGAGAGAGGTCAAAGCAAAAAGAGAGCTAATTTCCAAAATTAGGAAGAAACCGGCCATGTAATGAGAAGAGAACAGCTTGAATGTATTGTAACAACTGGAAAAATTGAGGGACGAATAGATAGAGGGAAGCAAAGAGAAAAATTAACAGACAGCTTAAGAGAATGGCTTGGCAGAAGGTCAACAACAGAAATGATAAGTAGCTGCCGAGATCGAAGGTTGTGGAGAGACATGATCACCTACGCCAGTAGGCCCGGTACTCGATGATGATGATGAGTTCGATAATATATTAGTGTTTGGGTGCAGTCCTCACTGCAGTATCATGAGCGCTCATGTTAATTAATACTGGCTATATAGTTATAAGATACCTCTGCCGAAACAAGGCAAAGTCAATACGGAAATACAAGGTTATCTCATAATTACCACTTTGCTGATGACATAGTTCTCATCAGCAGTCAGATAAAAACGATGCAGGAAAACACAAATGAAATTATCATCAATAGCCAGCAAAATTGGGCTTGAGATCAATCATGAAAAGACTAAAGTCATGAAAAGTTTAATTCCAACAGATGACAAAATATACATGGAAAACAAACCAGCAGAAGAGATCGATCACTTTATCTATCATGGAAGTCACATTGATCGAGAAGGGGATACAAGTAAAGAAATTAGAATCAGAATAGCTAAAGCAGCAAATTTTTTCAGAAGCCTTGAAAAGTTGTGAAAATCAAAACTTATCAGCGCGAACACAAAACTTAGGCTATTCAAATCAAATGTACTATCAACCCTTACGTATGCGTGTGAAAGCTGGAAAACAACAAGAGATCTAGAAACAAAGTTGAACGCATTCGAAAATAAATGTCTGAGGAAAATACTTGGTATAGCGTGGAACGAATTCAAAACAAATGAGGAAATTAGATAAATCGCCAATCAACCACTAATATCCTCAGTAATAATGAAAAGACGACGGTCATATGTTGGACATGTGATGAGTAAGAGATAATAACCGAATAGCAAAGCAAGCCCTCATGTGGGAAACAACAGGTAAGAGAAAAAGAGGAAGACCCAGGGAGACACTGAGAAGAACATTGATGAGAGAGGCAAGAGCAGCAGGATTCGGCTCCCTCAATGAGATAGAGCAGCTTGCACAGAACAGAGACAAATGACGAGATTTGATAAAATATCTTTAAAAGAAAACTATCTATCTATTGACCTTTCGAGCCGTAACCGGCCCATAGGGCGTAGACCAACATACACCTTCTCCTATATGAATTTTTTGTTCTAGCAGTTTTCTTTTAAAGATATTTTATCAAATCTCGCCATCTGTCTCTGTTCTAAAAGAAAACTGCTAGAACAAAAATTCAGATAGGAGAAGGAGTATCTTGGTCTACGCCCTATGGGCCAGCAACGGCTTTAAAGGTCAATAGATAGATAAATAGACAGTGCATTATGGTGAAGTGTAGTATGTACGATTGACTGTGTCTTTGAGTTATTTCCAAGCTATTCTCATATGATTAGTTGTCACTCGAGTCATAATACTAAAATGTATATCTATATTTTATAACTGTGGGTTCTGATTATAGAATCGTCATCAATAGATTCAACGCTTGTAATTATCCACCAACAGCGTAAAGGACGTCTCAATACTCCATTGCCATGAAATAAGTTATTTTGTAAATTACTACCATATTTTATCCAATATATATGCATTCCAACACCACACTGAAATCTAACGTTGTATTTTAAATGATATGTATATTAGTAATAAAGCAACGAATATGAAATTGGTATCATTATTAAGAACACTTAAATTATGACAATAAACTATCTAAGACATATAATGAACACTTGGGTGAACAAAGGACAACACCTCTAAAGTTGTAAAACTTTCAAATGAAGATGTGTGGGACATGTTGTAACAAGAGGTGGGAAAGAATACGTAGTGACAACAGGAAAAATAGATGACAGGAGAGACAGAAGTAGTGAAAGTTGAAAATATATGTGTGGTTTGACGACATGACGGCACGTAAAAAAAAAAAAATCATAGATGATTTACTACTAAATGGTGTTGACGGTGCGGCTGCAAGGATAACGATGACGGGTGGAAGTCCAGAGTTTAAAGATGATTATTGGCATAGAACATTATGTGTAAATGAGTGAATAAATAAAAAATAATAAAGTGGAATATTTATTACAGTTTATACCATTTTCTTCAGACGAGAAACCAATTGAAATGGCACTCAATAGGAGCCAATATTCCATGAGGAGATGACGCAAGAAGATTATATTGAGATCATGATGATTACAAGTAATATGAAAGCTGACTAATGTTGTGACAGACGATTGTAAAGCTTGTGTTTGGCTTCTGAAGGCTAGAGATATGGCGACATCTCATCTCTATTTATGAGTATTAGAGCACATCACTAACCACATAGAAGCAACATAACTGTTTTACATGATACAGATGTTGGAGATTTTTGTTAGAAAAGAAAAGAAATCAGTTTTTCAACACATATGACGTTACATCTTTTTATTATAATGTCTTCTAATTAATTTGAATTTGCATGGATCAAAGATATGCAGACTCCCCACGGTAGCATATAATGAGCAAAGCAACAAAAATACCAATTATAAAATGAAATATAAAGGCCGCTTGTCCAGTGCAGTTGCCGCAAGGTGATCGGGTTTTTATTTCACAAAAATTATAAACAAATGTGGCAAAACAAAGAATATAGAAGCATCAATTTGTCATCAAAATGCCCACAATCAGGTTGTACTGACCTGTTATGATCAAATAGAGACCTTTCGACAAAAAATATGATGTATGATGTATGTTGTTAATGTAGTTAAATTTCATCATATGTTTATGATTATTATAATATATGTATCTAGGTTCTGTTAACATTCAATTTAAGAAACCTTATATATTTTCTATGTAGGAATAAATGCACTAGCGGCCAATACCACTGAGGATATGCTCAAGTCAAGACTACAGAAGGTCACTGAGAGTACCGCTACTTTAGTTACAAAAGTTATTGTGTTTTTCTACGGCATCCTGATAATTGGTCTTACTCTCGGGGCTTCCACGTTCAAAGGCTCAATTGTTCAGATGGCAGTAGCCAGCACAGGAGCTTGTGGGGGACCGGTACTCGGGGTATTCCTGCTTGGTGCTCTGATTCCCTGGAGTAATAAATATGGAGCAGTCTGTGGAGGTCTTGTCGCCATTGCATTCAACATGTGGATGGCTATAGGACACCAACTTTACGGTAGGAAGTGGAAGACCTTACCGCCTCCGCCCTCAGATATGTGCTATCTGAACAGGTCTATTACTGAAGTTATCAACGGCAGCTCAGTACAGACGTACTTTGACAATGAAACTCTGGTTAATTCAACGGTCAATCAGTCACAGATTCTGAGTAACAAAGCAGATCAGAATGATGCAAACCGTTATAGATTCTTCCTCTACGACATCTCATACGAGTGGTACGGCTTTATTGGTGCTCTTATCACCCTCGTTCTGGGTATAATCATCAGCTACTTCTCTCGTAGATATTGTGATCCGGTTACAGATAACAAGTTGTTGTTTCCTTTCATTCAGAAGTTTTGGCTGGGAAATTCGCTTACCACGAGCAGTAAAACTGATGTAGATAATAATATCGGTGGGAAACTGATGTTGCAGGAGTGTCAAATGAATGTACAAGTCGTCTCTAAAAGCTAGAAGTACAACATCATAAATATTCAGTTACAATAGAATCGAACATCTTAAAGCCACGATTAGTATCATGTAGATCTCGGCCCTATGTGATAACTTCTAATTTTCTGTTGATTTGTAACTAACTTTTTATAATAAAAGTTCATCAAGAATAATTCCAAAACATTATTTTTCTTTTACAGAATGTCTACCCTTTAATGCTTGCTGTTATTTACACCACTTAATTTTCTTATGAATAAATGAAAGGAAGTGGTTTAGGATTCACTACCCTGGAGACATTTGTTAAGACAGCTTAAAACAAATCTGTGATTTTAAACATAAATATAATGTGTCAAAAGTGTTACTTACCATTATGGCATCTATAACCAATGATATATATATATATATATATATATATATATATATATATATATATATATATATATATATTGCTTTATTTTAAATGACTTTACTAAGAAATTTCACAGGAAATAACTTATTTATTACATTATTATTTTTTATCAGTTTCTTTCACCCCTCACTTCTCTCTCCTATCTCAGTATATGTCATCATCATGTACCATACCGGTTGGCGTTGGCGATAATGTCCTTCCACAATCTTATATCTACAGTGCATCGTAACAGTTCTGTTGTTGACTGCTTTCCATGCCATGACACCAAGCTATCCAGTATTTTCTCTTTTGTCGTCCGCGATCTCTTTTTTCTTTTATTTTTTTTCTACTGTCCATGATTCGCTTCCATAGGTCAGAATTTGTTCTATATAGCACCGCTGAAATCGTTCTCATTTCTATTGATATAGATTTGTTGCATAAGATATTTTTCATTTTCTGAAATGCTATTTTGGCCTGAGCTGTTCTACGTTTTTATTTCCGTGGTGCATCTTCCATCCCATGTTATTATTGTGCCCAAGTATTTGACGAGTTGCACTTGTTTCAAATTATTCCTGTTTATTTTTATGCTGCATGCTCGTGATGATTATTTCTTCGATATGACCATTCATGAGGTTGGTAAAATAGAAAACATCAGTCAAGAAATGAAGAGAATGAAATTGAACATCTTGGGACTATGTGAAATGAGATGGAAAGGAGCATGGTTATTACAACGCGACAGCGGAAATGTAATTTACACTGGGTGAACCACACACGAAAGAGGTGTAGGCATCATGTTAGATAGAGAAAGAAGCAAAACAGTGAAAGAATGTTGGCCAGTATCAGATAGAATTCTGCTAGTAAAATTGTAAGGCAGGCCAATGGATATCAACATAATTCAAACTTATGCACCAACAAGTAACAGCGAAGAAGAAACCATTGACACGTTTTAAAAAGAGCTAGAATATTGAACAGTGTAAATCCCAAGAAATAACTATTATATTAGGGGATTTCAATGCACAGGTAAGGACAGCTAAAGTGCAAAATGTGATTCGAGGACATGGCCGTGGAGAGACGAATGACGGGATAGATTGATAGATTGGGCAAAGACACATGAACTGATTATATGCAACACCTGGTTTAAGCAACACCATAGGCGACTATGGACATGGTAAAGTCCAGACAAAAAAGTATCTTCTTCTTCTTCTACCTTTTTAGCTCACAGTGTAGCATAGGTCTTCAACAAACACTTTCCAAGACGTTCTGTTTTTGCCATTCTTTTAAATGCATTCCATATCTTCCCCATCATCTTCATCTCTGATTCTATCTGTCTTCTCCAAGAATTCTATGGTCTCTTTGTCTTTTCCCCTGGGGAATCCAAAAAAGGGCCTGTTGTGTATTACTCTCAGTTGGCTTCCGTAGTGTGTGTGTCCTATCCAGTGCCATCGTCTTCGCTGTATCTCTTTATTCACTGGTGTTTGACTGGTACATTTCCATAATTCTATGTTAGTGATTTTGCCCTGCCATTTCCATCCTTTTATCCTGCGTAAGCATCCATTAATGAAAGTCTGTATCTTCTTGATTGTCAATTTTGCTGTTCTCCATGTTTCACAGCCATATGATAGGACCGCCTTAACATTTGAGTTGAACATTTTTATTTTTGTATTTAATCTAATTTCTTTGGATTTCCATATGTTTCCCAGTGCAATGAAAGCTTCTCTTGCTTTTGAAATCTTTATTTTGGTATCATTTTCTGTTCCTCCCTCTTTATCTATATTACTGCCCAGATATATGTAAGATTGTACATCTAATAGAGGTAATTCTCCTAGTTTTATTTGGTTATTGCTAACTGTATGAATTCTCATAATGTTGGTCTTAACACTATTAATCTTCAGTCCTAGCTGTTGTGATCTCCCATCAAGTATGCTTATTTTATCCTGCATCTGTTGATGGCTGTGTGATAGGAGAGCTATGTCATCAGCACAGTCTAAATCATTAAGTTGTTTGGTCAGTGATCACTGGATTCCACTTCTGTTGTTTTGGGTTTTTTTCATAATCCAATCTATGGCCAGTAGAAAGAGAAATGGAGACAGAAGACATCCCTGCCTTACTCCTGTTCTTATTTCAAATGCTTCTGTAATCTGTCCTTCATGCACCACACTACATTTCGTTCATTCATACATTTTTTTTATCAGGTTAATAAACTTTATGGTGATTCCGTAATGATTCAACAACTTCCAAAGCATTCTTCTGTCCAAACTATGAAATGCCTTTTCGTAATCTATGAATCCAATATAAAGTGGGGATTTTAGTTCTAAACTTTGTTCAACTATTATACGCAGAGTAGTTATTTGATCAGCACATGATCTGTTCTTCATAAAACCTGCTTGTTCATCTCACAAATGTTTCTCTATGGCCTCTTTTAGTCTCTCCAGAATGATTCTGCTTAATATTTTTCCTGGCACTGATAGTAGCATAATTCCCCAATAATGTGTGCACTCCTGTAAACTTCCTTTCTTTGGTAGTTTGATCATATAACCTTTTTTTCCAGTCTTTAGGTATTTCTTCCCTCTCCCAAATTTTATCTAATAGATTATGTAGCATCTTGGTAGAGGTGTTAATATCTGCTTTGATCGCTTCAGAAGGAATTTCATCTGGTCCTGTGGCTATACCATTTTTTAATAGTTTGATGTATTTCATTATTTCTTCTATGCTTGATTTTCCACAGTTAACGTGTAACTCTTCTTCCGCTGGCAGTATATCTGGAGGATTATTTGAGCCGGGTCTATTCAAAAGTTCTTCAAAGTGTTCTTTCCATCTCTCCATTTGTTCCCTTATATTACTGAGCCGATTTCCTTTCTTATCTTTAATAAAGGCATTGATTTGTTTGTATTTTCCACTTAATTTCTTTGTGCTGTTGTACATTTCTTTCATATTCCCTTTATTTGCTGCTTCTCCTGCCTCTTGTCCAGACAAAAAGTACACAATCAGATTGATTTTATACTGGTACAGAGACGATAGAGGAATGGACTAACATCTGTTAAAACAAGGCCAGGATCTTTGTCTATGTCCCTGGACATGCGGGAGTACGGGGAAATGAGAGAGCGGACAGGTTGGCTAGCTGCGCTGTCGTTGAGGACGGGCAACCGATGGATCGGGCGGACATCATCAATGCCCTTCGAGATGTTGGAAGAGCACAGGACTTCGACAAACACAGATCAACGTCACTTCTTCGGATGATGGAAATGGGAGTTAAGATGGGCAAGGCTAGAAATGAAAAACTTGGTGGCCGTGTAAGAAGACTTATCAACCAACATAGAACTGGAGTCGTCAGTCGCTGGACACTGAGGGAATTGCTGAGGAGGGGATCTGAGCACCTATGGACATGTTCGGAGTGCAATGATGATGACCCGCAAATAACTCAATAACTCAATAAGGCCAGGATGGAGAAGATTGCAATAGTGACTATGTACCAGTAGTTGGAAAGATAAGAATAAATCTGCGGAAGACACATACATCCCAAAGAAATATGGAATTAGAACTAGATTATCAAAGAGTAGATAGACATATGAGTGATAAGTTTCGTATGATAGTACAAAATAGATATAATGCTATTGAGAATATAAGTGACATCTTGGAGCAGTGGGAAATACTCAAACAATCGATTCAATAAACATCAAAAGAAGTAATACCAGTGGCTAAACGAATCGACAAAAAGAAATACATGACAGAGGAAATACTAGAACTAATGGACGAAATACGAAAACATAAGAAAGAAGAATATACTTACAAAATATTGCACAACGAGATCCAAAACAAATGCAGTGATGCGATGGAAGGGTGGTTAAAGCAGAAATGTGAAGAAATGGAAAAACAACAAAACAAAGACTCAAAATATATGAGTAATCAGTTAAATGAATTGACAGGAAGAAAAGAAGTCAAAGTTTCAGGATGTGTCAAATTAAAAGAAGGAAATATAATAATGGGACAGGAGAGGATAATGGGAAGATGGACAGAATATATCAGTCAACTATATCAGGATGAAAGACCAGAGGAGCTAAACACTTCAAATAAAGACACAGGCCCATCAATAATACAGAGTGAGGTGGAGGATGCAATTCAACACATGAAAAGGGGCAAAGCTCCAGGTCTGGACAATAAAACAATCGAAGCGATAAATGCATTAGGAGAGTTGGGAGTACAAGTCATAACAAAACTCACCATCATTATCAAGTACCGGGCCTGCTGGCGAAGTTGATAATGTCTCTCAACAACTTTCCATCACGACAGTTATTTATTATTTCTGTTTTGGACATTTTGCCAAGTCATTCTCTTATCTTTCCTGGTATGTTTTCTCTTTGCTTCCCTGTATCTCGTGGTCCCTCAATTTTCCCAGTTGTTAAAATACATTCCAGTTGTTCTATTCTCATTACATAGACAAAGTTGGTAATTGTTTCTTCCTAATATTGGGAATTAGCTCTCCATTTTTCTTTGGACTCTTTCAGAACGTTTTCATTACTCTTCTTTATTGTCCATGGTATTTTCAACATTCTTCTGTAAAACAGCATTTCTACAGACTCACGTGATTTTCTTGTCTGTTGTCATTTTGTCCATGATTCATATCCATATGTTACGACTGGCTCTACATAATATTTAAGAACTCTTTTTTCTTGTTTCTATTGTCAAAAATGGATTGCATAGTATCGTCCTCATTTTTTGTTAAATGTGCTATTTCCTGAGCTATTCTGCATCTCACCTCTGTTGTACATCTTCCGTCTAATGCTAACAAAGTTTCCAAATATTTAAATTCATTTATCTGTTTTAATATTGTTCCACTTGTCTTTGTTTAACACTGAGGTGATGTCTTTTTCTTTGTTGTTGCCATTACTTCTGTCTTTCTGCTATCAAGGCTGAGTCCATTTGTTTTGCTTTCTCACACTATAATGTCTAACATTTCTTGTAACTCATTTTCACTCTTAGCGATTAAGACTGTATCATCAGCATACCTTAGATTATTTATATTATGACCTCCGATTGTCATTCTAGGCATGCCTCTTATAAATCTTAAAATAATCTCACTATAAATATTAAACAAATCTGGTGACAGCACACAACCTTGTCTAACACCCTGTTTTATTTGTTGAAACATTCCCAATTGGTTTCCAGTTCTTATGGCCGATGTTTATTGCCAGTACATGTTCTTTATTATTCTTAGATCTTTGCTGTCTGTTTATGCTTTCTAAAATTGTGATTATTTCTTGGTGCTTTATTTTGTCAAATGCGTTGGTATCATCTATGAAACATAGGTATAGATCTGTTTTCACCTCTATGGTTCTTTCTACTAAAAATCGTATAATGTATATGGCATTGCTTGTTCCTTTACCTCTAACAAAGCCACACTGTTCATCACTAATTTCTGGACTGATTTTGTTCCTCACTGTTTGCATGTTTCATTATAATAACTTAGTCATATTGTTCATGAGGCTTATTGTGAGATGATCATCGCATTCAATCGCACCAGATAACAAAACTACTCAATGATATATAAAACACTGGACACATGCCAGATCTACTGTATCCATACCGAAGAAGTCAGGCGGCACTGATCGTGAGGACAATCGCACTATTAGTCTCATGAGCCGCATGACGAAAATATTACTAGAAAAAACATATACAATAAGAATCATAATGAGACGTGTAAGGAACAACATACAACCAGAAATAAGTGAGGAACAATGTGGATTTGTGGAAGGAAAATGCACCAATAATGCAATATACATCTCAAGAACATTGATAGAAAGAGTTATAGAGGTAAAGCGAGATCTACATATGTGCTTTATAGACTATACAAAAGTATTTGACAACGTAAAGCATGTTGAAATAATCAATATACTTCAGAAATTAAACATTGATGTCAAGGATCTACGAATCATAAAAAAAACATGTACTGGCAATAAACAGCGGCTATACGAATTATGAATAAAGCAGGAAATTCCATTGTATAAAACAAGGGGTCAGGCAAGGCTGTGTTCTGTCGTCAGATTTGTTTTCACTTTACAGCGAAAATATTATGAGATCAATAGTGGATAGAAAAGAATATGAAGGCAACGGTCACAACATAAATAATTTGCGATATGCGGATGCCACAGTCATAATATTAGTTTCGGAGAATGAGCTACACGAAATGATAGACATACCAGTGGAAGAAAGCAACAAGAAAAGTCTCAGTTGGAATAGTAAGAAAACAAAAATGATGGGCATATCAAAGAAACAATCATCACCATCATGCAGCATAAAAATAAACAGGAACAATCTGAAACAAGTGCAACGTTTCATATATTGGGCACAACAATGACAGCATTTCAGAACATGAAAAATATCTTATGCAACAAATCATCTATCTCAATAGAAGTGAGAAAGAGAGTTCATCGGTGCTATATAGAACCAATTCTGACCTATGGAAGCGAATTATGGACAGTAGACAAACAAATGAAAAGACGATTAGAAGCCACAGAGATGAGATTTCTCAGAAGAATGTTGAAAGTTCCATGGACAGCTAAAAAGTCCAATGAGGAAATTCTCAAAGAGGTCAACACTAAAAGTGAGCTTCTAAAAAACATTAGAGAAAAACAATCAACTTTTTTTTCGGGCTCATCATGAGAAGATGAATGTCGGAATACTTGGTTACAGCTGGCAAAATAAAAGGAAAGAGCGATCGCGGAGAACAAAGAGAGAAAATACTGGATAGCTTGGTGTCATGGCATGGAAAACAGTCAACAACAGAACTGATACGATGCACTGTAGATAGAAGATTGTGGAGGGACATGATCGCCTACGCCATCCGGCAGGGTACATGATGATGATGATGATAGTAAATCAAATGATGACCATTAATGAATCCTTTACAAGAGACTATACAAAGCCAAATGATGACCATTAATGAATCCTTTACAAGAGACTATACAAAGCCAAATGATGACCATTAATGATTCCTTTACAAGAGACTATACAAAGCCAAATGATGACCATTAATTCCTCATTTACAAGAGACTGTTTTTGTTTGCGCTAATGAACGCGTGAAAAAATGGCGGTTTGTTTTGGCAGGTCTGTATTTAAGGACTCCTAAATAATTTATTTATAAAAAGCACACTGTGTATCCGCGTGCTGTAGAGCGATTTATTGTTACTCTATTTGGTGAAATTATGGAATTAAAAACGTACAAAATTGTATCTTTCTCCTTCTTTTCTCTTTTCACGGAATGGAAATCAGTCAACAACATAACTGATACGATGCACTGTAGATAGAAGATTGTAAAGGTCATGATCGCCGACGCCGACCGGCATGGCACATGACGATGATGATAATCCTTTTTTTCATCTTTTATTGCTGATGTGAACCGCACCAATTGCTGGTTTAAACGGGATAATTTCACATTGGTTGCTGACATGGAATGTAGATGAAAACATCCGCACAAAACTATTTTCTTTTGAACATGCAATATTTAATATCAAACTGATCTCTCACATATTGAGAACACCCGCAGTGCGCTAATAAAGCTTCATCCAGCGATGACGACTGTGAACATTTATACATAATCTAACAGTACATAAAGTGATATTAACCGTTTATTTCTACTCGAGCACAACTTAATCAATAGCTTCATTCCTTTGAGAGATTATGTTTTGTCTCCTGTCGCACTCTCATAAAATGGTGTCTGGTAATTTATATTTATATTAATATTATTCGCCCGTGCGCTACCGGGGCCCGAAAGGGGAGAAAAGAATAGCGGCGCTGTACCCTACCAGGCATGTTCGTAAGAGGCGAGAAAGGAGGGTTGGGCATGGGACTGGCTATCCCATACTGTAAAAAAAATAAGACGAAAAAACTTCACAAACATGCACAAGTCAAAGAAAGAAAAAGTAAATCCGCCATCCAGGAAAGAGAAGGGCTCTCTGTCTAAGAGACATATGACGCAAGCCGGAGAAAGCCGCAAGGAGTCCGGGTTGCTGACTCACCCTTTCTCTACCAGGAAATCCTCCAGAATTGGCACCTGGAATGTACGTACCCTAAACGAACAAGGAAAAGCTGCACAGGTAGCAGCAGAAATGTCAAACTACAAGATAGATATTCTGGGAATGTGTGAAACAAGATGGCTAGGAACGGGTAAAATAAACCTAAATACAGGAGAGATGAATTTATCATCAGGACACCAGGAACATGGAGCACAACATAGTGAAGCGGTAGCTATAATGCTATCAATGAATGCACAGAAGACACTAATAGAATGGGAAGCAGTAGGACCGAGACTAATGAGAGCAACATTTAAAACAACAAAAAACAAAATAAAATTACACATTATCCAGTGCTATGCATCAACCAACGATAAAGATGACTTAGTTAAAGATGATTTCTATAAACAGCTACAATGTCAGATGGATGCAAGACGAGCAAAGGATATTATAATCTTGATGGGAGACCTAAATGCTAAAGTAGGATCAGACAAAAGAGGCTTCGAAGAGATTATGGGAAAACATGGACTTGGAGATATAAACGAGAATAGAGAGATATTTGTGAATTTTTGCTCCCTTAATCAAGTGAGCATAGGAGGAACGATATTCCAACATAAAAGAATACACAAAGCTACATGGCTGTCACCAGATCATAGAACGGAAAATCAAATTGATCACATATGTATTAATAATAAGTGTAAGTCATCCTTACAGGATGTAAAAGTATACAGAGGGGCAGATATAGCTTCTGATCATCATCTTCTGATAGCTAAACTTAAAATTAAACTAAAAAGGCATACCACAACGAATAAGGGTAGAAAGTATTTCAATGTAGGGTTCCTTAAAGAACAAGGAATTAAAGATAAATTTGCAGTCACAATATCAAACAAATACCAAGTCCTCCAACAACTAGAAAATACAATAAATATAGAAGATCATTGGAAACAGGTAAAATATATCTGGACAGAGACATGCGAAGAAACACTAGGGAAAAGAGAACGCGAGAATAACGCATGGATGACAACAGAGACCCTGGAAAAAAATTAAAGAAAGAAAGAGCAAGAAAGCAGACATAAATAAAAGCAAAACGAGAAGTAATAAAGCCAAGACACAGGAAGCTTACACAGAGGTGAACAAAGAAGTGAGAAGATGCAATAAAAAGGATAAGAGGAAATATATAGATGAACTAGCAAAAGAGGCAGAAGAAGCAGCAAATAAAGGGAATATGAAAGAACTGTACAACAGCACAAAGAAATTAAGTGGTAAATACAAACAGATCAATGCCTTTATTAAAGATAAGAAAGGAAATCTGCTTAGTAATATAAGAGAACAAATGGAGAGATGGAAAGAGCACTTTGAAGAACTTTTGAATAGACCCGGCTCAAATAATCCTCCAGATATACTGCCAGCGGAAGAAGAGTTACACGTTAACTGCGGAAAACCAAGCATAGAAGAAATAATGAAATACATCAAACTATTAAAAAATGGTAAATTCACAGCACCAGATGAAATTTCTTCGGAAGTCATCAAAGCAGATATTAACACCTCTACCAAGATGCTACATAATCTATTAGATAAAATTTGGGAGAGGGAAGAAATACATAAAGACTGAAAGGAAGGTTATATGATCAAACTACCAAAGAAAGGAAGTTTACAGGAGTGCACAAATTATAGGGGAATTATGCTACTATCAGTGCCAGGAAAATAGTTAAGCAGAATCATTCTTGAGAGACTAAAAGATGCCATAGAGAAACATTTGAGGAAGAACAGATCATGTGCTGATCAAATAACTACTCTACGTATAATAGTTGAACAAAGTTTAGAACTAAAATCCCCACTTTATATTGGATTCATAGATTACGAAAAGGCATTTCATAGTTTGGACAGAAGAATGCTTTGGAAGTTGCTGAGTCATTACGGAATCCCCATAAAGTTTATTAAGCTGATAACAACAATGTATGAAGGAATGAAATGTAGTGTGGTGCATGAAGGACAGATTACAGAAGCATTTGAATTAAGAACAGGAGTAAGGCAGGGATGCCTTCTGTCTCCATTTCTCTTTCTACTGGCCATAGATTGGATTATGAAAATAACTCAAAACAACAGAAATGGAATCAAGTGGTCACTGACCAAACAACTTGATGATTTAGACTTTGCTGATTACATAGCTCTCCTATCACACAGCCATCAACAGATGCAGGATAAAATAAGCATACTTGATGGGAGATCACAACAGCTATGGACTGAAGATTAATAGAGATAAGATCAACATTATGAGAATTAATACAGTTGGCAATAACCAAATAAAACTAGGAGAATTACCTCTATTAGATGTAAAATCTTTCATAAATCCGGGCATTAATATCGATAGAGAGGGAGGAACAGAAAAAGATACCAAAATAAGGATATCAAAAGCAAGAGGAGCTTTCATTGCACTGGGAAACATTTGGAAATCCAAAGAAATTAGATTAAATACAAAAATAAAAATTGTTAACTCAAATGTTAAGGCGGTCCTATTATATGGCTGTGAAACATGGAGAACAGCAAAATTGACAATCACGAAGATACAGACTTTCATTAATGGATGCTTACGCATGATAAAACGATGGAAATGGCAGGACAAAATCACTAACATAGAATTATGGAAATGTACCAGTCAAACACCAGTGGATAAAGAAATACAGCAAAGACGATGGCGCTGGATAGGACACACACTACGGAAGCCAACTGAGAGTATTACACAACAGTCCCTTTTTTGGAATCCCCGTGGTAAAAGACAAAGAGAAAGATCGAGGAATTCTTGGAGAAGACAGATAGAATCAGAGATGAAGATGATGGGGAAGACATGGAATGATCTTAGGAGAACGGCAAAAAACAAAACGATTTGGAACGTGTTTGTTAAAGACCTATGCTCCACTGGAAGCTAAAAAGGTAGAAGAAGAATTTATATTTATATGATTTTTTACTTGATCTTTCAGCTCTAAATTTATTGAAAGATAAAAGATGCTATCAATTTGCTTATGATTCAGTTGACATCCGTCTTACTGAAATGATGTTGCACTAACATAGGACAATATTTCTCATCCAAAATTGACTATCTCCTCACATTTTCGTGTAGCCAATTCGATCATTCATTTGATACCGATGAATGGCAGTAGAGTACATCACATGTCTGGGAGAGGTCTAAATTAACTCTTCGTCACTTATTAGTTGTTTCTAGCTGTCTATCTACTCACATCGCGTAGATCTAATTTTCAGAACTTGTCCTTCATGATGTACAGCACGGCCCAATCTAAGGGGGTTACTTAATTGCATTTGCAGACACACTAACGCGTACTAACCCATCGACTAATCTTGCAAGAATCACTAGCACGTCCACTATCCCTCAACGAATCACTCTAGACTGATTTGATAGTCTCTCAAGAGTCATTTACTTGTCTACGGACCTCCAGTACCGACACAAATGATATGACCACATTTTCAAGCACTGGTTGGAGAACGATCTTCTTCCAATCATGTATAAACCTTCATGTGTAGTAGTAGATAATGCATCTTACCACAATTCTGTGTCAGCGGAAGACAAAGTACCAACTTCATTAAATACGAAAGATCAAATTAGGACATGGCTTGCTAGAGAAAGTGTCAAATTCGACGACATATGCAAATATATACTTATTCAAAATCCGAGTTATTTCAGCTTGTGAGGAATACAAGTAAGAAACGTGTATTATATTGGCAAAATCATTTGGGAATCCGACGATACCTCTCTGCGACTCCCTGCATATCATGCCCACCTAGGCCGAATCGTGCTTGTGTGGCTGAAGTCAATGGACAACCTGCAAAAAACAAAACAGGACGTTCAAAATATTTGATGTTGAAGTTCCGACACATGGTTCGCCCTCAAGTACAGATATTCAGTTCAGGTTGAAGTGTGTTGCACTTGTTTCTCCGAGTGGAAGACGAGTACTGGCAACAAGATGAATTACAATTTGTCCAGCCATTAACCTTATCATATATTACATTATCAACCTTCTGTAAACGTTATATTCCGCCACACTTACTTGATCTATAAAAGTATTATGTGGATATATATCCTCTGAAAAGAATTGAATAGGAAATTAACATGTTTACTGTAACACCTAATGTTTGAATGAACTTGTTTGCAATGGTCCTAAAAGTACAAAGGAATTAGACGACGTGCAAGATCTGTTGCATCTGTTGAATCAAGAATAGTACTAGTTTTGCATCGTGGATATTCTAAGACTGCATGGAAAAAAATTACAAGAAAATAACAGGTAGTTTTCCTATGTGCCACTTGGCGTGGCGGGCTTTTTAAAACACAAGAAGAGAGTTAAAAGTATCATAAAGAAACAATTGACGTTTTTCAGGAACAAAATGCGGTAATGAAAGTTGGAATACTTCATTACAACTGGCAAACAAATAAAAAATAAAAACAAAGAGAGATCGTGAAAGATAAAGAGAGAAGAGATTTGATAAGTTGGTGTCGCGTCATAGTAAAATGTCAACAGCAGTATTGATACGATGTACTGAGGACAGGGAAGTGAGGAAGGACAAGATCACCTACGCCAACCGGTGTGGTACATGATGAGGATGACAGCTATAATATCTGACGCTTTAATAATTTTTACTACTAGCAATTCATTATTACATATGGGTTATTTTTATTTTATTGTATTAATTGTAATTAATTATAATTAATTGTAAAATTGTACTTTTGTAAAATTAATGCAAACTGTAAAGAATATTTTTTTTGCAAATCATGTTCACGCCATCTACAGAAACCAAGATAATTAAGCTTATTTGTTTTAAAGAGAATAGAATATGTTAAAAGGGCAGTCCGATGTAGCTTCTCTTCTAACCGTTGATTGTCTTGTATTCGTTGCAGTTCTACTGATCTCCATAGGTATAGGAGTCGTGTTTGCTGTGAAAGATTTCAGAAATGCCACTAGACTGTAATATTTGCTTCGTGAAAGGCGAATGTTCATGGTTCCTGCTGCCTTCTCTGTGTTTGCATCATTTTTAGTAAGCAAAATGTTCTTTTGTTGTATGTGATACCAAACGTGTAAAATATATCTGAAGGTAGTTAATTACATTTTTTAAAACGTTGTTCCATTATCGATTATCAAAAATTGAATAATCAATGCATACAATAAACACAAACTCAAATATCACCGAATACTGAAATTAAAAGAAAGAAGACAAGCTCAGAGGCAATCAAGACATATAAATACAAAATAATTACTGGTCGTTAGCAAACATTTCAGGATCAGTCCGTATCCTTCCGATCCTTCCTTCATCGGACTAAACCCGCCTTCCCCGTGAGACTTTTTGCCGCTTCCCGTTGGACTCCAAAGCAAGATAATATAGATATTCCCACTATGCTTAGATACTGTTTTCTATAAGTTATATACATTGACTACAGACACAGAAGCTGACGTCTGGAAGGAGAATATTTGATTGAATAAGAGGTGACATAAAATTATGGTCTGAAAATGAGTAGGCTAACTCTTGACCTGCAAATATTTTTGGGTCCACAGTTGAGATGAGTGTCATTTCATGGCAGTGAGAAAGGGCAGCATATAACATCTCTAGATAAAAGCTGCACAAACTACAGTATGAAAATTAACACAACAAAAACAGAGGCTATGAGAATAAGCAAATTAAGACACCCATTAAACATTAAGATCAAATATAAAGAAATAAAACAAGTACAGGAGTTCAAGTATTTTGGCACAATGTTCACAGAAGATGGAAAACTAAACAGAGAAATTGATATGAGAATACAAAAAGCAAATGCTGTCACATACCAGCTTTCGCTATTGCTAAGACATCTAAACATTTCTATGGCAGCTAAACAACAAATTAAAATAGCATTTTCATACCAACTGTGTGCTATGAAAGTCAAACATGGACCGTTTCTAAATCACAATTAAGAAAGATCAATACATGTGACATGCGATGCTTGAGAAAAGTAACAAACAACACAAGAAGAGATAGAATACCAAATGAAACCATAAGAAAACTGGTAGGAACAAAACCCTGCCAAGAATATATAGAACAACAACAACTTAAATGGTTTGGCCACCTGGTCAGAACGAATCCTCACCAATCACCATCAAGAGCGTTCTTCTCGAGAATACATGGAAAAAGACCAAGAGGAAGACCCAGAAGAAGATGGATAGATGCAGTGACAGAGACATGTAAAAACAAATGAAAATCACTAATTCAGACAATTCGAGCAGCTCAAGAACGACAAACAATATAAACCACGACACCTTTTAGGTATCAGTGAAAAGAGAAAAGAAGGAGAAAGATACAATTTTGGATGTTTTTTATTCCATAATTTCACCAAATAGAGTAACAATAATATAAACATATATGATAAAAAGCAAATCATAACACAATATATGTTATTTTCATATATATATATATATATATATATATATATATATATATATATATATATATATATATATATATACTTTTTAGAAAAAGGCTAGCGGATACAACCGTAAATAAATCGACAAAGGAATCCAACCACCGTCGTAATTTCTTTGCACAATCATGAATCGCCATAATAATAGAACTCACCACGACAACATTAAGGGGGATTCCAATGGAAAACTATCGTTTGGTAGGGGACATCATGTGCTACAGGTAATACTCGATCGTCATCAAGCTAGTGTATGCAAAATGAAGGTAAAATAGACACCAAAGATAGGTACTTGGTATGTGAGAACACTCATACAGAAGGGTAAACTAGAAAACATCAAACAGGAAACGACAAGGATGGGTTTACATTTATTGGGACTTTGCGAAATGAGATATACTGTATCAGGGGAAATATATTATGATGAAAATAAAATAATCTATTCTGGAGGTACTGAACACCAAAGAGGAGTATGTATCATCCAGGATGTAGAAAGAGCAAGAACGGTGAAAGACTTTTGGGCAATATCTGAGTCCTTGTAGAGAAATTGAATGGAAAGCCAACAGATATAAATCTCATACAAATTTATGCAACAACAGCAAAGAGTCTAGAGGAAACAGTTGGTACATTTTCATCATCATCGAGTGCCTTCTCCGCAACGAAGGTTGGCTACCATGGATCGTCATTCTACTCTGTTTCTTGCTTTGATGGTGCAGGCTGTCATAGATTGACTTGTACATCTTTTGATGTTAATCGTCCATGTTAGTCTTGGTCTGCCTCTGCCTTTTTTACCTTGTATTTTTCCTTCCAATATTACTTTTAGTAGGCTGTTGTGTCTTTTAACATGCCCCAAAAATTTCATTTGTCTTGTCTTAATTGTATTTAGTAGTTCTCTTTTTATTTTCAGTTGTTTTAAAACTTCATCGTTTGTTATCTTTTGTTTCCATCCAATTCTACCTATTCTTTTATAAATCCACATTTCAAAGGCTTCAATTTTCCGTTCTGTTTTCTTGTATAATGTCCATGATTCTGCACCATACATGAATATTGAGAAGATGTAACATTTTGCCATTCTTAGTTTCAGTCCTGTTGATATTTGCTTTGTTGTTAGTATATTTTTCATGGCATTAAAATTACTTTTTGCCACACCTATTCTTTTGTTTATTTCAATTTTGCATTTTCCATCATTGGTTATAGTATGCCCCAGGTGTTTAAAGCTCTGGACTGTCTCCAGGTGTATTCCCTCAACTATGATATTTAATTGTAGGTTTTGAGAATTTTCTTTGTTTATGATCATAGTTTAGTTTTAGTCTTTTTGATATTCATGTCTAGTCCATAATTTTTGCTTGTTATGTTTATCACATTAAGCAATTGTTGTAGGTCTTTAGGATTTTCTGCTAATAGAACAGTATCGTCAGCATATCTGCTGTTATTGATTAACTTTCCATTAATGTTTAGGCCTGGTATCTCCGAGATGTTTTTAAAGATTTGCTGAGATGTGTGTATAGATTGAACAAGCTTGGTGATAGGATGCATCATTGTCTTACTCCTCTTTTTATGTCCATGGGTGTAGAGTTCTCCTTGTTATATCTTATTATTGTTATTTGCTCCCAGTACAAATTAATTATTCAGAAAAGGCAAAAGCTGTACTGATGCTATATTTACATTGAGACAACTATGTGAAAAAACAATAGAATATGACAGAAACCTAAATATAGTGTTTATAGATCAGGAAAAAGCGTTTGATCGTGTGGACAGGAACAAACTTTGGCAAACTTTAGAAACATACGGGGTAGCAGGACAACTACTAGGAAATATAATAGCACTATATAAAAACAGTCAAAGTGCCGTCAGAACATCGGAAGGTCTGTCAGAATGGTTTCAGGTTACAACAGGAGTAAGACAAAGATGTGTCCTCTCACCACTCCTCTTCATCATATATATGGACAAAATAAATCAGGAAACAACCAACAACAAGGACAAATCAAATAATAACATAGAGGTAGAAAACTCCAACATCAATGAGCTACTCTTCGCAGATGACCAATGCCTAATATACGAGGATGAAAACCTGCTACAACAGCATTTAACATCTCTAGATAAAAGCTGCACAAACTACAGTATGAAAATTAACACAGCAAAAACAGAGGCTATAAGAATAACCAAATTAAGACACCCATTAAACATCAAGATCAAAGACAAAGAAATAAAACAAGTAGAGGAATTCAAGTATCTAGGCACAATGTTCACAGAAGATGGAAAACTAGACAGAGAAATTGACATGAGAATACAAAAAGCAAATGCTGTCACATACCAGCTTTCACCATTGTTAAGACATCCAAACATTTCTATGCCAGCTAAACAACAAATGATAAATAGCATCTTCATACCAACTTTGTGCTATGAAAGTCAAACATGGACCCTTTCTAAATCACATTTAAGAAAGATCAATACATGTGAGATGCGATGCTTGAGAAAAGTAACAAACAACACAAGAAGAGATAGAATACCAAATGAAACCATAAGAAAACTGGTAGGAACAAAACCCTGCCAAGAATATATAGAACAACAACAACTTAAATGGTTTGGCCTCCTGGTCAGAATGAATCCTCACCTATCACCATCAAGGGCGTTCTTCTCGAGAATGCATGGAAAAAGACCAAGAGGAAGACCCAGAAGAAGATGGATAGATGCAGTGACAGAGACATGTAACAACAAAGGAAAATCACTAATTCAGACAATTCGAGCAGCACAAGAACGACAAATGATACAAACCATGACACCTTTTAGGTATCAGTGAAAGAGAAAAGAAGAAGAAGAAGACAAATTAATTATTAGTCGTATGTCTTTGTCGTCTAGATTTATATCCTTTAGGCAGTCTATGAGTTGGTTATGGTGTATTCTATCGAAAGCTTTGGTGCAGTCTATAAAGCAGGCATATCTTGGTTTGTTTACTTCCGTGTACTTTTCAATCAATATTCACATGCTGAATATGGCTTCTCTCTTCTGTATAACTTTTAGTAATTTTTTTTTTTTACCTGCCTCATTAGGCTTATTGTGCGATACATTTTATAACGTATAAAAAAAATCACTTCCTGATTGCAAAACTCAAGAATTCACCATAGTTCTAGGAGTTTTCAACGCAAAAGATGGAAAAGAAAAAGTTGAGGAAGTAGTTGGTCATTATGGCTAAGGCGAGAGGAATGAAAGAGGTGACAAGCTTATTGACTGGGCAAGAACAAACAACATGATGATAGGAAACACCTGGTTTAAGCAACATCCAAGACCTTGTGGACATGGAAAAGCCTAGGAGACAACGCACGTAATCAAATTAATTATATAATGATAAGTAAAAGATTTAGACACAGTCTGGTGTGTGTGTAAAAAATAGACCAGGGAAGATTGCAATAGTGATCATATACCAGTTGTGAGAAAGCTTAGAGTAAAATTAAAAGCAGCAAAACGAGCTTCAGTTAACATCAAGTTAAATTTTAATTTACTCAATTCAGAGAAGAATTTGCAAGACAAATATAACATCACAATTAAGAACCGGTACAATGCAATAGAGAAGATACAATACATAGCATTGGTGTACAGTGGGAAATGTTTACAGAATCAATGCAAGAAACATTAAAAGAGTTCATACCACCAGCTAGGAAAAATTCTAGAAAGAAATGGATGACAGACGACATTTTGCAGCTAATGGATACAAGAAGAAGAAAAAAGGAAAATAAAGATGAGTATAAGCGATTAAATAAAGAAATGAAGCAAAAGAAGCATGGCTAAAACAGAGATGCAAAGAGATTGAAGTACAACAACAAGGAGATGCTAAAGTTATATACAGACAAATTGAAGAATTAACAGGAGGAAAAGTGCAATACAAAACTGGATGTTTAAGTTCAAAGGAAGGAGAACTATTTATTGAACAAGAAAGCATAAGGGAACAATGAACATTGAAGCCATAGGTGATTTTGGAATAGAAATAATAACGAAAATATTGAATGATATCTACAACAGCGTATATATACGAGACGGCCTGCTAAAATAATTATCCATAGCCCTACCAAAGAAATATGGTGCGATTGAAGGCGATGATCATCGCACAATAAACCTTATGAGACACATTATTAAGATATTACTAAGAAAAAGCATGGGAACAGAGCGCAACATAATCAGTTCAGAAATTAGTGATGAACAGTGTGGTTTTGTTACAGGTAATGGAACGAGCAATGCTATGTACATCATACGATCTTTAGTAGAAAGAGCCGCAGAAGTGAAAACAGATCTATACCTATATTTCATAGATTAACCAAAGCATTTGACAAAGAAAACACCAAGAAATAATCAAAACTTTATAGAAGGCATAAACATAGACAGCAATGATCTAACAATAATAAAGAACATGTACTAGCAATAAACAACGGCCATAAGAACTGGAAATCAATTGGGGATGTTTCAACAAATAAAACAAGGTGTTAAGCAAGGTTGTGTGCTGTCACCAGATTTGTTTAATATTTATAGTGTATTATTTTAAGATCCATAAGTGGTATGCGAGGAATAATAAACGGAGGTCATAATATAAATAATCTAAGGTATGCTGATGATACAGTCTTAATCGCTAAGAGTAAAATTGTGTTACAAGAAATGTTAGACATTAAAGTGAAAGAAAGCAAAAATAAAGGACTCAGCATTAATAGCAAAAATACAGATTTAATGTTAACAACAGAGAAAAAGACATCACATCAGTGCAAATTAAATACAGGTGTACAGTATTAAAACAGGTTCATGAATTTAAATATTTTGAACTTTGTTAACCTTCAACGAAAGATGTACAAAAGAGGTGAGATGCAGGATGGCTCATGCAAAGGCAGATTTCCAAAAAAAATAGGAAGATACTATGCAACCCATTCTTGACAATAGAAACAAGAAAAAGAGTAAAGAGTTATTGAGTTATTTGCGGGGCATCATCATTGCACTCCGAACATGTCCATAGGTGCCCAGATCCCCTCCTCAGCAATTCCCTCAGTGTCCAGCGACTGACGACTCCAGTTCTATGTTGGTTGATAAGTAATCTTACACGGCCACCAAGTTTCTCATTTCTGGCTGTGCCCATCTTAACTCCCATTTCCATCATCCGAAGAAGTGACGTTGATCTGTGTTTGTCGAAGTCCTGTGCTCTTCCAACATCTCGAAGGGCATTGATGATGTCCGCCCGATCCATCTGTTGCCCGTCCTAAACGACAGCGCAGCTAGCCAACCTGTCCGCTCTCTCATTTCCCCGTACTCCCGCATGTCCAGGGACATAGACAAAGGTGACCTTACGTATTTTGGATTTCTGCAACGACTCTACCCATTGCATGCGTACAAAGCCCGCCTCCACTTTTTTTATCATGCTCATCGAATCACTAAGTATACATGCGTGGATGTAGTCTTGTTACTCTAACCATTTGAATGCCTTGGTCACTGCCATCACCTCCATTGTCATGCTACTCGTGGTCATGGCGTATGCACCACTGTCTTCCTTGGCTATTCTGCCTGCAGAGCGTGCTGTAAATGCCCATGCAATTCTTTCGTGTCGTCTTACAGATCCGTCTGTATAGATGACTGCATCTTTCTCATCGGTATTATCGCAGATGAGACCGTTGACCTCAGCATTAACCACGACCGGGTTCTGTTCCCTACTTTTCCTGTAGAGTCGGACAATACATGAGAACGTTCCCTTGATTGACGTAGGCACCGTATCCATTACTCACCAACGCTAATATTAGTAAGCCCTCAGACCTGTTTGATGATATCTTCTGCTCGGCCCACCCATGATTTGCCTCTTTTTAGCCTGGTACCTTTGTCTGTGTTGAGCACGTGGTGCAATGGATGCCCTGTATCTGTACTAATCTTCAGGTATGCTCGTGCTCTCCAGATCTTGATTCTGTCATCCATGGTTGGAAAGTCAAGAAGATACCTCATTGCTACACAGGGAGTGTCCCTCGTACATCCCAGGATAATGCGCATGGCTTCATTTTGTATTTTCTCCAGCCTATCAATTTGAGTCGTACTGACAGTAAGAATTGCCAGGGCATACTCGATTGGAGCGAGGACTAATCCCTGGAACAGAAGAATAAGTAGCCTCTGCTCGATGTTGGCAGCTGCCATGACCTTCAAGGCGGCTAATCCTTTGCGGGATTTTGTTATACATGGTCGACGTGGTTCCGAAAACACATGCTGCGATCAAACTTAACTCCGAGGTAAGTCATCAACTTGTCCCTGGTCACCTCATCAGCTCCAATTCGTACTACCGGTGTGGTCGTATGAACGATATGATTGTTAAGGGAGAACCATGAAACTGATGCTTTATTAGGATTAACCAAGGCACCTGAAACCCCACACCAGGAAGAAATGCGATCGAGTTCGTCTTGCATTGTGGAGGCGATTCCCCGTCTGTCTCTTCCCTGTCGATATACCAGAATATCATCAGCAAAAGTCATAGTTCTTCCCCTCCCATCCAGCTGTTGTTCCGTGATCGTTATTGTGTACACGTTAAATAGAACTGGTGACAATGGTGAGCCTTGTGGCAGCCTAGGAAAAATGGATGTTGGCTCGGAAGACCAACTTCCACATCTGAGTATCACCTTCCTCTGAAACCGCAGTGATCCATCTTATGAGGAAGGGGTTCACCGCCAGTTTGAAGAAAAAGAGTTCTTATATGTTACGTAGAGCCAATCTTAACATATGGATGTGAAATGTGGAATGTTGAGAATACCATGGACAGCTAAAAAGAGTAATGAAAACGTTCTGAAAGAGGTCAAGGCAAAAAAGAAAACTATTGTTCAATATTAAGAAGATATAATCATCGTTTTTTTTTTGGCTATGTAATGAGAAGAGAACAACTGGAATATATTTTAATAAATGGGAAAATTGAAGGATGAAGAGATAGTGGGAAACAAAGAGAAAAGATACAAGACAGTTTAAGAGAATGGTTTGGCAGAAGGTCAACAACAGAAATGATAAATAACTGTCGTGATCGAAAGTTGTGGAGAGACATGATCACCTACGCCAGCAGGCTTGGTACTTGATGATGATAATTGCAAATAAAATTTAGTATTTTCACTTGAGCACAAAAAGACGGCACGCCACTGGTGAATGTAAATATTGTAAGCTGCGTATCATTCGCTTGCATAACTTACACATCATTTGCAGAAGCCACTGCTGTTAAATTTAAATAGTCAAGTTACTAGGGGTGAGTGAGCTACGTTGCCATGGCTGGTGAAGTTTCTCTTCAAGCCGTAGATTATGTTGTGATCGCTGTAGTTCTACTGATCTCCTTAAGTATAGGAGTCGTGTTTGCTGTGAAAGATTTCAGAAATGCCACTAGACTGGAATACTTGCTTGGTGGAAGGCGAATGTTCATGATTCCTGTTGCCCTGTCTATGTTTGCTTCATTTTCAGTAAGTATAATGTGATTGTGTCATATCTGATATTAGGAGTAAAGTATAAACAGAAGCCACGTCAGGTCAGGTAATTTTACCTGCTACTGTATGCAGTAAACAGTGCAACCTGTGACTGCCCTGCTGCCTTGCAGGTAAGCTCGAGAGAGTAAAAGGCTACGGGAGGGTACCCCGAAGTAAAACAACCCCACTGTCTTGTGCGTGAAACTTTTTAGTCTAAGGCTAGCAGAGCCAACCGTAAACAAACCGACGGAAGGCAACAGAAAACCACCGTCGTAATTTCTTTGTACAATCATGAATCGCCACAAATATAGAAATAACGATAACAACGTTAACTGGGATTCCAATGAAAAATCCTCGTTCGCTAGGGGACATCATGTGCTACAGGTGATACACGATCGTCATCAAGCTACTGTAAGCGAAATAAAGATACCATTCTTAAATGTTATGTAGAGCCAGTCTTAACATATGGATGCGAATGATGGACAAGACGACAACAGACAAGAAAATCACTGGAGTCTGTAGAAATGTGGTTTTACAGAAGAATGTTGAGAATACCATGGACAGCTAAGAAGAGTAATGAAGATGTTCTGAGAGAGGTCAAAGCAAAATGAGAGCTAATTTCCAATATTAGGAAGAAACAATCATCATTTTTTGGGGCCATGTAATGAGAAGAGAACAACTGGAATATATTGTAACTACTGGGAAAATTGAGGGACGAAGAGATAGTGGGAAGCAAAGAGAAAAAATAACAGACAGCATAAGAGAATGTCTTGACAGAAGGTCAACAACAGAAATGATAAATAGCTGCCGAGATCGAAAGTTGTGGAGAGACATGATCACCTAAGCCAGTAGGCCCGGTACTTGAAGATGATGATAGCTTGACATACATTTCCATCTTGTTTCTGATATGCCTAAAATATCTGTGTTTAATCGTTCTGCTTCTACCATAGGATATCTAATTTTCCCTGTTGGTATAAGGTTCTAACATTCCTTGTAGATATTTTTAGCTCGTTTTTAAAATAATTGTTAGAATTTCTCTCCATTGCTTTCTTTGGAATTTTACGTGATATGGCTCCATTCTCTTTCACGATGGTCTGCCAAATTCGTCTTTCGTGTCCTGAATATGCCTCGTGTGTACCACACATTTTGCTGTTTTCCCTTTCTGAGACGTTGATCATTTCTGATTCTTCCGCCCCATCCACCGTCACAAACGTTTTACATTCGGTTTGGACATAACCGCATAGCGCTATTGTTGACGAACTATGTGTTTGCATGTCGAACCGCGAACACACGTCACAAAGAAGAATAAATCATATTTCACTTAAATATCGGTAACTTTCACAGTCCATCCCCTCGTTGAAATAAAACAAACACCAAAACGGGGAATAACAACACGTTATTTCACAACTAGACTGTCGAGTAAATCATTTAAATATATCAGCCAGAGCCGAATTTTAAAAACGTCCAACATAACACTGGAACCTGTGCTGAAAACTGTATTAGTTAATACATATATTCATAGTTTGTTATAATTTCAAGTTCCAACACTATTGATACTGATTTTGTATTGCTATTGTGTTCTGTCCATGGACATATCTTGGTTTTTTGAATATTTAGATAGAGGTTTTGCTTTTTACTGTTTTTCACAGATACTCAGTATCTCCTTTACTCGATTTGCACTGTAAGAGGAATATTGTATCGTCAGTGTTATTGAGTTCTGGAATTATATTAAAATGTATTGTTGAAGGGTCGAACTTAAAAAATGAGTCACCATAGAGAATAAAAATAAATGCAAAATATATTGTTTTCAATCATTCATTATTATATGGAGGCGAAGGTGCGCCTCCCAGCACCAGAGCTGGAAGTTGTCAGCGATCCACAGCTGATAGCTTGCGCCAGGATCGGTGAACCAGAACCATCAAGACCCTGCTCCACCTCTCCGTGGTGCCTCTAGTAACAGACTAACCTGTCTAGTCTGGCCAAGCGAGTAGGGATCGAAGAGGGAAGACAATCCGGTATTCAAAAATGTCATGCTGAAGTCGGATGTGTTCGGCCGAAAGGCACAAATATAACAGTTATACTGTAAACCACAACACAACGCAGGCACGCCTACTTAACATCCTTTTAAGGGCGGATGATGACGAGGTACACTCCTTAAGTCATCGGGCGAACGCAAGCAAGCAGCATTCATTAGTATCAATAATATAATCATGTTTTTTTATTTATCGTGTACCACAAGTCATCTGTAAATTCTTCTTATTTCTCTTCGTTAATTGTGTTTTGAGCAATCATGTCCGCTCCTCTACCCAAATTCTTCCTATCCTTCATCGTCTTATTATCTGACAGTACCTGTCTTTTCTATAACTTTCATCGTTACTTTCTGTTCGTTTCATGGTGGACTCAACAAGATGTCATGGGGACAAAACAAGATAATTTCTTCAATGTTTAGTTAATGTTTTCTTTATGTTATATATGTACAGTGGGCAAGAACATAGCGTCTGAATGGAGATTATTTGATAAAATAAGAGGTGAGGTATAGACAAGGCTGAAATGTTGCTTTTATGGCTGTTACCTACAGACAATTACAGCCGCTTTGTGTTATAATTCAGAGAGCAACTCCATTACGTTGGAAAATGGGAAGCCTGAATTTGGGCTTCAACTATTATGTGAGTCTACAGTTGGGTCTGTAACATGTCACATCTCATGGCAGTGTGAGTGAGCTACTAGTCATTTCTTAAATGAAATATATATATATATATATATATATATATATATATATATATATATATATATATATATATATATATATATATATATATATATATATATATATATATATATATATTGAGTTATTGAGTTATTTGCAGGTCATCATCATTACACTCCGAACATGTCCATAGGTGCTCAGATCCCCTCCTCAGCAATTCCCTCAGTGTCCAGCGACTGACGACTCCAGTTCTATGTTGGTTGATAAGTCTTCTTACACGGCCACCAAGTTTCTCATTTCTGGCTGTGCAAAACTTAACTCCCATTTCCATCATCCAAAGAAGTGACGTGGATCTGTGTTTGTCGAAGTCCTGTGCTCTTGCCACATCTCGGAGGGCATTGATGATGTTCGCCCGATCCATTGGTTGCAATTCCTCAACGACAGCGCAGCTAGCCAACCTGTCCGCTCTTTCATTTCCCTGTACTCCCGCAAGTCCAGGGACATAGACAAAGGTGACCTTACGTATTGTGGATTTCTGCAACGACTCTACCGATTGCATGCGTACAGAGACGGCCTCCACGTTTTTAATCATGCTCATCGAATCACTCAGTATACATGCGTGAATGTAGTCTTGTGACTCTAACCATTTGAATGCCAGGGTCACTGCCATCGACTCCATTGTCATGCTACTCCTGGTCATGACGTATGCACCACTGTCTTCTTTGACTATTCTGCCTGCCGAGCGTGCTGTAAATGCCCATGCACATATTTGGTGTCGTCTTACAGATCCAACTGTATAGATAGCTGCATCTTTCTCATTGGTGTTATCGTAGATGAGATCGTTGACCTCAGCATTAACCACGACCGGGTTCTGTTCCCTACTTTTCCTGTCGAGTGTGACAATACACAAGAAAGTCCCCTTGAACGACGTGGGCACCGGCATCCACTCCTCACCAACGCTGATATTGGTAAGCCCACAGACCTGTTTGATGGAATCTTCTGCTTGGCCCACCCATGATTTGCCTCTTTTTAGCCTGGCAACTTTCACTTTGTTGAGCACGTGGTGCAATGGATGCCCTGTATCTGTACTAATCTTCAGGTATGCTCGTGCTCCCCAGATCTTGATTCTGTCATCCATGGTTGGAAGGTCAAGAAGATACCTCATTGCTACACAGGGATTGTCCCTCGTACATCCCAAGATAATGCGCATGGCTTCATTTTGTATTTTCTCCAGCCTATCAATTTGAGTCGTACAGACAGTAAGAATTGCCAGGGCATACTCGATTGGTGCGAGGACTAATCCCTGGAACAGAAAAGTAAGTAGCCTCTGCTCGATGTTGGCAGCTGACATGACCTTCAAGGCGGCTAATCCTTTGCGGGATTTTGTTATCACATGGTCGACGTGGTCCCGAAAACACAGGCTGCGATCAAACTTAACTCCGAGGTATGTCATCAACTTGTCCCTGGTCACCTCATCAGCTCCAATCCGTACAACCGATGTGGTCGTATTAAGGATATGATTGTTAAGGGAGAACCATGAAACTGATGCTTTATTAGGATTAACCAAGGCACCTGAACCCCATCCCAAGAAGAAATGCGATCGAGTTCGTCTTGCATTGTGGAGGCGATTCCCCGTCTGTCTCTTCCCTGTCGATATACCAGAATATCATCAGCAAAAGTCAATGTTCCTCCCCTCCCATCCAGCTGTTGTTCCGTGATCGTTATTGTGTACACGTTAAATAGAAAAGGTGACAATGGTGAGTCTTGTGGTAGCCCTGGAGAAATGGATGTTGGCTCGGAAGACCAACTTCCACATTTGAGTATCACCTTCCTCTGAAACAGTGCCGTGGCGATCCATCTAATGAAGAAGAGGAGCACCGCCAGTTTGAGGAGCACATGCATGAGGTATTCAAATGGTACCCTGTTGTATGCATCCTTCAGATCTATAGCAGCAGCACATGTCTCCTCTCGTCTGTGGAAGCCTTCAAAGACGTCATAAGCAAAGACTGTCGCGTTGAGACATGTCTCTTTGTTATATCTATAACCTCCGAGTGTGGGTGGGAATATGCGTTTCTGTTCAAGGTGACAGGTGAGGACACTGGCAACTATTTTTTCCAGCAGCTTGCCTGCAGTGTTCTGCATTGTGACGATTCTGTAGGCACTGATCTGAGAATGGTCCTTGTTTGGCTTCGGTAGCGGTAGTAAGTAGTTGTGTAACCACTCCTCATTAATCTGGCCACTCTGAATACTGTCATTAACTCATTGGCCATATATATATATATATATATATATATATATATATATATGCGCCCAGTACAAATTACATATTAGTCGTATGTCTTTGTCGTCTAGATTTATATCCTTTAGGCAGTCTATAAGTTGGTTATGGTGTATTCTATCGAAAGCTTTGGTGTAGTCTATAAAGCAGGCATATATTGGTTTGTTTACTTCTGTGTACTTTTCAATCAATGTTCTCATGCTGAATATGGCTACTTTTGTCCCACTGTTTTTCCTGAATCCAAATTGTTGCTCATCTAATTCAGTATTGATTTTATTCTGAATCCTTCCCTGTATAACGTTTAGTAAAATTTTTGTTACCTGGCTCATTAGGCTTATTGTTCTGAAGTCACTGCATTCAGCTGCACCGTTCTTTTTAGGCAATGCAATGAAAGTTGATGTTTTTAGATCGTTTGGTATGTATCCTGTATGGTATATGTTATTGCATATGTCTGTGATCACTTCGACGCCAAACTCTTCTAGAGCCTGTATCATCTCTATTTGAATATTGTCAGGCCCTGCTGTTTTTCCCTTTTTCATTGTTTTTATAGCTTTTTCTACTTCAGATTTCAGGATTTTATAGTTGTATTCATTTTATGTCTGGCTTTATTGTCCCTTTCGTCGTGAAATAATTCTGTTATATATTCTTGACATCTATCTATTATATCTTTGTTGTCTGTTAGCATTCTTCCCTCTTTGTTTGCAACACATCCGTTTCCTGTAGCTTTTTTGTCTTTAATTGTCATCCTCTTTATTTCTGTGTGCATCTCTCTTAATTTTTGTTTACTTTCCATAGTTTCGACTTCTATACATCTTTGGTTGAGCCAGTATTCTTTTGCCTTTTTGCACATTCTCCGTATTTCATTGTCTATATCCTTGTATCTGGTAGTGTTTTTCGCTTGTCTTCTTTTTTTCCATTTTTTCTAAGATTTTGTCAGTTATCCATTTTTGTTTTTTGTTACTTTCCTTTTTGGGCAAGATGTTGCAGAATTCGTGCATGCTGTTTTTTATGCATTGCCATTTTGTTGTGACTTTTTCCTCAGGATTTTCTCTTCTGTACTGCTCTATCCCATCTTCTAGTAGCTTCTGATGTGTGTTCTTTACTTGTACAGTATAAGTTTCTTGTACATCTTTCTGGTTTACCGTTGTTCTATCTATTGGTGTTGCTGAATTAGTTTTTTGTTTGCTTCTATTTAATTTGATTTTAATTTTTATCATTACAGGATTGTGGTCTGAATTAATGTCTACTCCTGGGTAGGTTTTGGCTTTCTTGACGCTGTTCCTGAATCTGTCTTTTATCATTATGTAATCTATTTGATTTCTCTTCTTGTCTCCAGGGCTTTTCCATGTGTATAATTTCCTTTTCTCTCGCTCAAAGAAGGTGTTGCATATTATCAGTCTGTTTTCTTCACAAAATTGTATTAATCTTTCCCCTCTGTTATTCCTTTTCCTAGACCATGATTTCCAATTATGGTCTTATATTTACCTTTTCCTTCTTTAGCGTTCATATCACCCATTATAATTAAGATGTCTGATGATTTCACTTGCTTCATAACTGTGTTTAGATCTTCATAGTATGCCTCTATTTGTTCGTCTGTATAGTCTTGAGTATGTCTGTATTATTGCTATGTCGAATGGTTTTGCCTTCATTCTTATTAGTACGTAGGGAGGTCAAAAAGTAATGCACACCAATTTTTTCTCGGCTAATAATAAAGATAGGAATATGAAATTTTGCATACTTGGAATATGACATGTTCCAATTATGTGCACCAAATTGCACAGCATTCTGAAAAATATTACGCAATCTATGAACCGTTAAAATGGAGCTTGTCAACAATGTCCGTTACAAACAGCGAATTGTCATATAATTTCTGGTTGCGGAGAAAGAAACTGTGGCAAACATTCATAAACGACTGTGTGCAGTGTACAAATGTTCTGCAGTCGATAGGAGCACAGTCAGTCGCTGGGTTCAGAGAATTAAAGCTGCAGAAAGTGTACGAGTGGAGCTGCATGATTTACCGCGTTCTGGACGTGTTGCCTCGGCTACCAGCACAGACATGTTAAACCGGGCTGATGCCATTATTCGTAAGGATAGGCGTATCACTAGTCAGCAATTGGCATTACAGCTTACAGTCAGCAAGGGAAGTGCAATCGCAATTTTTAAAACTCTCGGATTTTCAAAGATTTGCGCTCGACGGGTTCCTCGGTGCCTAACAAATGATCACAGAGTTCAAAGGAAAACATTCTGTTCTGAATTGTTGGAGCGTTTCGGTGTTGAAGGAGAAATGTTTTTTGTCAAAAATTGTTACCGGTGACGAAACGTGGGCACATTATTATGAGCCTGAAACAAAAATGCAGTCAATGGAATGGCATCATCCGCAGTCACCAAAAAGAAAAAAATTCAAAACATCTCCATCAGTCGGAAAGGTGATGATCACTGTCTTCTGGGACATTGATGGTGTGATTCTTGTTGATGTAATGACAAGAGGTGAGACAATCAACTCGACAGCTTACATCAATACACTGACAAAACTCAAAAATCGGTTCCACAGAGTTCGGCATAATAAGCCATCTGCAGATTTGTTGCTTCAACATGACAATGCACGCGCTCACACAAGTCTGGTAACACGGGACGCAATCAACAAATTTGGTTGGACTGTACTGCCCCATCCTCCTTACAGCCCTGATCTGGCTCCCTCAGATTTCCATCTGTTTGGACCACTCAAAAAATTCCTGCGTGGGAAACACTTTGACAATGATGAGGATGTGATCCGTGCAGTTAAAAAATGGCTACGCGAGCAGGACAAAACTTGGTACAAACGAGGCATTCATGACCTAGTTCGCGTTGGCGTAAGGCAATACGCTTGGACGGAGATTATGTTGAAAAATAGGTAGTGTCAAGAGGATGTTCAGCTACAATCTGTGAAAATTTCACACATTTTGCCCGAATAGTTTCTGAGAAAAAAAGTGGTGTGCATTACTTTTTGACCTACCTTCAGTATATTCCTATCATTATATGTCAATTGAGTATTTATATATTTTTGTAACTCTCGTTTTATTAGAATCTACTCCTCGTTAATGTTCTTTTGTGTTACCTGAATATATAAATGTATATTTATCGTCTTGTATGTATCCACTTTCCTTCCATCTTGTTTCTGATATGCCTAAGATATCTATGTTTAATCGTTCTGCTTCTACCATAAGATTTTCTAGTTTTCCTTGTTGGTGTAAGGTCCTAACATTCCATGTAGCTATTTTTATTTTTATTTCCTAGAACAGTGGTTAGAATTTCTCTCCTTGGCTTTCTTTGGATTGTTACATGATGAGGCTCCAATCTCTTTCACGGTGGTCTGCCATATTCGCCTTTCGTGTTCTGAATATGCCTCATGTGTACCACACACTTTGCTGTTTTCGCTTTCTGGGCCGTTAATTAATCCACCGTCGCAGACTTTTCACATATGGGTTGAACACACCGAACTACCGCCAACCTTGTTGTCGAACCATGTGATTGCCTATCCAACCGCGAACACACGACACAAAGGAAGAATAAATCATATTCCACTTAAATATCGATAAAGTTCACAGTCCATCCTTCGGTCAGAAGTAAAACATTACACCAAACGGGGAATAGCAACACAAAATTTCACAACTAGACTGTCGCGTAAATCATTTAAATATCTCAACAAGAGCCGAATCACAAAAAATCGAAAACATGTAGTCGTCATGACACCGGAAGAATCTTTTATACTCATCTTTATTTTCTTTATTTCTACTTCATTTATCCACTAGCTACAAAATGTCATCTGCCAACCAATGTAACAAAAAGGTGATAAAAAAGCTATATACAAACACATGAAAGAATTAACAGCCAGAAAAACGCAACCAAAAACTGTATGTTTAAGATCAAATGAAGGAGAAATGTTGATTGAACAAGAAAGCATAAGGGAACGATGGACAGAATACATTAAAGATCTTTATAATGATGAACGAACAGAAGTTCGTTTAGGATAATGGAGATGGACCAGAAATACTCAAAAAAGAAGTGGAAGACCCATTGCGTAATATGAAAGCAGAAAAAGCTCCTGGAGCAGATAATATAACTCAAGAAGAGATTGAAGCCATGGGTGATTTTGGAATAGAAATAATAACAAAAATATTGAATGATATCTACAACACCGGATATATACCAGACGACCTGCTCAAATAAATATTCATAGCCCTACCAAAGAGATCTGGTGTGACTTAATGCGATGATCATCGCAAAATAAGCATTATGAGTCACATGATTTAGATATTACTAAGAATAATCATGCGAAAAGAGCGCAATAAAATCTGTCCAGAAATTAGTGATGAACAGTGTGGTTTTGTTAAAGATAAAGGAACGAGCAGTGCCATATACATCATAAGATCTTTAGTAGAAAAAGCCATATAGGTGAAAACAGATCTATATCTTTGTTTCATAGATTATACAAAAGTATTTAACAAAGTAAAGCACCACGAAATAATGAAAATTTTAGAAAGCATAAACGTAGACAGTAAAGATCTAAGAATAATAAGGAACAATAACTGGCAACAAACATCGACAATAAGAACTGGAAATCATTTGGGAATGTTCCAACAAATAAAACAGGGTGTTAGGCAAGGTTGTGTGCTATCACCATATTTATTTAATGTGCATAGTGATATTTTTTAAGATCCATAAGAGGTATGCTTGGAATAACAATCGGAGGTCATTTTATAAATAATCTAAGGTATGCTGTTGATACAGTCTTAATCACCTTGAGTGAAAATGAGTTACAAGAAATGTTAGACAATATAGTGAAAGAAAGCAAAAATAAAGGACTCAGACTTAATAGCAAAAAGACCGAAGGAATGGTAACACCAAAGAAAAAGACATCACTTCAGTGCAAAATAAAGACAAGTGGAACAATATTAAAACAGGTAAATGAATTTAAATATTTGGGAACTTTGTTAACCTCAGACGGAAGATATACATAAGAGGTGAGATGCAGAATGACTAGGGCAAAAGCAGCTTTCCAAAAAATGAGGAAGATACTATGTAATCCATTTTTGACAACAGAAAAAAAGAAAAAAAACATTCTTAAATATTTTGTAGAGACAGTCTTAACACGTGGGTGTGAATCATGGACAATAGGACAACAGACAAGAAAATCAATGGAGTCTGTAGAAATGTAGTTTTACAGAAGAATTTTGAGAATACCATGGACAGCTAAGAAGAGTAATGAAAACGTTCTGAAAAACCTAATTTCCAATATTAGGAAGAAACAATCATCATTTTTTTTTGACAAGTAATGAGAAGGGAACAGCTGGAATATAATGTAACAACTGAGAAAATTGAGGAACGAAGTGATAGTGGAAAACAAAGAGAGAAGATTGTAGACAGCTTAAGATAATGTTTTTCCAGAAGATCAACAAAAGAAATGATAAATAACTGTCGAAATCGAAAGTTGTGGAGAGACATGATCACCTACGTCAGCAGGCTTGGCACTTGATGATGGTGAACCATATTCCCTATATGCGATATGGTGTGACGGATCTCTAAACTTTTTACTATTACCATTTCAGCATTAATCTGTGGTGTAATTATTGCACTCATCAGATTACCAGATAATCACAACCTTTATTTTCATTGAGACAATTCTTCATTTTTCATAAAACAGGGGATTATAGATTATAAATATGGACTAGATATGAAGAACATATACATATAAATATAAATATAAATAAATATATATATATATATATATATATATATATATATATATATATATATATATATAAGACTAAAACTATGATCCTAAACAAAGAAAATTCTCAAGACCTACAAATAAATATCAAAGTTGAAGGAATACACCTGGAGACAAATCAGAGCTACAACTACTTGGGACATACTATAACTAGTGATGGAAAATGTATAACTGAAATAATCAAAAGAAAAGGTATGGCAAAAGGTAATTAATTTTAATGCCATGAAATATATACTAACATCAAAACAAATAACACCAGGTCTAAAACTAAGAATAGCAAAATGTTACATCTTCTCATTATTCCTTAATGGTGCAGAAACATGGACATTAGACAAGAAAAGAGAATAGAAAATTGATGCATTTGAAATGTTAATTTATATAAGAATAAGTAGAATTGTATGGAAAGAAAAGAAGACAAATGATGAAGTTTTGAATGAACAACTAAAAATGAAAAGAGAACTACTAAACACAATTCAAACAAGACAAAGGAAATTTTTTGGACATGTTAAAAGACACAACAATCTAATAAAAGTAATATTCGAAGGTGAAAATATAAGGTAAAAGAGGCAGAGGGAGACCAAGACTAACATGGACGAGTAACATCAAAAGATGGGCAAGTCAACCTACGACAATCTGCACCATCAATGCAAGAGACTGAGTGGAATGGCACTCCATGGTAGCCAACCTTCGATGCGGAGATGGCACTCAAAGATGATGATTATGAGGGGATTTTAATCTTCTTAAGGATGTTCGGCTGATCTAATAAATTAACATGTTGATGATTGTAATAAAAAAAGCATAGAAAATAACACAATATTCCACGGACGCTAAGTGTATCAAATTGGTAATTTCTTTCTCCTGTCAATGCATAACGTATGTTATCTTGTCTTATTTAACTTTGTCTTGGTCCCACTCTTGCTCAAAAGAATGATAACTGACTTTTGTAGTCGTGAAATTATAACTAGTTTCTTTTTCTTAAATATGTACTCTTAAATCAGTGAATCTCTTCTAACAACAATAATTATCTTCCTCGAAGTATCTCATTAAACATTTGAGAATAGATACACAATTATTGTTAATCATGTGTAGCTACAAACTCATTTTTTCTATTTTAGAATTGTTAACAATGGCAGCATTGATATGCCACTTCTTTAGCGAGGAAAAGGGTGGATTATTCGATAGCTCGTCGTGCTCCAAACCAAAAGAACGTGGGTTCGAATACAAGTAGGGTTGTCTTTTTTAAAAATAGTGAATGAAATTAAAATCTCAGAACGAGCACCAAGCCGGAACTGTTCAGAAGAACAAAATAAACCGTTATTCTCTGGTCCTATATATCTTTCCCCCACCCCCTAACTACCACAGTAATGGGGGTCATGGAATAAATCCGTAAAGATAGCTTTCTTGTTTTCTTTCTTTAACGTTCTAACATGGTTTATTTTATGTTTACATCCGTCATGCTGCGTAAAAACTCTCCTCATGTATTCTATTTATGCGATTTTCATAAATCACAATATTGAGTTATTTGGTTATGGAAGGCCCCAGTATCACTGCAAACGAATTAAAATCGGTAATTTCCTAGTTTGATCAGATATATTATTTCAGTTTGGAAGAGTGATGTCCCCTAAAATATGTCTGCCAAAATACAGTGGTTCTACGCATTCTTGGCGTTGGGGTCATTACGCTGGCATGTAATCATTTCGGAGTATCTGTTGATTGGACGTTGGGTCCAGGGGTTAGGTTTAGCTTTAGTGTTAAATATTTATAAATATATTATAACGCGTGACAAAAACGACGCCACTCGGCCTAATTATGATCTTCTGATCGAAGGGAATTGTGCGGTTGATTACCAATCGCCGTAATTTACTGTCAAATGTTGGAAGATTGTCAAACTTTGGCTATTAATTAAAATGCACATACACACACATAAATACAAAAAATATCTAGAAATAGCTTTGCGAAACACAATGCAACGTCTGTATTACCTCAAATTACCTGTCAGCGATTAGCAATCTGGTGCGGAGCTTGAGAATAACAACGAGTGTGATGAAAGTCCTCAAAAGGACCATAGTGAAAACTCTAGGCAATCTAAAATAGTTAATTGTGAATGTTTGGTTGTCCTGAAAAGGACAGTTGTGAAGTGGGCAGGTTTGGAGCAATCTTATGTTGTCCTGAAAAGGACAGTAGTTTGCAGGGATGTGATGATTTTACACAGGATAACTCTCTGCAATTCCTGTAATTAGCGTCCCTAGGACGTTTCCTTGTCTGATTTCATTTCTGAAGGCGAACTCGTGTAGAAACGATGGGAACAATGTACGCCTAGTGCCGAACTGTCTCTTCAATTTCCTTTTGGCCCGCATCCACATATTTTCAATATTCTGTGTGTGAATTTCGGGATCATCTGGGTCGACAAAATTCTCTTGATGGATGACTGAACAATGGGTATAAATACCATTTGCAATTCGACTGATATTGGCATATGCAGACCAGCCGTCAGAAATAATGTGGCTTCCAGGTAAAATATGGGCAACTATCTCTGTTGTTAAAGTAGCCTCGGAGCGATCTGGTACTTCTACTAGAAAGCATTTTCCTGAAATCCTTTCTATTCCACCGAACACCCAGTGACCCTCATTCCATTGTCCCCTGTGATATTTTCGGTGAAAATATTTGGACTCGTCAATTTCCACAACGATTGGTTGGCCTAGAATGTCCATACCACCAATTTGACTGAAGTGTCTGACCATGTATTTCTCACATTCCTCGCGTAAAAAATTACACCAATCCACTACAGTATTTTTATTGACGCCTGCCTCATGCTGGATCAAGCTCTGTGGAAAATCGCTGCTCCAACAGTAGATCATAATTAAAATTTGTTTTAGTGATAGATGGCTCTTTGTGAAAAATGAGCCATCACGAACGGACTTTCAAAAACTGCACCCCTGACATGACCACTGATAGCCATCTACTCCTCTGCTGTAGGCTACTAAACGCGCAGGCATATGACAAATGTTGCATAGACACGTATTTATTATTAGTCTACGCTTAGCTAACCACTGAATACACAATTTATTAGTGGCAATCTCGGGAATCAGAGTTAGTAAATTCCATCTATCCTCTGCAATGATGTCATGAAAAGTCATGATCTGCCCAACATTCACAACTTCAGTTGGGGCTCTAGGTCGCCCGGTCATTTTGCAAATACAGTAGTACCAAATTCAAGTAAGTGAACTCAGAACTGCTTAGCTGGTTTTTAAATATTAGACAAACTAGCCTATATATATAGGCGGATAATTAGTAAGAAGAAGCATAAGAAAGGATAGGGGTTCAGCCAATTATTAATTAACATCTCGATTTGGACGCAGACGCTGACCCGAACGCCACGCTGACCCAAACGCCAGTGTGAGTGACACATGCCAGCGTAATGACCCCAACGCCAAGAATGCGTAGAACCACTGTATTTTGGCAGACATATTTTAGGGGACATCACTCTTCCAAACTGAAATAATATATCTGATCAAACTAGGAAATTACCTTAAAATCCATAATTGCTCAACCGCCCGTGCCAACGTAATCATCCGAAATATCTCATCTCCCAAACAAAGAAAGGTAACTGTAGTCCCCATCGTAGCAGTCTCAGCACACGCCAAAAGACATAAGACGAAACTTCGCAGAAAGTGAACACAGCCAACATTCAGGGAACATCCTGTCATAGGATATCATCATTCAGCGTAAACAATTGGAATATCAAAACATGATCAAAACGGATGAGAACGGTGTGCACAGAGCACTTACCTCAGTAGCTCCTGCAACAAGCCGGAGTTGGAATATGAGGAAACTGCAACAAGGAACACTTTTAATGCATAGCCTTCAATTGTTCCTGCCGCCTATCCACCATATAACGGAAGTTCACGTCCTCTTGAAAATGATGATCGTCATATTATTTACAAATGTATAGCGCTTGATGATGTTAGGCCATCGTTGTTGACTCCAATTCCGAACATATAGACACACAGTTAGTCGTCAGATTATCCCCGTTGCACATCAAACAACAGACCGTAAGATTAACGTACGGCCGGTCTAGGGATATACGACGAACCATTCACAATATTAAATAATGTGTATAAGTTGTTACGTTATAGTATAATTGTTTTTCTTTAAAAACGGTATCCTTCCAACCGACGCCTCCCGAAGGCTGGATACTATTAGCAATGTTAAGTGTTATAGTTATCTTCATCCGTCCCTTTTTGAATGTATTTATGTTGTGTTTTTTACTTTCCTCAAATTAAAATAAATTATTGTTGTGTGTTCTCGCCATTGTCAAATGTATGTATGTATTCAGTCAGGTATCTACTATATCGGATTGCCTGCTGACATATACACCTACGGTGCAACGGTACTGCCGTCTCAACTAACATCAATAATAGGATACCCTTGTGCAGCCTTCACCTTGGTTCCACTCCTTTACCCACTACGTCTGACCAGCCTGTACGAGTACCTCGAGTTGAGATTCAATTCCAGCTTTGTAAGAAAGATGGTTCTATCAATCTCAATGATACAGACGCTGTGTTACATGGCGGTGGCTCTACTTGCTCCAGCGCTGGCTCTTCAAGTAATCTTTTACAACTTTGTAACTGTACCAATACATCTTAGTATCATCATTAAACATCTTTTCGATATCATGTTTTCATAAAATATATATTTGAATGTTGTATATTTAATCCATCAACATCATTATGAATTCTTACATGCCTGCACTCTAATAGTTTCCACGGTTGCTTAGTTACTAGTTGCTGAACCTCTTCACTACCAGACTTTATAAAAGAAAAGTACCACCAGGTACCGGACCAAAATTAAGACAAAAAAACATGTGTTCTTTCATCATCATCATGTGCCATACCGGTTGGCATTGTCGCTCCACAATCTTCTATCTACAGTGCATCGTATCAGTTCTGTTGTTGACTGTTTTCCATGCTATGGCACCAAGCTATCCAGTATGTTCTCTCCTTGTCACCCGCGATCTCTCTTTCCTTTTATTTTGCCAGTTGTAACCAAGTATTCCAACTTTCCTCTTCTCATGATGTGCCCGAAAAATGTTGATTGGTTCTTTCTGATGTTTTTTAAGAGCTCCCTTTTTGTGTTGGCCTCTTTGAGAACTTCCTCATTGGTCTTTTTAGCTGTCCAAGGAACTTTCACTATTCTTCTGAGAAATCGCATCTCTGTAGCCTCTGATCGTCTTTTCCTTTGTTTGCCTACTGTCCATGATTTGCTTCCATAAGTCAGAATTGGTTCTATATAGCACCGATGAACTCTCTTTCGCATTTCTATTGACATAGATTTGTTGCATACGATATTTTTCATTTTCTGAAATGCTATTTTGGCCTGAGCTATTCTGTTTTTATTTCTGTGGTGCATCTCCCATCTGATGTTATTATTGTGTCCAGATATTTGAAATGTTGCACTTGTTTCAGATTTGTCTCGTTTATTTTTATGCTGCATGATGCTGGTGTTTGTTTCTTCGATATAACCATTACTTCTGTTTTCATACTATTCAGACTGAGACATTTCTTGTTGCTTTCTTTTACTTTTATGTCTATCATTTCTTGTAGTTCGTTCTCTGTCTCTGCTATTAATACTGTGTCATCCGCATATCACAAATTATTTATGTTGTGACCGTTGACTTCAATTCCTTTTTTGTCTACAATTGATCTAATAATATATTCGCCTGTAAAGTGAAAACAAATCCGGCGACAGAGCACAGCCTTGTCTGACTCCTTGCTTTATATATTGGAATTGTCCTGTTTGGTTGTGTGTTCTATTGAGCGGCATATTTCTGGACCAAAGGTACATACATGCTTACTTTATATACGATTATAGCAGATAAATAAATGAGGAATTGGAATATGTAAACATTATGTGTGTATGGTTGTAATAGAGTTGAGCTATTGAGAGCTTGTTACCGCTTCTCAATGGTCAATAGCAGTATATTATAGTGGCGACCAGCAGATTTTAACGATAATGATAGTATTTCAGTATAACTAGTGAGTCAGAAGTTTAGTTACAGTAGAGGTTATAGGAGAAGGGTAGTAACCAGGAGGAAGGAGTGAGGTTCAGAGAATTGGACAAAGCGATGGGATTTTCCATGATCCCCACTCTTAAAGTTTAGTTACATGCAACGACCTCGTGGTGTTATTGTCAGATCGCCACGATTGTCCATGCAAGTTAGTGGTTATTGTAAATGACCATCACATGATACCATGCACTAAACTCATGGTGTTACTCTGCCAGGTAATTAGCTACCAGGAGAGGTCAGTGTCATGAGGTAATGTTATCCCAAATAGCTTGTAGAGATTCGGGGAAACAGGATGCTTTGTCCAAATTTGGGAAAGTTGGGTGTTGGTCACAGACGAAGTGACTAGATCACATTGCGAGTGGTCAATTTGCGAGGATCTTATTGGTCACTAGCTCGCAAGAAGAAGTGAGTGGTTGAATACTTAAGGTGATGCACAACAGTTTAAGTTAAGTTGAGCCAGAGATGTAGACAAAAAGTTAAGAGAGTGAACAGTTAGAACAAGGAGTTAGGACAAAGAAGTTGAGCCAGAGATGTAGACAAAAGTTAGCCAGTGAACAGTTAGAACAAGGAGTTAGGACAAAGAAGTTAAGCCAGAGATTTTTAGAAGAGAAAGTAGAAGTAGAATAAGTCAGTTAGAGTAGAAACATCTAGACAAGAAGCAGTTAAGAACAGTTAGAAGTCAGTAACAAGTTTATATTGAGTTAGCAAAGAATATTATGACAGTGAGAAAGTTAAGAGTAGGAGTCTTGAGTTAGCCAAGTCAGTTAAGAATCAACAAGTTATAATTATAGGTGTGAAGTAGCTTTGAAAGACAGTGAAAGATTAATTCCAAATTGTGTTATATTGTGCTTCATATATACTCCCAAGCAGTAAGTAGAGTTACAAGTTCGTAAGTTGATGAACAATGTTGATGAATAATGTTTGATGATCAATAAACTGAATATAATTGTGTAACAAGAGAGACTCTGTCATGATCTATCTGTTACATGTTACCTCACTGTTGTGATGTGCTGTGATCATTGAAGTACTAGCCACTATACGATATAAAGATAAAGATATAAAGTTATAACAAAGAAAAAGACGACACTATAACATTATTGATTTGGTGCCGTGACCAGGATGAATCCTGAGTTGTCGCGGAGAGAAATCAAATAAGAGTGACAGAAAAAAATTTAACGGAGAGAACAAAAGTACATGCCAACAAGCTACCTGTGCATTGGCCAGTCTCAACGAGAAATCACCGTGTTCAACAGTTGAGGTCAAGAGTTTCACCCACGTCAACAAATTTACCTGTGTCTATCCAGCTGTTTAGAAGCCATGAATTAAAGTTCTACCTGTTGTTCCAGTCAAGAGTTCAAGTTACAAGCCTTGAAGTACAACTGCCAAAATTTGTCGGTGTCCAAAATCGTCATTTTATAAATCAGAGGTCAAGAGTTCACACACACCGCAAGTTCTACCTGTGTCAAGTGTCTAAGAGAAAGGCACACACATTCTAGTCACTGACTATAAGACTAAGACACTGACTAAGTCAGCGTAAATCTGACCTATTATCAGAATATTGTCGTCAAGAAAGAAAGAGTCACTAGGATTCTCAGTCAACTTAAATCTACCATTCCTGCCAGCTGAGAATTGTCAAATTTATACATCAAATTGCGCAATTGTTTCCAAGTTTTTAAAAATTCATTTAGCCTGACCTGTGACCCACACAGTTTGTTTTGAATTATTCAAGAAAAGACAACTCTGAACGAATTCGTCTCAAGATCAGATAACTCAAAGGAAATTGTCCCACATGTGTGAATTGGGGAATAATCACATGTGTCACTTTGATTGAATAAATTGGTGTTTTAATAAAATTCAAGTGGTGTAGTATTGTCTATTTAGAGAAACTGAATTAATAACAAAACAGTGTTAATAAAGTGTGATAATGGCCATTCGCGTGTGTAGTTAGATTAAAATATATTTATATTATTAACATTGACAAGGAGACCGATCATCATCAGCTGAGAAACATATAATTAAGTAATTAAGTTAAGTAGTTGGTTATTCAATTTATTAAGTAATTAATTTATTTATTAAGGATTTGATTAATTAATTTATGAAGTAATTAATTAACGATAGTAATTAGTAAAGATTGTATTTTTAAATATTATTTAATAATACCAGCAATTATATTGTAAACCATTTTTCTCAACAGCTGGTTCAACTGGTTGACATTTTGATTTTATTACATAGTCTTGTGTTATGTAGTTTGGATAAATAATTGATTTTAAAATATAGTATTATTATTGGTACATTGACATATGATGATATATTGTAATGACATTTTTTTATGTGCAGGTTGAATTTTTTTAACTGGTTTATGTTGATGTTTAAAGTGAATGAAGACTAATGTTTGTCATAAATGTAAGATAAACATATTTAATAATAATCATTGTTAGACTACACTGTTTTTATTCCACAGGGAAACTAATAATAATTCTATTTATTCCAGGAACTGAGGCCAGAGTAGAGTCATAAAGTGCTGATATTTTATAGTCTTATATTTTATAACAGATAATAAATTGTAATTGTTTTGTTCTTTCAACAGTTGAAGGGTCCTTCGCATGTAGTAGTATTCATCTAATAGTTGATTATATAGATATTAAAGAGACATGGACTGTAAACAAATTCAAACTACTAATAGCTGTAAAATATTGATAACAAATTTAGATAAAACCCTTAATGAAATACACATTAGAAATTATTTTAATACGTATGGAGAAATAATATTTGTGAAATTAATTGATAGGCCTGAAGAAGAGACAAACAGAGCTATAATTCTATACAGAGAAAGTAACATTGTCAATATGATTTTGAATAGTGAGCACACGATAAACAATAGTAAGATAGTAGTCAAGGTTTATAGGCCATTACAAAAACATACATATACTAATCCAATAACATACGCTAAACCAGACTATAGACTATATAGTTTAAAAACAAATAGAATTATTAGAGAAGAGATTATTAGAAAGACAGACACAGAACAAGAGACAAGGAGTACACAGACTGAAGTAGAGACTACAGTTTTAAAGACTTATATAGATGCCTGTGTAGGTAGTGACAGTGACACATGGCAAGAATATGAAACTAAATGGATTGAGAAGAATAAAGAAAGTAACAAAATAATAGAAGAATTAAATGAGAAATTAATAAAACAAGATCATGAGATTAGGATACTAAAGCAAACTAATGAGAAAAATAATAAAAAGATTGTAGAGTTGACAGAGACAGTTGATAGGTTAAAGACGAAGAACAAAGGCTTGAAGAAAGAAGTAGACAAAATAGAAACTGATATAATGGAGGCGGAGGAATATATTGGACAACTGACACATGATAAACTACAGCTTCAAGAGAAATTTTCAAAGATGACAGAAACAGAAGATGTTAGACAGAAAGTAAAGGTCCATCCGGAGAGACAAAATTCAGTAAGAACCAGGAAAATTCAATGAAGATTAGACATCAATTCGGTTGTCTTGTGGCCTACCGATTCAGACCGACCACGTTATATGCACCCACTATATCCAGACCAGTGCACAGTGGATTATGATAGTGACAATGGAACAGAGATCCGTAGAGAGTATTGGGGGACAACGATAGAAGACGGTAAGGTGACGAAAGTGGAAGGCTCGCAAGGTTATACGACAGGACAGAAGACATCCACTAGAAGTACAGCAAAGACAAAGAAGAAAAAGGATAGACAAGTTGCTACAGTTAGTGTAAGCAAAAGTAATGGCTTAAAAGAAGATAGTAATTCAGAAGTAGCGTTCTGGAGCATGCCAGCAAAAATATGGGTAAACAACATCCCTATTAATAACAGTAAGAGATAAGAAATAGGTGGAACTTGTATAAGACTAAACAGGTCTTATACTTCAGTAAGAAATAGATGGAACTTGTATAAGACTAAACGGGTCTTATGCGGCAATAAGAGATATTAATATTTACTACGTAGACAGGAGATGAATTATAAAGACTATATGTATGAAGATGTCAATAGAGGGACAATAAGGTTCCTAAAGTTATGATCGTATAAGAGATACGAGAGTCGATAGACGAGAATGTAAACAAGGGTAAGGGATTCCCATGGTTTACCTGTGATGACAAATGACTAATGAGAAGCCAGAATTTAATTAAGCCGTATAGCTGACCACTTGGGGAGTGAGTCAACTGAAGTAACGAATAAAAAAATGGTGATAACCATGTTTACACCGGCTTAATTAAGGCTTGAGTCGAGTTGAGAGGATGCTATTTAAAACAGACGCAGAAGTCTTAGCGTACCTAGAGTTAAGAGAACTCAGAATTGACAGACATATAGATATGGAGAACTATGTAGTAGTGTCAAGAGAATATAGAAGACAAGATAGCCGAGGAATTAGAGAGAGATTACCTCAGATGAACTAGAGAGTTTAGAGGAGTATCGATGAAACATATGTACTAACTACGAGTTGGTCAGAGTTCTTAAACTGGCGAAGTTGGATGGTAATCCAAGGAACATCTGACCAATAATAGGTAATGAGAAAAGACAAAGTGAGAACCTGTGCTTATTGAGACCTAAGGAAATTAGGTTATAAATGTGAATACTAAGAGAAGCATCATGAGAAAAGGAGTCTGGAAGAAACTCATGTGAAACATGTACCGAGTGATAACTCATAGAAAGGTTACATGTGGGAATTATAGGAGACTTACAAGAAGTCAGAGAAATGAGAGAATTATTGAGAGAACCTCAAAGAGAATTCTAAGTTGTGAAATTAATCATGTAACTGAGTGATAACTCATAGAAAAGTTACATGAAAAGAGAAGCTATATAAGATAGTGAGATGAAGAATTAATGAGAACATGAGATGTTGATGCGATATATATATTCTGTTGTCGAATGACAAAGGTTGTACAGATATGAAGATACGTACACAGAAATAGAGCATTATGAGGAATAGAAAAAGATGGAACTTGAGAGAGAGTTCCAGAATTTATTGAGACTAAATAGTAGTCCTGTGTGAATACAAGAGATTAAGCAGATTATTCTGAGTCAAATGAATGACTAGCAGATACTGTCAAGTGGACTGTATCCAGATAATTCTGATATTGAGAGTAGAGAAGAGATACTAAAAGAAAGTATCATGAAGAAGTTGAGTTTTAAAATGATGTAAATAGAGCTAAAAAAAAGGTATGTTGTAAATAGAGCTGTCTGAAATATGTATGTATATCTATCTGTGTTGATCAAGCTAAGTGTTGTTTGTGATTCGTGGTCTCCGGAGATATGTGCATTGTCTATGTTTTGTCAGTATATGTTCTATGTCAATTGAGCGGAGATGTTCTAAAGCATAAAGACTGGTAATATTAATGCATGATAATAAATGTTGTAAATGGTTTATTTGTATGAGTTTATTCTTAGATTCTGATACTGGGATCACAGATGCCAGTCGACAGAGGTTCTGCTGATGCCTGTAATGTAGCTCTCCTCAAGAAGCTGGCAATCAGTCATCAGAAGTAGTTAGAATGCTCAAGAAGACTTGAATTTTTTTATTATTAGGGGACACAACTGGACATATTTTGAAAAATTAAGTCCCTTGGAAATGTTACATTTTTTGTTACAAATAATTTTTATTGCTCAGTACCTTATTGTCTCCTAGATTGTGTTGATGTTTATGTATTATTAATGAATGAATGTTGTATGGTGACAATTATTTAGAGGAACATTATACTGAAATTTTGTAAGGAAACTTAGAATTTTGTGTAAACTATTATGATTAGTAGTCATATATTAATGATGTTCCATATAACTCTATTATTATTTTTATGTAGATGATACTAAGATTTATTTACTTAGAAATAAATCTCATATGTCGTAAGGGAGGAGTGTAATAGAGTTGAGCTATTGAGAGCTTGTTACCGCTTCTCAATGGTCAATAGCAGTATCATATAGTGGCGACCAGCAGATTTTAACGATAATGATAGTATTTCAGTATAACTAGTGAGTCAGAAGTTTAGTTACAGTAGAGGTTATAGGAGAAGGGTAGTAACCAGGAGGAAGGAGTGAGGTTCAGAGAATTGGACAAAGCGATGGGATTTTCCATGATCCCCACTCTTAAAGTTTAGTTACATGCAACGACCTCGTGGTGTTATTGTCAGATCGCCACGATTGTCCATGCAAGTTAGTGGTTATTGTAAATGACCATCACATGATACCATGCACTAAACTCATGGTGTTACTCTGCCAGGTAATTAGCTACCAGGAGAGGTCAGTGTCATGAGGTAATGTTATCCCAAATAGCTTGTAGAGATTCGGGGAAACAGGATGCTTTGTCCAAATTTGGGAAAGTTGGGTGTTGGTCACAGACGAAGTGACTAGATCACATTGCGAGTGGTCAATTTGCGAGGATCTTATTGGTCACTAGCTCGCAAGAAGAAGTGAGTGGTTGAATACTTAAAGTGATGCACAACAGTTTAAGTTAAGTTGAGCCAGAGATGTAGACAAAAAGTTAAGAGAGTGAACAGTTAGAACAAGGAGTTAGGACAAAGAAGTTGAGCCAGAGATGTAGACAAAAGTTAGCCAGTGAACAGTTAGAACAAGGAGTTAGGACAAAGAAGTTAAGCCAGAGATTTTTAGAAGAGAAAGTAGAAGTAGAATAAGTCAGTTAGAGTAGAAACATCTAGACAAGAAGCAGTTAAGAACAGTTAGAAGTCAGTAACAAGTTTATATTGAGTTAGCAAAGAATATTATGACAGTGAGAAAGTTAAGAGTAGGCGTCTTGAGTTAGCCAAGTCAGTTAAGAATCAACAAGTTATAATTATAGGTGTGAAGTAGCTTTGAAAGACAGTGAAAGATTAATTCCAAATTGTGTTATATTGTGCTTCATATATACTCCCAAGCAGTAAGTAGAGTTACAAGTTCGTAAGTTGATGAACAATGTTGATGAATAATGTTTGATGATCAATAAACTGAATATAATTGTGTAACAAGAGAGACTCTGTCATGATCTATCTGTTACATGTTACCTCACTGTAGTGATGTGCTGTGATCATTGAAGTACTAGCCACTATACGATATAAAGATAAAGATATAAAGTTATAACAAAGAAAAAGACGACACTATAACATGGTGATTTAGAAATGTTTTAGATGAAAAACAACTTTTTTTAAATTTTTCATCTAAAATTTCAATGAAAATCTTTGGATGTTTTGGTCCTTTTATATGTTACTATGTGTCTAAATAGAAATTTACCTCGAAGAAAAATATATAAAAAAGACTAACAATATTTAGTAATTTATTTTTTCGTTATTTACTTGTTTATTTTTTTCATTGTTATTCCATTTCATTCAGTTTTATTCAGTACAGTTCAAATATGGTACCAAATACCACCTGACGCCATTGACAAAATTCAAGTTCAGACAATGAAATCACTATTTACGTTTTCCCTACAACAGCGGTAAAAAAGCAAAGAATAAAACATACTGAAGGGAAATAATCAAGAAAATTCATTGCATTAATTATTGATTACTTCCCTTAATAAAAGAACAATAATATTAGGAAGTAAAAGAATAAAAAGAAGGGTAATTTATGTTGCTTAGTTGGCCGTGCAGCATAACATATTGTCTCTGGTAGCAAGTCGCTGTGTCAAGGAGTCATTATCATCAAGTGCCATGCCTGCTGGAGTAGGTGATCATGTCTTTCCACAACTTTCGATCTCGACAGCTATTTATCATTTCTGTTGTTGACCTTCTGCCAAGCCATTCTCTTAAGATGTCTGGTATGTCATGTATTTTTTTTCTCTTTCTTTCCCTCTGTCTCTTCGTTGCTCAACTTTCCAGTTGTCAGAATATATTCCTGCTGTTCCCTTCTCATTACATGGCCAAAAAATTATGATTCTTTCTTCATAATATTGGGCATTAGCTCTCTCTTTGCTTTGGCCTCTTTCAGAACGGTTCCATTACTCTTCTTAGCTGTCCAACGTATTCTCAACGTTCTTTGTGTACAACCACATTTCTACAGATTTCAGCGATTTTTTGTCTGTTGTCCTATTGTTTATGATTCACTTCCATATATTAAGACCGGCTCTACATAACATTTAAGAGCTCGTTTTCAGATTTATTTTGTTAAAAATGGATTGCACATTATCTTCATCTTTTTTTTGGAAAGCAGCTTTTGATAAAGCCACCCTGCATCGCTCCTCTTTTGTACATCTACCATCTGAGATTAACATTGTTCCCAGATATTTAGATTCATGTCCTCTTTTAATATTGTTCCACTTGACTTTATTGTACATGCTGTGGTGTCTTTTTCTTTGTTGCTGCCAATACTTCTGACTCGAGGAGTACAGGTTCAATCCTGCTTCGGGCGGTCTATTATTCTTTTCTTTTTTATCTGTTTTGATTATTTGGAGAAATGTTTCCGAATACTGTAAATTTACTTCTCCTGAAATGATTCGCTGGATTCTAGTATCTGACTTGAAACAACTTGTAGGTTACTGACCTTCCTAGAAGTCAACAGTTGTTTGTAACCAGGGATGTCACTCCAAACAAACTTACCAGACTAAAGAGTCTTTCCAACCAGGGTTTATAACATATTTTCTATTCGTTAGTAGAAATACCGTAAAAGCGTATGGCCAATAACAAGGCTGCTGGAGAGGATAAGTTAACAGCTGAGATCATCAAGGCAATTGATAGCCATAATTTAATACATCTCCAGAAAATGTTCAACATCATTTGGAAAGCGGAGAAGACGCCTCATACATGGAAAAAAGGAATCATTGTTAAGATTCCAAAAAGGGCAATCTCAGAGATTGTAACAACTGGAGAGGCGTGACACTTTTGTCAGTTGCCTCAAAGTTATTCTACAAAATCATCCTAAATAGAATAAAGGATTCAATAGATACAGTAATGCGTGAAGAACAGGCTGGGTTTAGAAAATAGAGAAGCTGCCTTGACCACATTTTTACTCTACGACTTATATTGGAGGAACACATTGAAAAGCAAAAAGCTTTTGTACATAGCTTCATTGACTTCAAAAAAGCATTTGACAGTATTCATCGAGATTCTTTGTGGAAAATTCTGAATCAAGATGGCATACCATCAAAAATCATAAATATTATCATATGTATGATGGTTACACTTGTGCAGTTCGAACAGAGTAAGGACTGAGCGAATGTTTCCCAATAGAAACTGGGGTTAAACAATGATGTATTTTATCGCCCTTGTTATTTGGAGTTGTTATGGACTTCATAATGAAGAAATGCTGCACTGGTAATAAAGGCATCGAATGGATACAAGGAGACCATTTGGAAGACCTCGACTTTGCTGATGACATAGTTCTCATCAGCTGTCATATAAAATCGATGCAGGAAAACACAAATGAACTATCATCAATAGCCAAGAAAATTGGTCTTGAGATCAATCATGAAAAGACTAAAGTCATGAAAAGCTTAATTCCAACAGACGACAAAATATATATGGAAAACAAACCAGTGAAAGAGATCGATCATTTGATCTATCTTGGAAGTCACATTGATCGAGAAGGGGATACAAGTAAAGCAATTAGAATCAGAATAGCTAAAGCAGCAATGTCTTTCAGAATCCATGAAAAGTTGTGGAAATAAAAACTCATCAACACAAACAAATCTTAGACTATTCAAATCAAATGTACTATCAACCCTTACGTATGCGTGTGAAAGCTGGAAGACAACAAGAGATATAGAAACAAAGTTGAACGCATTCGAAAATAATTGTCGAAGGAAAATACTTGGTATAGCGTGGAACGAATTCAAAACAAACGAGGAAATTAGAGAAATCGTCAATCAACCACTAATATCTTCAGTAATAAAGAAAAGACAATGGCCATATGTTGGACATGCGATGAGAAGAGATAATAATCGAATAGCAAACAAGTCCTCATGTTGGAAACAACAGGTAAGAGAAAAAGAGGAAGACCCAGAGAGACACTGAGAAGAACATTGCTGGGAGAGGCAAAAGCAGCAGGAATCGGCTCCCTCAATGAGATAGAACTGCTTACACAGAACAGAGACAACGGGCGAGATTTGATAAAATATCTTTAAAAGAATCGAAAACTGCTAGAACAAAAATTCATATGAAGCAGTATCTTGGTCTACGCCCTATGGGCCGGCTACGGAAGTACGGATAGTAGAAATTTAGTAGCCATTTAGTAGACTAACATGCACTTCGTGGAATCTCGTGGAAACAAGAAAGAATTACAATTAATATAATAATGAAGATGTTCTGAGAGAGGTCAAAGCAAAAAGAGAGCTAATTTCCAATATTTAAAAGAAACAACCATCATTTTTTTGGCCATGCAATGAGAAGAGAACAACAGGAATATATTGTAACAACTGGAAAAATTGAGGGACGAAGAGATAGAGGGAAGCAAAGAGAAAAAATAACAGACAGCTTAAGAGAATGGCTTGGCAGAAGTTCAACAACAGAAATGATAAATAGCTGCCGAGATCGAAGTTGTGGAGAGACATGATCACCCACGCCACTAGGCCCGGTACATGATGATGGTGATATAATATATAAAGAAAGAGAAGATAAAATGGTTTGGCCACGTGATAAGGCAGAAAGATCAAAACACAAAACAACGAGCCTTCAATAAACATTGCAAGAACAACCAGACCCAAGGGCAGACCGCGAAAAAGATGGATTGACGAAATAATAGAAACATTTGGAAACATAACAGCAGCAGAGGCGAGCATAAGAGAAAATGACCGCAAAATATAACACCTCGACGCTGAAATAAATGTATATATATATATATATATATATATATATATATATATTTATATATATGCCTACATGTTATTGCTTTGATATCTCCTAGCTCTTCGGAGAAAAATTATTACGTTTGTATCTTAGCTTCGACTTGATGTGGTGAGTTACTAAAGTTCCTATATGATATTGATAAAAAAAAATAAGAACAGTTATGACATAAATCGTAACTTTAAAAAAGATCCGCATTAGCTCAGTGGTTAGTGAACTTAAGAATTAGTAGTACATTACAATCACCTCATGTGTTTCCACTTATTTGTCACCTTCCTTTACATGATTGTCAGTAGTAAGACAATTACTTTTAGGGTAACTCAAGGTGTTGAGCTATAGAAGAATCAATCTGGTTCTAAACAATGAAATATAAGAATTATCTCATTTCAGGACGTGGTTAGTGTCCAGGGTAGTGTCCGTGTTGTTAGCAGACCTCATAGTTGTTGTAAGGTGACGTCAGATGTGAGTTGATTTATTAGTCCAGGTTGTTAGACGACCACCTAACATCACCCCCTTAAATAATGAGCAGATTGTTTAATTAGTAATGGACATCGGCGTTTCCCGCCATTTTTTATTACCACTAGGCGCGAGTGTATGTTGTCCAGCTATAATTAACCACGCACACTCCTGAAAGAAATCGGGTGCGATTGAATGCGATTTTCATCACACAATAAGCTTTATGAGTCATATGACTAAGATATTACTAAGAATCATCATGCGAAGAATGCGAAACAAAATTAGTCCAGAAATTAGCGATGAACAGTGTGGTTTTGATATAGATAAAAGAACACGCAATGCCATTTATTTCTAAAGATCTTTAGTAGAAAGAGCCATAGAGGTGAAAACAGATCTATACCTATGTTTCATAGATTACGCCAAGGCATTTGACAAAGTAAAGCACCACGAAATAATCAACATTTTAGAAAGCATAAACATAGACAGCAAAGATCTAAGAATAATAAAGAACATGTACTGGCAACAACCAACGGCCATAAGAACTGGAAACCAATTGGGAATGTTTCAACAAATAAAACAGGGTGTTAGACAAGATTGTGTGCTGTCACCAGATTTGTTTAATATTTATAGTGAGATTATTTTAAGATCCATAAGGGGCATGCCTATAATAACAATTGGAGCTCATAATATAAATAAATTAAGCTATGCTGATGATACAGTATTAATCGCTAAGAGTGAAAATGAGGTTACAGAGGTAATGATAACAACAAAGAAAAAGACATCACCTCAGTGCAAAATAAAGACAAGTGGAACAATATTAAAACACGTAAATGAATTCAAATATTTGGGAACTTTGTTAACCTCAGATGGAAGATGTACAAAAGAGGTGAGATGCAGAATGGCTCAGGCAAAAGCAGCTTTCCAAAAAATGAGGAAAATACTATGTAATCCATTTTTGACAATAGAAACAAGAAAAAGAGTTCTTAAATGTTACGTAGAGCCAGTCTTAACATATGGATGTAAGTCATGGGCAATTGGACAACAGACAAGAAAATAACTGGAGTCTGTAGAAATGTGGTTTTATAGAAGAATGTTGAGAATACCATTGACAGCTAAGAAGAGTAATGAATTGATTCTGAGAGAGGTCAAAGCAAAAATAGAGCTAATTTCCAATGTTAGGAAGAGACAATCATCATTTTTTGGCCATGTAATGAGAAGAGAACAACTTGAATATATTTTAACAACTGGAAAAATTGAGGGACGAAGAGATAGAAGGAAGCAAAGAGAAAAAAAATAACAGACAGCTTAAGAGTTTTGCAGAAGGTCAACAACAGAAATGATAAATAGCTGCAGAGATTGAAAGTTGTGGAGAGACATTATCACCTACCCTATTAGGCCCGGTGCTTGATTATGACTCCTGAAAGATAAACAGCCATTTTAGGAAATAGCGTTACTTCAGTTACTTCATAGATATTGTTCATATATACTTATAATAATAATTATTAAATATTTTGTATATCCTTGCGGACATTAAAAAGACCATATTTACGATAAATATAGCAAAATTCAGTGATTTAATGTCGACGATCGCTGACACGATGAACGTGCAGTTCAATATTCACTCTTCAGGCAGCCCTGCGTGAGTAGGACAAGGATCAATGATCATCATAATGCACATCGAATGGCAAGACAAAATAACCAACTTAACTGTCCTGCAACGTGCTAAGACCCTAACAATCATGTCGATGCTCAGAAGTCGAAGGCTAAGATGGCTGGGGCATGTCCAACGGATGGAAGAAAAACGCATTCCTAGGCAAATACTATATGGCGAGCTAAAACACGGAAAACGACAAATCGGCAGACCTAAACTACGGTATAGAGATATCTGCAAATCATCTCTGAAAGACTTCTCCATCTGTGAAAACGACTGGCAACATCTGGCAAGTGATCGCACATCATGGAGAGCACGTATAAGGAACGGTATAACAACATTTGAGACTGTGCTAAGACAGGACTTAGAAGAGAAGAGACTCATGAAAAAGGATGGTAAACCCTGTGGACCAGCGAGCCTGACCTGTTCATTATGTGACCGCGTGTGTTTGTCAAACATTGGTAGAATTAGCCACGAGAGAAGCTGTTCGGCAAAAACAATACCTCAAAAAAATACGCAATAGCCTCCACTAGACCGTCTGACAAGACGAAAAGGGCCATATAATGATCATCGCTCGTACAACCAAGGGTTTCTCCACGCGGTCTCGCGACTAGACAATGCTGACTTGAATTATCGATGTTTCATGTAGGTTTAAGAAATTCTAAGGCTATGCCCACCATTGGACGAGATCTGGAGTTCACCCCAACGGTCTTAAGAGGAAAGGCAGTAATGCACGGTATGGCAGGATCTACTATATAAGAAAATCATAAGTCACCTTAGACAAATAGAAGTGATTTGAAATTATACATATCTGACAATAAAATCATGTGATACCCTATGAGTAGTCAGTCGTTATCTCTCTCTCGCTCTTTCACTATCTCTCTTTCTTTCTCTTTCTCGCTCAACTTTCTGAGATAATAATTTTCTCACCTATCCACCTTCTTATTCTTTCTATGACTACACTCTCATCTCTCTCTCTCTCTCTCTCTCTCTCTCTCTCTCATGCCTCTAGTTATATCACTTCTCACCTATCTGCTTTCCTATTTTCTCTTTTGCCCATAGCATTTCTCTCTCAACTAACCCTTATCTCTCTCTCTCTTTCTCTCTCTCTCTGTTTGAGTTCACTCACACATCTCCCCCAACTGTATCTCGTTTCTCTCTCTCTCTCTCTCTCTCTCTCTCTCTCTCTCTCTCTCTAACTATCAATCTAATTATATATCTTTATGTGAGATATATCTATGTCACATTATACCGTAGGGAGGTCAAAAAGTAATGCACACCAATTTTTTTTTCGGAAACTATTCGGGCAAAATGTGTGAAATTTTCACAAATTGTAGCTGAACATCCCCTTTACACTACCTATTTTTCAACATAATCTCCGTCCAAGCGTATTGCCTTACGCCAACGCGAAACTAGGTCATGAATGCCTCGTTTGTACCAAGTTTTGTCCTGCTCGCGTAGCCATTTTTTAACTGCACGGACCACACCCTCATCATTGTCAAAGAGTGTCCCACGCAGGAATTTTTTGAGTGGTCCAAACAGATGGAAATCTGAGGGAGCCAGATCAGGGCTGTAAGGAGGATGGGGCAGTACAGTCCAATCAAATTTGTTGAATGCTTCCCGTGTTACCAGACTTGTGTGAGGGCGTGCATTGTCATGTTGAAGCAACAAATCTGCAGATGGCTTATTAGGCCGAACTCTGTGGAACCGATTTTTGAGTTTTGTCAGTGTATTGATGTAAGCTGTCGAGTTGATTGTCTCACCTCTTGTCATTACATCAACAAGAATCACACCATCAATGTCACAGAAGACAGTGATCATCACCTTTCCGGCTGATGGAGATGTTTTGAATTTTTTTCTTTTTGGTGACTGCGGATGATGCCATTCCATTGACTGCATTTTTGTTTCAGGCTCATAATAATGTGCCCACGTTTCGTCACCGGTAACAATTTTTGACAAAAAACATTTCTCCTTCAACACCCAAACGCTCCAACAATTCAGAACAGAATGTTTTCCTTTGAACTCTGTGATCATTTGTTAGGCACCGAGGAACCCATCGAGCGCAAATCTTTGAATATCCGAGAGTTTTAAAAATTGCGATTGCACTTCCTTGCTGACTGTAAGCTGCAATGCCAGTTGCTGACTAGTGATACGCCTATCCTTACGAATAATGGCATCAGCCCGGTTTAACATGTCTGTGCTGGTAGCCGAGGCAACACGTCCAGAACGCGGTAAATCATGCAGCTCCACTCGTACACTTTCTGCAGCTTTAATTCTCTGAACCCAGCGACTGACTGTGCTGCTATCGACTGCAGAACATTTGTACACTGCACACAGTCGTTTATGAATGTTTGCCACAGTTTCTTTCTCCGCAACCAGAAATTATATGACAATTCGCTGTTTGTAACGGACATTGTTGACAAGCTCCATTTTAACGGTTCATAGATTGCGTAATATTTATCAGAATGCTGTGCAATTTGGTACACATAATTGGAACATGTCATATTCCAAATGTGCAAAAATTCATATTCCTATCTTTATTATTAGCAGCGAAAAAAATTGGTGTGCATTACTTTTTGACCTCCCGTATTACTTCTGTTATGAATAATTCCCTTGGTTTATCCGTTCTCATTTTCGGTTCTATTGCGTGCTAAGTCTTATCTACACTCACAACAAAGACCAATGACCCCTCTTTCTTTTGAATATCCTCCTTGTCTATCCATCATCTGGATCTATCTCTCACACTATCTGCTTGTGCGTCTTTCACTGGATCTATCTCATATGGCACACATATGGCACACATATTGCTGACATCTCACTTTTTTCCCCTTCTCCCTCTTATACTATTTTACAACTCTCTCTTACAATATTCAATTGTTTTACGCTTTATCCCTGTATATATATATATATATATATATATATATATATATATATATATATATATATATATCTGACTATATTTCTCTTCTTCCATTTAATTCCAGTACAAGACCATATTGAGAGAGAAACTCAGATAAGTCAACACAACATAAAATATCAATACACATTCGTTACATAAATATAAAATGGTTATCAATATTAGCACACCGTAATCAACACTCCATTTACATAGGATAGTTATGAGTGAGATCCAGTCTGTCTGATTTATTACCTGGACAGACAGATCCATCTACAGAATGTACAAGAAATATTTTTGTGTGTCTGGCCTTGTCTCTGTTCTGTTGCGCCTTTTGTCTTCTGAATTTGATAACAGCACTGTCTAGAAACTTGATGTGCCATTTTTATTTTTGCTCTCCATGTGCTAATATCTGCAGCAAAATTTTCCTAGCGTTTACGTTCACTAATAAAAAATTACCACAACGAAGCCCTGCAAACACCCTAAATCTCTGCACTGTTCTACCATTTGGTCTCGTTCCAGCTCTAATTTTCCCATACAATATTTGTGTTGGAAATTTTTTTTTCTATACTAACTACGTGACCCACCCACATTAGTCTCCGATTCCTAAGTAATGCAATGATGGAATGAGTGTGGTTCGCTGCATGTTGTTAGTTTGTTACCTTCTCCGCTATATGATGTTCTTAAACATGCTAAGACAACGTACATAAACAATGTATAACCTGTTTTCTCTCCCAACATAGGTAGTCCAAGATGATGATATATATAAAAGTGTACCATCATCCTGCGGACCTGGTATAACTATGTCGTCTAATGTATGTGTACTTAAGCCAAGTATAGACAATCGGTATATGTCTCCCGTAACTGAAAGAAGGCCCTATCGAAAAAGATCCTCCCTTAATTCAGTCATCCTTTAAAACTGGCAGCTATTGATATGGTGATACGAGGGATCAACAACATGATATGATTGACGGCATAATCTCCCATAAACTCACCGATAGCGTAACAAGTGAGGTCGATAATTGTCTTGTTTGTTTGGAAAAGTTGAGTCATCTCACTGAAATGTTCCTTTATGTGTTCGGGGAACGTGTAGATCACATTCCAAAAAGCCAACACATGTATTTAAATGTAACTAATGTCTCACTGTGAATGTAGGCACTCTCCTAGTTCTGTAACCCCGGCTCCCCAATTATCGGTGTAGATCTCTCTAACATCATATGGAAGATTATCTAAAGCGTCATCGTCAACTGATAGTTTCCTTCGTTTCGTAAATCAACCAGTCTCCCCTCTCTATTTGGTAGGTCGTTTGTGTGATTCCGATGAAGAAGTAGAAGGAGTCTGTATGGACGCCGATGAAGGCTGTTGTAATTCGTGAGTATGTGAATTGTCGCTACTATTAAACGAGGCACTGTACAGATGCAGTATGGTTGAGTGGTAGATACACAGGTAGTTATGCTGCATGTTTGGTTTTTTTTATTTCCCTGTTTTTTCAATAGATTGTTGAAGTGTAGTTGAACACGCGGTATCACCAATAGTTTTTCTGTGTTCATTAGCGGAAAATCAGCATAGACTTTATTCCCCGCTGATCCTCATGTCTATGTTTCTCTCGGAACTAGTTTTCTGACATATTTGTAACACATGTAACTTCCTACCTCTGAGTGTTATTTCCACGATGCATAGTTTAAGAGCTGTTGAACTGGGCTCTTTTCAATATTAGATATTAAGATCAGTACAGAATCAATGCTGAATTCATAATGACCGAGCTAGTCGAAAAACGCGGATGTGCTGTCAACAACGTTTTTTTTGGCGATAAGCATATGAAGGATCCTGTTGTCATGACATACGGAGGTAGTTGAAACAGTGTATCTCAGAGTCAGCCCACGACGTGGTAAAAACTTGTAGATGGTGGTTCTGGTTTGGTAATGTAAAGTTTATGTTAAGAGAGGCGTCACTAAAATGTTGCTAGTGATATGACTGGTGCCTGCATGGGACTGCTCCTATACACCATCGGAACTATCTATGTTTTGTGTGAGACATATCATCTGAACCTCAGTTTGGTTGTGTCCTAGATGTATTGAAGCGAAGAGAAGCAATATTCCATCTTGCAGATACACATTCAAATGATCATTTTCTCCAGCAACTTCCCTACACATAGGAGGAGGCTGACGGGTCTGTAATTCTTGGGAATATTTTGTGTCACTTTTCTGAGTCAAGGTATGGTATATAGAGTTCTCCTCCCAAACAGATGATACTTGTCCTTAGTGTTAAATATGGTTAAGGATCCTGAAAAAGCATTCATCGAGACTGCGTTGTCGGCAAGCTTGAAGAAGTCAATTTCGAACTCTGACATTGACAAATACCTGGGCACTGTCCTTCCCCCTGAGTGTAATGTTTAAGTAAGGTTTCCTAGAATAAAATTCGGCATTTTAGTGATCTTTGATTGCAACATATCCTAGGATGTGATTGAGCTCGATGTTTTTGCATCCTCTTGACGGGAGGATGTTGAGTCTGTAAATCATGGGAGCCTTGTTATCATCTCATGGGTCTTGGTGTGGTATCTAGAGATGTCCTTCCAAATAATACCTGTCTTTAGTATAACATTTGTTTAATGATTCTGAAAAAAGACATGATAACCGAATTCTTTTGGTGTAAGGAATATTTTGATAGACAATGATTATCATGTACCATACCAACGGACGTAGGCAAGCATCATGCCCGACTACATTTATCTCTCCACAGTGCAACTTATCAGATCAGTTCAGTTGTTGAGTGTTTTCCATACCAAAACTACAAATCTACCATCTTCTCTCTTTATCGAACGCGAGCTCACCTTCCCTGTACTTTGCTAGTTGTACCCAAGTATTCGAACTTTCATTTTTTTTCATGATGTGCTCGTAAAATGTCGAATGTTTCTTTCGACTGTTGATTAAGAGCACTGTTTTGTGATGGACTCTTTTCAAACCGCTTAGGGACCGCTCAAATTCTACTGCGAAAGCCCACATCTGTGACCTTTAATCGCCTTTTCATTTGGTCGTCTGCTGACCATCGGTAAGACCACCAGCCCTTGTATACTTGAGTCTGACAGACGATGCGCGAAAAATAAGAGGGAAGCGAGTAGGTATGGACGCTGTTCGCAAACAAGACATGGGAATCGGTGGCAAAACCAATCTAGAAACGGGTCTCATGGTGATATATGTCGAATGATTTGATATGTACCCGCGACTTTTCAACATCTACACTTTTAAAAGTAACAGGTGAGTCGACTAAGGTATATATAGCATGCTACCCAACACCGACGCTTTTTAGTCTACTGCGAAAGTAGAGATAGTGGAAACGATGTACGTGAACACCAGACTGAGTTTACCCGATTGTCCTCATGATGCTGTGAGAAGGGAGCAATGGCTTACCAGACGGAGGCGACTCCAACTTGGGTCTCTATGAGCTAACATACTGTCAACACATCTACAATAGTTGTAAAAGTGGGTTCAGAAACTATCGCGAGGGTCCACAAACTGCGGTGTTTCGGAATTCAATTTGATTGAAGTCTTGTTTTAAACCAATACACAGATAACTTTTTAAGGAATGACAGATACTATGAGTTTTCACCCGATTTTTATCCAGTTACCATTTGCTTACACACAACATGATCCACGTCACCGTGATAAAAAAGACACTCCATTCTTGGCGAACTTGATCCGCGTCACCGTGATAAAATAGACACTCCATTCTTGGTGTAAATCACGAGCCACAATACCATCAGCATCCAATGGACCAGTTCCAGCCATGCTGCCAGCTCATACATTTTCCCTTCACATTCGAATGTCACCATATGTGACACAAACTGGTCACTCACAGAGAACAAGGAATCACTGTTCCAGGTACTTAGCGAGTACAAATAATAATACATAAATATTATTATATGGGGAACTTCCGAGGCGATAAAAAGATCGCCTCGGAAGTTCCCCATATAATAATATTTATGTATTATTATTTGTACCCAGTATATTACCACTGGGAACTACTATTCGTGCTGTTTCGTCCAATAAATGTTTGTCTACAACACAAGTATTCAGCCCTACTGGGAGATACTTGCATTAATAGGAAAGTACAAATATACAATTTATTTCCGGTCTGTGATCGTTACCCTATGCTATAGTCATTGAGATCGCCTTTCGTGGAAGACACTACTGCAATAGCCAATTTTTTAGTTGGATGCGTGGCAGTGTACCAAGCGTTCGGCTTCTCGTGGCAAGGCGCGGTGCCACTGAGTACGGGTTCGATCCCACTTCGGACCATATATTGTTCTTCGTTTTTTTCTATTGTTGTTTGTCTGTCAATTTTTCCGAGTGCTAACACATACTTCTTTGTTCTATTATTCCCTACTTAGCGAGTAGTCGCTTTTAGAGTTGTGAGGTCACGAGTTATTCCCGAAACATAGCACTATTGTAAAACTTGAAATCTGATTTGAGAAAGCCTACAGTCCGATGGTGAATCGTTTGAGTGTGTGTTTTTTTTTCCCTTTTTTCTTTCTTCTTTTCTCGGAACGATGGGAATATGTATGTCTATTTTGAGGAATTTAACGATAGCAAATTTGTACAAGTCTATAACAAGACAAGTTAATAAGACATGAGATCGCACAGGTGTCCGACATAGATTCATGATGCAGCATAATGTGTCACAGCCTCATATAAATATATATATACTTATATATACATATATATATATATATATATATATAATAACCGTCTACTGGTCAGTGTACTTTATATACTTCATCCGATCTTTCAGTTTCTATTATCTTTGACATGTCTATAGAGGCAAAACCGTAAGAAAACTTACCACTATATATATAAAATGTGTTAGACGCCTTTTATCCATATGAATGAGGTGGTGATCGGTGGAGAAAAAACGATACAAAATTTTACCTAGTACTTCTTTTCTTCATTGACAACATATGGATGCACCAGCTCTATAATATGGTCACGTAGTAAGTCAGACAGACTGGATGTCACCATTAACTACCCTTTTTAATGGAGTTTTGATTACGGTGTGCTAATATTGATAACCATTTTATAGTGATGTAACGAATGTGTATTGATATATTGTGTGGTGTTGACTTTATTTGAGTTTCGCTTTTAATATGTTCTTGAACTAGAATTAAATGGAAGAAGAGAAAAATATAAAGAGACAGAGATAGAGAGGGTTAGAAAGATAGACAGGAATAGAGAGAAAAAAAATTGAATGTTGTAAGCGAGACATGTAAAGTAGCATGAGAGGGAGGAGGGGAAAAAAGAGAGATGTCAGCAATATGTGAGCCATATCAGATAGAACCAGTGAAAGACGCACCAGCAGGTAATGTGGGAGATAGATCCAGAGGATGGACAAACAAGAAGTATATTTAAAAGTTAGTTGTGGCAGGGGTCTTTGTAGTGAGTGTAGATAAGGGTTAGCGCGCAATAGAACCGAAAATGATAACGGGTCAACCAAGTGAATTATTCATAACAGAAGTATAAGGTGGTAACTCTAACAAACTCATATAAAGATAGATAATTAGATTGATAGTTTTATATATATATATATATATATATATATATATATATATAGAGAGAGAGAGAGAGAGAAGTTACAGTTAAAGTAGATATGTAGGAATAAGAAGGCGGTTAGCTGAACAATTTATTATGGCAGAAGGCTGAGCGTGAAATAGAAAGAAAGAGAGAGAGGGAGAGAGTGAGTGAAGGAGAGCCAGAGACTGCTTACCCATTTTGTATCACGTGATTTAATTGTCAGATATGTATAATTTCAAATCCCTACAGTTTGTATATGGTGGCTTATGATTTCCTTATGTAGTAGATCCTGCCATGCCGTGTATTACTACCTTTCCTCTTAAGACCGTTGGGGTGAACTCCCAATCTCGTCAAATGGTCGAGGGTCTTGACCTTAGTATTTCTTAAACCTACATGATGCATCGATAATTTCAGTCAGCATTGTCTAGCACCGATACCGCCCGAGGAAATCGTTGGTTGTACGAGTGATGTTCATTGATCGTTGTCCTAATCACGCAAGGGTGGCTGAACTGCACGTTCATCGCGTCAGCGAGCGCCGAATTAAATCACTGAATTTGGCCATATTTATCGTATATATGGTCTTTTTACGTCCGCAAGGATATAATAACTATTGAATAATTATTATTATAAATATATATGCACAATATATGTGAAGTAACTGACGTAACACTATTTCCTAAAATGGCTGTTTCGCTTTCAGGAGTAGGCGTGGTTAATTATAGCTGGACACATACACTCGCTCCCATTGGTAGTAAAAAATGGTGTGAAACGCCGATGTCCATTACTAATTAACCAATCTATTCATTATTTTGGAGGGGGGTGTATGCTAACAACACGGACACTATCCGGGACACTAGCCACATCATGAAACGAGATTAATTGTTATATTTCTTTGTAATGAACCAGATTTATTATTCCATAGCTCAACTCCATCAGTATACCTGAAAAGTCCCTGTCTTACTACAATATCTCCCAGTAGGTACCTCTGACCTCCACTTATATGTTTTATATAAACCACTGTCATGCCGACTACAAAGGACAAGCGATAGGGTTCGATCCCAACTGACGGCCCCGGTTCACCCAGCCTTTAATTGGTACCGGATTTTTTCTGGGAAAGTAAAGCGGTCCAGGTGTAATACCGACAACATTACCGCAAAAATCATGTCCAATTTAAATTGCTATATATTGCATCTACTATAAAGATAAGCGTGTTCCCAAACAGGCATATGTTACTTTTCTTTACTCTCTAGTTTCTGTCCGAAATAAGTCCACCATTAATCCCTCCAATGAGCTCAGGTGGCACTTACCCTATCTTCGCCCCCTTGTTATGACATGACATTGTTCACCCTCACCTACCACCCTCACTTTCCACCATCAACTACCACCTTTACCTACCACCCTCATCTACCACCCTCACCTACCACCCTCGCCTACCACCATGACCTACAGCACTCGCCTACCACCCTCACCTACCACCCTCGCCTACCACCATGACCTACAGCACTCGCCTACCACCCTCAGAATTTAGCAGCCGTGATGAATCTTGACCGCTACTTTCTACTCTCAGATCTGATCCCACCACCCACCTAATCTTTGTGATGTATGTTCACATGTAGAGGCAATGGTATATGTATATATATATATATATATATATATATATATATATATATATATATATATATATGTGTGTGCATGTATGTGTGTGCTTGTTGGTATGCTTATATGTGTAAGTGTTTTTATGTAAAGGGTGTTGATATGTACAGGTATGTGCATGTCTGTTTGTACGTGCACATATGTATATACGCATCTGGGTGTGTGTGTACATGTGTTTATGTGCTCTTAGATACTTTCATAAATGTTCAGTGTCTTTGCAGTCGAGTTAACCTAGACAGCGTTCCTTCCACTCGTGCATTTTTAGAACCCTTCACCTGACCTAGGCTGGTATAATTACAGCCACACTCGTCTCCATTTCCTTTTTATTCTGACCATGGTCTGGTACACAGGACACGGGGAAGTCACTTTTATTTTCTTTAACCAATTTCGATTATTTTTGTTTTGGATGTTTCGTTACTGGTTAGCTATGTAGGATTAGTTTTATTTACTTACATATCTGTGTGTGATTTTTTTCTTTGTTCCTGCTGAAGGCCTATTGGACCGAAACGTCGTTCAAATCTGTGTCGTCTACTAATCACATAAAGCTTCTAACATACCATTTTTTTTCAATTTTCCCCTACTTCTTTGTGATCCTCTTTTGGGGGGCTTCAAAAATTACAATAATTTGAGAGGCAAGTTTCAGCTATTTATACCTGGTTGTGTTTTGTCTACTGTTTTAGCTGATGACCAACACAGCTGTAATGTTTTTTGTTATCCTTCACTTACTTTTAGCATTTATCATACAATTTGTATTTTTATCCTTAAAAATAGCAAACATGTGTGCCTCATTCCTGACATGGTCTTGAATGTATGTTGTATATTATGCTACATTTCTTTCACTACCAATGCACTTGTAGATGAAGAAATGGGGATAAAATTACATTCAGAATGAAAAATGTTCATTTTTATGTTAAATGAAAACTTTCTTCTGTTTGGCCTTTCCTATTATCAGGCTGGGGCTGTTTTGCCACTGTGGATATCTCTTGGTGTTGTAGGAGTTATCGGAACTGTCTACACAGCAATTGGGGGTATCAAGAGTGTGGTCTGGTCAGACGCATTTCAGAGTGTTATCATGCTTGGAGGTGTTCTCACGATTATTATCAAAGGTACCTCTCACAGTTGTTTGTCACTGATATTTTAATTATCTTATTACATTTGTTCTCACTCCACACAAAAAAAACATAAATTTGATACGTTTATTCAGTATTAATGTTGATTTTTTTTAGAAGTTACTCATAATTGCTCAACCGTCCATGCCAGTGGAATCATCTGAATTAATATATCATCAGCCGAACGAATAAAGATAGCTGCAGTCTCCATCATAGCAGTCTCAGTACACGCCAAAAGACATAAGGCGAAAGCGCACAGAAAGTGAACACATCCAACTGTTCCCCTCTTACAATATCATCAATATTACACGAATTCTAATGTTGAATGTTCCTGTGTGTTACCGAGGTCTCATTATGAGGGAAGTAGAGAATAGTGACACTGTGGCCATCCAGGCATGACGTAAGAGGCGAAACGGAGATTGATCGATGTCCTGACAAGTCATCATTGCAAAAAGTATTTGTTGTATTTAAGGATTTGTTGTAGAAACAAAGCCACAGATTCCAGAAGCAGTGATCTCTGCAATACGTGTAATTTTAGCACGCACAGTTTCTGTTTTTGAGATTGTGGTTCTGCCCTATGTGCCGTCTTCGGCTCGAAAGACAATAGATAGATAGACTATTAAATGTGGGCGAAGAAACAATCACAACACTCTAGGAAAACTAATACAACTTTGTAAATGGTATCATAATTCCGTTTTAAAATGCAACGCAACAGTAAACCAGATTATTGTGCAGGTGGCTGATATAAATAGAAGGATGTACCCTTGACATATAATGTGAATGTACTTGCTATGGACAATATGGACGGTGGTTGGTTCTGTTACCGTCCTATACCTGCAGACTGCAGACACATGGCATTACTAATGCGAGGTAACTTTCGTCAGCGTGACCTGATACCTGTACTCTGTTTCAGATACTCTCAGATGGACTTCAAGATCATCGTCGTTGCTGAACATTGTATTAGAGCGTGTCTGTGGTGGCAGGAGGTTGGGAGTGATATCTTACACTTGGAGAGACTGCTCTTGACATTTGAGAGACTTAATATGGAGACAGGGAAAGACAGATACTCGTGGGTTACCACATGTCAGGATGCTGGCTCAAACTGTACAGCTCTCCGGAAGTTTTATTAGCGTGGTATCTTAACGTTCTGAAAGAGGCCAAGGCAAAGAGAGAGTTAATTTTCAATATTAGGAAGAAACAATCATCATTTTTGGCCATGTAATGATAAGAGAACAGGTGGATTATATTGTAACAACTTGGAAATTTGAGGGAAGCAAAGAGAAAAGATACCAGACAAATGTAAGAGAATGGCTTGGCAGAAGGTCAACAACAGAAATGAGATGTAACTGTCGTGATCGAAAGTTGTGGAGAGACATGATCACCTACGCCAGCAGACCGGGTACTTGATGATGATCTTAACAAACGGCAATCGCAAATACTCTGCACTCAAAAATAACACTTACTCTCGTCCTTATGAAATTTCTAACAAACTGCTAATCGGTCTCTCCCTAACATTTTAACGAACACCTAAACGTTCTTTTTTTTTCATCGAAATATTTGCGAGTCTTTATCATTGCATTCCTAACATGTCCATTGGAACTCAGATGCCCTCCTCAGCAAGTCAACAATGTCCAGAGACTGACGACTCCAGTTCTGTGTTGGTTGATTACTTTTCGTATACGCCCACTAAGTTTCTCGTTTCAGGCTGAGCCCATCCTAATTCTCATCTCTTTCATCCAAAGGAGTGACGTAGATGCATGGTTATAGAAGTCATAGGTCCTTCACACAACTCGGACTGAAATATTTTTGGCAACCATGGATGCTATAAATACAGAAGTCTATCTAAACTAACATAAGCTGAACCTAGTTTTTTCAAGATGTTACCTTCTCCTCGCCAGTGAACTCTCCTATACACTTAAATACGACTGTATTCTTCGATGTCTAACGATTGACTTCCAGATATATAACAAAGAAAACTGATTTTCAGTTGTAACCACGTGACCAAAGATGGGACCACTAATCTCACGAGATCACCTTCAACTGACCGCTGATAATTATTCCTATGTCTTACAATCTATAATGTTTGTCTCCACTTCCTAACTTCTATTTTATTAACCCGACTAATTAAATTATGGTACAGAAGAGCTGATATAGATGATATGTCCTGACAATAAATGTGGCATGATTAGAGAGAGTAAAACGTAGGATGGCATACAGCAAAAATATCAAAGACTGGGATTCAGAAGAGTCGTCCATTTGAGTAGTCCCTCTGATCTGTCCAGAAGTACAACGTACATCAAATGTTACAGAGAAAAGTAGTAAACTTCTAGATAGAAGAAAGAATGGTTCGTCCAGCGAAATAATATCGCGCCACATCCTTTGATTGAACTTAGCGGAAGATCGGCCATTATGCTTTGTCTCAATCGTCATGGGAAAAATTGTTGATTGACTGATGAGAAGCTAAGCAGCATTAATTGATAGGAGTGGATATCTCAAATTGTAGATTAATATGGACGATAGAAATTGACAACAACCAGGTATTATCATGATTCTAACTTTTGCGCAGACATTAATGAGAACATAAAAGTAGCTGATTATCAGTTTGTGTGGGCAGAGTGAGATAGAGAGATTTTCCCAATGGGGAGGTCAGAGTTATTGAGTTCCACGTTATTTCTAGGATGATTTGGAGTAAGTTTTGGAGATGTAGTTGAGAAGTTAGCTTTAAGGAGTTCCAATTAGAAAGACACGAGAATGTTATCAAATCCACGTTTGTTCTACATTGGCGGGGGTCGGAATGTGGCTCTCAAACAGAATACAAACCAGACCGACACATTTGATGCTTGTTATACAGGAGACGGATGTGGACCAGAGGCCGCAGTTAATGGCAAACCAAAGACCAATCTCTATGACAATGACTGCACACACACAAAATTGAAAAGTGGAACCAAACCTGTTTACTGGTATCTGAACTTTGCCACGGCCCAGAAGATTCACACCATTCGAATCTATCATCGAGCTAGCACTATGATTCGGGTAAAGAATGCCACTCTAAAGGCTTTCTCTGACTGGCGGCGTAGTCTTTCAGTATAATGATATATCATACCTCAATGTTTCTGTGAACACTATTGTGGTCACCACACAAACGCCAGTGGCACACATTAAGATTGAGTTCTCACCGACCATTTCGCAGGCCGACAGTGCACTGACGGTGTGTGAGGTGCGAACATTTACAGACACCTATTGTCTGGACGAGGGCATTTTGGGTCGATTTGTGAAGTGTGTAGTGGGTGTAGCAAAGGCTGCAATGTCATCATCGGTACGTGTCATGGTAACTGTTCACATGAGATCTATGGACACGACTGCTCCAGGTCTTGTCTCAGTGTATGTTCTTTATGTGAGAAAAAAATCAGGAAAATGCCTACAATGTAAACATCCTGGCTATACCTGTAATGACACTTGTCCTGATGGTAATTTTGGTCAACAGTGCGAAAAGACGTGTTCTGATGGCTGTGACATCATATGTGACCCGGATAGTGCAGACTGTACGTGCAAGGAAACGTACTGCGGGTCAGACTGCACTCTCAAATCTCCGTACAACTGTTCGAACGTAACCTTGTGAACAGTTAACCGGGGTCTGCGTCTCGTATGTCGATGATTCCCACGTTAAGAAGAGCCTGCCGACTACAACAAACCCAAGCATATGGATACCTTTCGCGATCGCTGCTCTTCTACCTCCTCTTCTGCTTCTCTTGAATTGAGCCATGGCTCAATGTGGGTGTCTGCGATAGCCATGGCTGATATCTTAATGGGTGTATGTGCTGTCCATGGCTCATATCTTAATGTGTGTCTGGGCTGGCCATGATTCATATCTTAGTGTGTGTCTGTGCTCCCCATGGTTCATATCTTAGTGTATATCTGTGATAGACATGGCTCATATCTTGGTGTGTTTCCGTGAACCATGGCTCATATCTTAATGTCTTTCTGTGCTCGCTATGGCTCATATCTGTGTGTATTTCCGTACTAGACATGGCTCATATCTTAATGTGTTTTTGTGCTAGACATTGTTCATATCTTGGTGTGTTTCCGTGCTAGCCTTGGCTCATATTTTAATGTGTTTCTGTGCTAGACATGGCTCATATCTTAGTGTGTTTCTGTGATTGCCATGGCTCATATCTTAGCTTGTGTGTGTGTGTGTGTGTGTGTGCTAGCCATGTCTCATATCCTTATGCGTGTCTGTGTTTAGTCATATCTCATATCTTAGTGTGTATCTGTGTTAGCCATGTGTCATATTTTTGTGTGTGCATGTATGGGTTAGTGATATCTCATATCTGTGTGTGCATGTTTATGTTAGTCATATCTAATATCTTTGGGTGTGCATGTCTGTGTTTGTCACATCTCATATTCGTGTGTGTGGCTGGCTATGTTATTCACATCTCATATCTTTGTGTGTGCATGTCTATGTCAGTCATATCTCATATCTGTGTGCCTGTCTATGTTAGGCATGTGTCAGATCTTTGTGTGTGCATATCTATGTCAGTCATATCACATATATTTGTGTGCATGTATATGTTAGGCATGCGTCATACATATCTTTGTGTGTGCATATCGATGTTAGTCATATCTCATATATTTGTGGGCATGTCTATGTTAGTCATGTGTCATATCTTTGCGTGTATGTCTGTGTTAGTCATATCTGATATATTGATGTGTGTCAGTGTTAGTCATGCCTCGTATCACTGTGTGCATGTCTGTGTTAGTCACACCTCATATCTTTGTGTGTAAAAAGTAAAGTAAAGTACCCCCGTCACGCCAAGTGACGTATAGGGAAATATGGTGTTAGTGACCCTATATTTTACAGACCTTCAGCACATGATTTTTGGGCTAATGTGGTCAGTATTACGCCCGTGCTGCTTTACTTTCCCAGAAAAAAATCCGGTACCCATTTAAGGCTGGGTGAATCCGGAGCCGTCGGTTGGGATCGAACCCTACCCCTTGTCCGTGGTAGTCCAGTTCACTAACCACTGAGCTATCGCGGTTCCCTATCTTTGTGTGTGCATGACTGTATTAGTCACCTCTAGTGACTCGGGCAGATGGTGCTCGCCAACCTGGGAGGACCAACCATCTAAGGGCAGAATCCCCCTACAGAAAAGACAAACTGCTGCCTTGCAGAAAGATTGAGGACAATCAAAACTTAGGAAAGCAAACCTGAATAAAATGCTGGCTGAAATCGGATGCACTAGGCCACTGGCGCAGAACACAGTGCAACGTTTTCACGGTGTTCAATCAGAGTGGATCTGGTAGACTAATTGTGATGTTCTGTTTGTGGGGGCGATCAACACACTTAACCTGACAGCTGACTTCATGTGAGAGTCTGGAATCCTACTCTGATTGAGTCCTGATAGCACACAGAGAGAGAGAGAGAGAGAGAGAGGGTGGGATCTATTATTCTTCAAACCTTTTGGCTCCCAGTGGAGCATATGTCTTCAACAAACACTTTTCAAGTCGTTCTGTTTTTTTGCCATTCTTTTAAGATCATTCCATGTCTTCCCCATTATATTCATCTCTGACTATATCTGTCTTCTCCAATAATTCCTTGGTCTTCTCTTTATCTTTTCTCCTGGGGATTCAAAAAAGGGCCTGTTGTGTAATACTCTCAGTTGGCTTCCGCAGTGTGTGTCCAATCCAGCGCCATCGTCTTCGCTGTATCTCTTTATCCACTGGTATTTGACTGGTACATTTCCTTAATTCTAGGTTGGTGATTTTGTCCTGCCATTTCCATCCTTTTATTCTGCGTAAGCATCCATTAATGAAAGTCTGTATCTTCATGATTGTCAATGGTGTTGTTATCCATGTATCACAGCCATATAATAGGACCGACTTAACATTTGAGTTGAAAATTTTTATTTTTGTATTTAACCTAATTTCCTTGGATTTCCATATGTTTCCCAGTGCAACGGAATCTCCTCTTAGTTTTGATATCCATATTTTGGCATAATTTTCTGTTCCTCCCTCTTTATCTATATTACTGCCCAGATATATGTAAGATTGTACGTCTAGAGGGGTATTTCTCCTAATTTTATTTGGGTATTGCCAACTGCATTAATTCTCATAATGTTGGTCTTATCTCTATTAATCTTCAGCCCTAACTGTTCTGATCTCTCATCAAGTATGCTCATGTTATCCTGCATCTGTTGATGGCTGTGTGATAGGAGAGCTATGTCATCAGCAATGTCTAAATCAGCAAGTTGCTTGATCAGTGACCACTTGATTGCATTTCTGTTGGTTTGAGTTATTTTGATAATCCAATCTATGGCCGGTAGAAAGAGACATGATGACAGAAGGCATCCCTGCCTTACTCCTGTTCTTATTTCAAATGCTTCTGTAAGCTGTCCTTCATGCACCACACTACATTTTGTTTTTTCATACATTGTTTTTATCAGGTTAATAAACTTTATGGGGATTCCGTAATGACTCAGCAATTTCCAAAGCATTCCTCTGTCTAAACTAACAAATACCTTTTCGTAATCTATGAATCCAATATAAAGTGGGGAATTTAGTTCTAAACTTTGATAAAATATCATACGTAGAATAGTTATTTGATCAGCACATGGTCTATTCTTCATCAAACCTGCTTGTTCATCTCTCAAATGTTTCTCTATGGCCTCTTTTAGTCTCTCCAGAATGATTCTGCTTAATATTTTTCCTGGCACTGATAGTGGCATAATTCCCCTGTAATTTGTGCACTCCATTAAACTTCCTTTCTTTGATAGTTTGATCACATAACCTTCTTTCCAGCCTGTATGTATTTCTTCCTTCTCTCAACTTTTATCTAATAGATAGTGTAACATCATCGTACAAGTGTTAATATCTGCTTTTATGGCTTCTGAAAGAATTTCATCTGGTTCTGTGGCTTTACCATTTTTTAATATCTTGATGGCTTTCATCCCAACGTTGTGCTACCAATGCCAGACCTGGACCCTAGATGCAAGAACAATAAGAAAAGTAACCTCTACTGATATGAAATGTGTTAGACGAATGACAGGAAACAGTCTGAGAGATACGATCAGAAATGAAGAACTGAGAAAAAAGCTAGGAATAACCCCCGCCATAGAATATATAAGGAAACAACAGATAAAAGGGTTTTGCCAGGTGACAAGGCAGAAGCTCAAAATACAACACAACGAGCCATCAGAAAACGTTGTGAGAACACCAGACCCAAGGGTCGACCACGAAAAGGATGGGTCGATTGAACATTAGAAGCACTTGAAAACATAACAGCAGCAGAGGCGAACAGAAGAGCAAAATATATCTCCCCTCGACGCTGAAAGGCAGATGAGGAAGGAAAGAAGAAGAGAAGAGGAGGAAGAGAAGAAGATGGCTTTCATTATTTTTTCTTTGCTCGGTTTTCCACAGTTAACGTGTAACTCTTCTTCTGCTGGTAGTATATCTGGAGGATCATCTGAGCCGGGTCTGTTCAAAAGTTCTTCAAAGTGATCTTTTCATCTCTCCATTCGTTCATTTATATTACAAAGCAGATTTCCTTTCTTATCTTTAATAAAGGCATTGATCTGTTTGTATTTCTCACTTTATTTATATGTGCTGTTCTACAGTTCTTTCATATTCCGTTTATTTGCTGCTTCTTCTGCCTCTTTAGCTAGTTCATCTATATATTTCCTCTTATCTCTTTTAATGCATCTTCTCACTTCTTTATTCACCTCTGTGTAAGCTTCCTGTATTCGGATCTATAGTTGAGCTGTTTTCCAGTTGTAGCAGCATTGTGCGTCTAGTATAGGTATTTCTCCTAATTTTATTTGGTTATTGCCAAATGCATTTTCCACATTCGCATTTGCATTTCTTTGCCTTAACTCCTTTCCAGTTATAGTTTAGGTTGTCGTGGATGACACAATTTTCAGTCTTATTGGCGAGAAAGGCGTCTATGAAGAAAGCGTTGGGTACATGTCTACAGACGTCAAGGGCCACTTGCAACCATTAAAAGACTGGACATATTAACTATTGCACATGTATAGTGTCTGCCGGAGAAGGATAATACATATTCCAATGTGAAGTGTATTCACTCATTATATATTATTTATGATTGATGGAAAGAGTGAAAATGAATTACAAGAAATGTTGGACATTATAGTGAAAGAAAGCAAAAATAAAGGACTCAGCCTTAATAGCAAAAAGACAGATGTAATGGTAACAACAAAGAAAAAGACATCACCTCAGTGCAAACTAAAGACAAGGGGAACAATATTAAAACAGGTAAATGCATTTTAATATTTGGGAACTTTGTTAACCTTAGTCGGAAGATGTACAAAAGAGGTGAGTTGCAAAATGACTCAGGCAAAAGCAGCTTTCCAAAAAATGAGGAAGATAATATGCAATCCATTTTTGACAATAGAAACAAGAAAAAAAAAGAGTGTGTAAATGTTATGTAGAGCCAGTCTTAACATATGGATGCGAATCATGGACAATAGGACAACAGACAAGAAAATAACTGGAGTCTGTAGAAATGTGGTTTTACAGAAGAGTGTTGAGAGTACCATGGACAGCTAAAAAGAGTAATAAAGATGTTCTGAAAGAGGTCAAAGCAAAAAGAGAGCTAATTTCCAATATTTGGAAGAAACAATCATCTTTTTTTTGCCATGTAATGAGAAGAGAACAGCTGGAATATATTGTAACAACTGGAAAAATTGAGGGACGAAGAGACAGACAGAGGGAAGCAAAGAGAAAAAATAACAAACAGCTTAAGAGAATGGCTTGGCAGAAGCTCAACAATAGAAATGATAAATAGCTGCTGAGATCGAACGTTGTGGAGAGACATGATCACCTACGCCAGTAGGCCCGGTACTTGATGATTATTATGGATGGTCGTCCTTGCATGGTAGCTTAAACTTGATGCCAACTCTGAAGTGAAATGAATGTTGTCGTTATTTCATCATCGATGCTGTTGTCAGCCCACTGTGCTATATCGTTGTTTATGTTACTGATATAATTAACGTCAGTAGCTGAAATTTATTGAATCGGTGTCAGCTCTGATTATGATATATAACTGTTATTGATGTCGTATGTCGTTTCCAAAGTAGACAACGTTATTTCTTTCTCTATATCTCTCTTTCTCTTCGTTCGTTCGTTTGTTTTGGGTTTGAGTTTGCTTATTGGTGAGGCACAACATGTCCACCCATAGACTGGGTCTTCCAGGTTATATTGAAATATAAATTCCCATTATAATGGTAGTGGAGATTATTTCCATTAGTACTCTTTGGATTTACACACCTGTCTTTTTAAAATAGTTTGCAGCGAGTTGTTTCTTTTTAAAATTCTTTATACCATATGAGATCACGTAAACCTTTGTCAGTCATTTGTTCTCTTTTAGTTTTAAATGGTTGATCTCTTGTGTGAAAGCTCTTGTTTATTTGTTACTCTTTTGTTGAGTGATCAGAGATCATTTTAGCCTTGTCTTTTTTTTGTCATTAATACTCTTGAGTTTTAAAGGGTTGCCCTCTTGTGTGAAAACTCTTTAAGTTTGTCCTCATTTGTTGTGATGGGGGATCCCTTTAGCCTGGTTGGTGAACGATCTTGGGGATTTTTAAAATATAGCCTCTTGTGTGAAAACCCTTTTTGTTTTTGCTCTTTTGCTGTGTGATCAAAGATAATTTTAGCCCTGTTTTGTTTCTCAATGATACCCTTTGAATTTTAAATAAATGTATGACCTATTGTGTCAAAATTGGAGTCTGTAGAAATGCAGTTTTACAGAAGGATGTTAATAGTACTATGGACAGCTAAGAAGAGTAATGAAGATGTGTTGAGAGAGGTCAAAGCAAAAAGAGAGCTAATTTCCAATATTAGGAAGAAACAATCATCATTTTTTTGCCATGTAATAAGAAGAGAACAACTGGAATATATTGTAACAACTGGAAAAATTGAGGGACGAAGAGATAGAGGGAAGCAAGAAGCGAAGAGAAAAAAATAACAGACAGCTTAAGAGAATGGCTTGGCAGAAGGTCAACAACAGAATTGATAAATAGCTGCCGAGATCGAAAGTTGTGGAGAATAATGATCACCTACGCCAGTAGGCCCGGTACTTGATGATGATGATGATGATTGTGTCAACACTCGTTAGGTTTTTCTTCATTTGTTAATGAGATCCCAGATCATTTATCTTTGTCGGTCATTGATTCTTTTTGAATATTAAATAAATATGGCCTCTGTTGTGAGAACATTAAATGTGTCCTCATTTTTTATGTGTTTCAATATAACTTAACTTAGTTTGTCGTTGATTCTATTGTGTTTGTAAGTGAGTGCATAGCCTCTTGAGAGAAAAAAAACTCAATAGTCTTTTTTTTTTAAATTATGTTGTTTATGTGATCTGAGAGCACTTTAATTTTTTATTTTCTTGAGCTTTAAAAGTATATCCTTTTTTTTTTGTTGAAAATTCATTTTTTGTTTTAGTTCATTTATTTGTGTGATCTGTGATATCTTTAGCCTTGTTGGTGATTGCTTCTCATGAGATTTTTCTTGGCTTCCTCCTATTGTGAACCAGTTTGCAGGTATCTCTATCTCTGTCTATCTCTCTCTCTCTCTGTATCTCTCTATATCTCTCTCTATTTCTATCTCTCTCTATCTCTACCGCTATCTATCTATCTATATCTGTATTTCTCTATCTCACTCAATCTTTATCTATCCATATCTCTATCTTTCTTTTTCTCTATCTCTATCTCCCTCTTGTATCTCTTTACCTCCTAATAGAAACCTTGGGGTGTTGAGAGATATGTACAAAGTTCTAATTCTTGCCCTTTTGGCAACATCAGCGAATGTCGTTTTCTGTTGTTGTTGTGCTAGGATGTTGTCAGCATATTTTATTCCAGGTCTACCGTGGTATCTTCTTTCATCTTCTCAAATAATTCATATGTTGTCTCTGTATGTAGTTCAATGTCCAATCTAACTCTTGCTATTTCAATTCTAACGTTGTCTCTTCTGTTCACTACAAGCGCTTTTCTTAAATTCCTCATCTCTGTGGTGACTATTTCCCTTTTATGTTTATTCGTGATCTACTATGGGTGGCACAGAAAGCAAAAGGTGGGGAATGAATGCACTCTGTATACTACGTGTCTATATGATGATAGGTTCTGTTTAATAATGACGTTTTGGGGCTAGTTGTTAAATATCAACGTTTGCTTTGTTACATCTAATGTCTATTTCTGTATTCAATGTCCCTTGTTATTTGAAGAATATCTCTTGCTTTATAATGTATTACTTTACATCTAAGATTAACATCTTATTTAATATAGCATGAGCTATTACGGTATTTGTAAAAAGGATGGAATTAATTATCAATCTTTGCTACCAAACGGTAATTTGTGGGCGTGGTGTACCACCTGTTGTTCGTTTTCTCCTTTAGTTCAGGCTTTATATTAATCCTATCACGACATTGTTTTATGCGCGCGGGCGATACCACATAATTGGTGATGATGGGTCGCAGTACGGCAGTGGTTACTGAACTAGATTACTGGAGGCAGTGAAGTGATCAGGCTCTTTTCGGATCCACAGCTTTTAAATCTAAATAGCTTCTAAAAAAAAGTGGCCACGGTTCATCTAGGAAGAAAAAAAGACACTGGCTACATTTATCAAAAATGAATCAATGGTTAACAATTATGGACAGTAACATGTTATTCCCATATACTAGTAAGTGGGGGAGGGAGTATTATGGGGTTCCTTTCCTTTATCAAGTGGGTGGTGCGGCTTGACATCTGCTAAAGCAGTAGCTCAAAGCAACTTCTCTTTACCAGAACGAATGTTTCCATGAATTGTACAACGAACATTAGCAAGTGAGAACAGCGCCTTCCTTCAATGTTAGCTACTAAGATCTTACTAAAAAAAAAAAAAAAAGAAAAGGAGTGGTATGGTGACAGCTTTACGTGGTAATGGACGAAACAAAAGTCGACGTTTCGGCCAAGTAGGCCTTCATCTGGACAAACAACAAACACAAAAATTATATGTAACGATATATTAACAAATCTAACTACATGGCGATAATATTCTAGATACTAAAGAGAGAAAAATAAAAGATGGTCACTTCCCTGTGCTCCTAGGTTGGGTCAGTCTCGAAATGGACTGAATCAATACGGCAGGGCCGTTTATAAATCTCTCTGACCAGGAAGTCAGGTGAGAAGACGGGAAGGGAGGGTTCTAAAAATAAGGGGAGGTGGGTACAGGATATGTGTAAACTATGCACGTCTGACTCTGTGTGTGCAACCCGAACCAATGTGTAAACATAAGTATGTGTATGTAACAATGCATGCGTACAAGCTTAGGCAGGCACATATATTGCCGCGAGGCCCACAAAAGAAAAACCCAAAGGAGCAATTTTTTCTTTTGTGGGCCTCGCGGCAATATATGTGACTGCCTAAGCTTGTACGCATGCATTGTTACATACACATACTTATGTTTACACATTGGTTCGGGTTGCACACACAGAGTCAGACGTGCATAGTTTACACATATCCTGTACCCACCTCCCCTTATTTTTAGAACCCTCCCTTCCCGTCTTCTCACCTGACTTCCTGGTCAGAGAGATTTATAAACGGCCCTGCCGTATTGATTCAGTCCATTTCGAGACTGACCCAACCTAGGAGCACAGGGAAGTGACCATCTTTTATTTTTCTCTCTTTAGTATCTAGAATATTATCGCCATGTAGTTAGATTTGTTAATATATCGTTACATATAATTTTTGTGTTTGTTGTTTGTCCAGATGAAGGCCTACTTGGCCGAAACGTCGACTTTTGTTTCGTCCATTACCACGTAAAGCTGTCACCATACCACTCCTTTTCTTTTTTTTTTTTTTTAGTATCGCTATTATCATCAGCTTTACAGCAGTTCCGCATCTCTACGCATCTCGGTGCATCTTGATGCTTTTACCTCTACTAAGATCTTACACGCGTCCTGGGAAAATCTTCTTGACACATTAATGCGTGCATCGCAGTACACAGTCTTTCTATCTCTTGTATGTGTATATTATCTACTTTTGATAACACGAGGACATTAATTGTAAAATGAGCTGCTTGACTAATCATCGTTGAACATTTACTAGTGAATCTCCACATCTGGTTTTTTTTTCAATTCTGTGTAAAGAAACACACAAAAAAACATAAATGTCAAATTAAATTAATCTTACACGATAAAATGAAAAATGACGGGACTATCTGTGGTGACAGATTTAATATAAATCTCGTGTTACCGACACTACAGAAATCAAACTTTGAATTAATGAGACACAATTTTAAGTTACTATAACCTGTGACGTATTTACATTTATGTCTGTGTCAGATAACATCACCTATTGGTCTGCTGGAAGTGCACATTGTTGTATACACTATAAATCAAAATGACTAGTGAGATCAATCGTTGCACACTTTCTTCCTTCTACAGGTAACTCTGTTATCGGTGGAGGAGGCTCCTTTTGGAGAATCTCTCAAGCAGGAGGACGACTTTCTTTCAACGAGTTTGATGAAGATCCAAGGAATAGGAACACTTGGCTGGGAGGTGCCTTTGGAGGATGCGCATTCTGGTACTCCTTTTGAAAGTTCGGCTCTACATAAACATGACAATAATGTGTATAATACATTAACAGTAACTGTAACAACAAATGTCTTTATATCAACGTGTCGTAGTAAGTCACTTAAGAGAAAAAGAGATCTTTCAGTAACACCAACCATGGCAACATGTTCTGAGATTCTTATTTCTCAACCACAAAAGCGTCCTTTTGGTTCTCTCCGATTCATGAGAAAAATAATTCTGTTCTCTGAAATTTTGTCCTCTACCAGTCTGACTGTAGGACAAGAAGGAAACGATCTGCATCTGATCATAACTGTTTTGATGTAGAAATCTCAACTTTCTAGATTAACTCAACTGCCTTTGTATACCCCACGATTGTGCTGTTCTCGTTTTCTGAAGAAGTCTTTTCGATCCTTTAGACCGCAAAGTCAGTATTTTTTTTATGTTTTCCTTTTTGTAAATCTGTCACCATACCTTGTAGGAGTGTAGGTAACACCCCACTACTGGCTGTCACCATACCTTGTAGGAGTGTAGGTAACACCCCACTACTTGCTGTCACCATACCTTGTAGGAGTGTACGTTACACCCCACTACTTGCTGTCACCATACCTTGTAGGAGTGTACGTTACACCCCACTACTGGCTGTCACCATACCTTGTAGGAGTGTACGTTACACCCATTACTTGCTGTCACCATACCTTGTAGGAGTGTACGTTACACCCCACTACTTGCTGTCACCATACCTTGTAGGAGTGTACGTTACACCCCATTACTTGCTGACACCATACCTTGTCGGAGTGTACGTTACACCCCACTACTTGCTGTCACCATACCTTGTAGGAGTGTACGTTACACCCCACTACTTGCTGTCACCATACCTTGTAGGAGTGTACGTTACACCCCACTACTTGCTGTCACCATTCCTTGTAGGAGTGTACGTTACACCCCACTACTTGCTGTCACCATACCTTGTAGGAGTGTACGTTACACCCCACTACTTGCTGTCACCATACCTTGTAGGAGTGTACGTTACACCCCATTACTTGCTGTCACCATACCTTGTAGGAGTGTACGTTACACCCCATTACTTGCTGTCACCATACCTTGTAGGAGTGTACGTTACACCCCATTACTTGCTGTCACCATACCTTGTTGGAGTGTACGTTACACCCCACTACTTGCTGTCACCATACCTTGTTGGAGTGTACGTTACACCCCACTACTTGCTGTCACCATACCTTGTTGGAGTGTAGGTAACACCCCATTACTTGCTGTCACCATACCTTGTTGGAGTGTACGTTACACCCCACTACTTGCTGTCACCATACCTTGTAGGAGTGTAGGTAACACCCCATTACTTGCTGTCACCATACCTTGTTGGAGTGTACGTTACACCCCACTACTTGCTGTCACCATACCTTGTTGGAGTGCAGGTAACTCCCCATTACTTGCTGTCACCATACCTTGTTGGAGTGTACGTTACACCCCACTACTTGCTGTCACCATACCTTGTTGGAGTGTAGGTAACACCCCATTACTTGCTGTCACCATACCTTGTAGGAGTGTACGTTACACCCCGCTACTTGCTGTCACCATACCTTGTCGGAGTGTACGTTACACCCCACTACTTGCTGTCACCATACCTTGTAGGAGTGTACGTTACACCCCACTACTTGCTGTCACCATACCTTGTAGGAGTGTACGTTACACCCCATTACTTGCTGTCACCATACCTTGTAGGAGTGTACGTTACACCCCACTACTTCCTGTCACCATACCTTGTTGGGGTGTACGTTACACCCCACTACTTGCTGTCACCATACCTTGTTGGGGTGTACGTTACACCCTACTACTTGCTGTCACCATACCTTGTAGGAGTGTACGTTACACCCCATTACTTGCTGTCACCATACCTTGTTGGGGTGTACGTTACACACCACTACTTGCTGTCACCATACCTTGTTGGGGTGTACGATACACCCCACTACTTGCTGTCACCATACCTTGTTGGGGTGTACGTAACACCCCATTACTTGCTGTCACCATACCTTGTTGGGGTGTACGTTACACCCCACTACTTGCTGTCACCATACCTTGGTGTGGTGTACGTTACACCCCACTACTTGCTGCCACCATACCTTGTTGGGGTGTACGTTACACCCCATTACTTGCATTCACCATACCTTGTTGGGGTGTACGTTACACCCCACTACTTGCTGTCACCATACCTTGTTGGAGTGTACGTTACACCCCACTACTTGCTGTCACCATACCTTGTTGGAGTGTACGTTACACCCCACTACTTGCTGTCACCATACCTTGTAGGAGTGTACGTTACACCCCATTACTTGCTGTCACCATACCTTGTAGGAGTGTACGTTACACCCCATTACTTGCTGTCACCATACCTTGTAGGAGTGTACGTTACACCCCATTACTTGCTGTCACCATACCTTGTAGGAGTGTACGTTACACCCCATTACTTGCTGTCACCATACCTTGTAGGTGTGTAAGTTACACCCCATTACTTGCTGTCACCATACCTTGTAGGAGTGTAGGTAACACCCCATTACTTGCTGTCACCATACCTTGTAGGAGTGTACGTTACACCCCATTACATGCTGTCACCATACCTTGTAAGAGTGTACGTTACACCCCACTACTTGCTGTCACCATACCTTGTTGGGGTGTACGTTACACCCCACTACTTGCTGTCACCATACCTTGTAGGAGTGTACGTTACACCCCATTACTTGCTGTCACCATACCTTGTAGGAGTGTACGTTACACCCCACTACTTGCTGTCACCCTACCTTGTTGGAGTGTAGGTAACACCCCATTACTTGCTGTCACCATACCTTGTTGGAGTGTACGTTACACCCCACTACTTGCTGTCACCATACCTTGTTGGAGTGTAGGTAACACCCCATTACTTGCTGTCACCATACCTTGTTGGAGTGTACGTTACACCCCACTACTTGCTGTCACCATACCTTGTTGGAGTGTAGGTAACACCCCATTACTTGCTGTCACCATACCTTGTAGGAGTGTACGTTACACCCCGCTACTTGCTGTCACCATACCTTGTCGGAGTGTACGTTACACCCCACTACTTGCTGTCACCATACCTTGTAGGAGTGTACGTTACACCCCACTACTTGCTGTCACCATACCTTGTGGGAGTGTACGTTACACCCCATTACTTGCTGTCACCATACCTTGTAGGAGTGTACGTTACACCCCACTACTTGCTGTCACCATACCTTGTTGGGGTGTACGTTACACCCCACTACTTGCTGTCACCATACCTTGTTGGGGTGTACGTTACACCCTACTACTTGCTGTCACCATTCCTTGTAGGAGTGTACGTTACACCCCATTACTTGCTGTCACCATACCTTGTAGGAGTGTACGTTACACCCCACTACTTGCTGTCACCATACCTTGTTGGGGTGTACGTTACACCCCACTACTTGCTGTCACCATACCTTGTTGGGGTGTACGTAACACCCCATTACTTGCTGTCACCATACCTTGTTGGGGTGTACGTTACACCCCACTACTTGCTGTCACCATACCTTGTTGAAGTGTACGTTACACCCCACTACTTGCTGTCACCATACCTTGTTGGGGTGTACGTTACACCCCATTACTTGCATTCACCATACCTTGTTGGGGTGTACGTTACACCCCACTACTTGCTGTCACCATACCTTGTTGGAGTGTACGTTACACCCCACTACTTGCTGTCACCATACCTTGTAGGAGTGTACGTTACACCCCACTACTTGCTGTCACCATACCTTGTTGGGGTGTACGTTACACCCCACTACTTGCTGTCACCATACCTTGTTGGGGTGTACGTTACACCCCACTACTTGCTGTCACCATACCTTGTAGGAGTGTACGTTACACCCCATTACTTGCTGTCACCATACCTTGTTGGGGTGTACGTTACACCCCACTACTTGCTGTCACCATACCTTGTTGGGGTGTACGTTACACCCCATTACTTGCTGTCACCATACCTTGTAGGAGTGTACGTTACACCCCATTATTTGCTGTCACCATACCTTGTAGGAGTGTACGTTACACCCCATTACTTGCTGTCACCATACCTTGTAGGAGTGTACGTTACAGCCCATTACTTGCTGTCACCATACCTTGTAGGAGTGTACGTTACACCCCATTACTTGCTGTCACCATACCTTGTAGGAGTGTACGTTACACCCCATTACTTGCTGTCACCATACCTTGTAGGAGTGTACGTTACACCCCATTACTTGCTGTCACCATACCTTGTAGGAGTGTACGTTACACCCCATTACTTGCTGTCACCATACCTTGTAGGAGTGTACGTTACACCCCATTACTTGCTGTCACCATACCTTGTAGGAGTGTACGTTACACCCCATTACTTGCTGTCACCATACCTTGTAGGAGTGTACGTTACACCCCATTACTTGCTGTCACCATACCTTGTAGGAGTGTACGTTACACCCCATTACTTGCTGTCACCATACCTTGTAGGAGTGTACGTTACACCCCATTACTTGCTGTCACCATACCTTGTAGGTGTGTAAGTTACACCCCATTACTTGCTGTCACCATACCTTGTAGGAGTGTAGGTAACACCCCATTACTTGCTGTCACCATACCTTGTAGGAGTGTACGTTACACCCCATTACATGCTGTCACCATACCTTGTAGGAGTGTACGTTACACCCCACTACTTGCTGTCACCATACCTTGTTGGGGTGTACGTTACACCCCACTACTTGCTGTCACCATACCTTGTAGGAGTGTACGTTACACCCCATTACTTGCTGTCACCATACCTTGTAGGAGTGTACGTTACACCCCACTACTTGCTGTCACCATACCTTGTTGGAGTGTACGTTACACCCCGCTACTTGCTCCTGCTACAAAGAATGGAAGAACACAACCTGAGCTCTTGAAGTGTCTGAAAGTAGAGTTCGACCAAAAAATGATGCACTTTAAACTATGTGCTATGCAGGCTAAGGATGTCAAATGGGATGACTTCTGTAAAAAAAGTGTTTTCTGAAAAATTGCTAGCCACATTCTGGCGCCTTCAACAGAGCATGAATGGCACAACACGACACAGAGGCATACCAGACTTTCAGAGCACAGGCCGGATATGGCACAATGCTAATGAGAGCAAAGGGAAGGCCCTGCTTGCCCGCTACATTGAGCAGACGGGCCAATGAAAATGAGGCTGTAAAAATGAGGATACGGGGATAGCTGTCCAAATTGTGTAAGGATGTAGTGCTGGAAGAAGTTCTCACAATCACAACCGATACCATTCGTACGACACTTAAAAGATCACACAACACTGCTCCTGGTCCAGATGGTGTTCGGTACGATGACATAGGCGATTTAGCTGACGACGACTTGACAAAACTTGCCAATGAGTTTAATGCCAGCATTCGGAGTGGCCAGATTAAGCAGGAGTGGCTACACAGCTATTTACTACCGCTACCGAAGCCAAACAAGGACCATTCTCAGATCAGTGCCTACAGAATCATCGCATTGCAGAACACTGCGGGCAAGCAGCTGGAGAAAATAATTGTCCGTATCCTCACCTGTCACCTTGAACAGAAACGTGCATTCCCACCCACACTCGGAGGTTATAGATATAACAAAGACACATGGCTCAATGCGGCAGTCTTTGCATATGACGTCTTCGAAGGCTTCCACAGACGAGAGGAGACATGTGCTGCTGTTATAGATCTGGAGGATGCACGCAACAGGGTACCATTTGAATATCTCATTTATTTGCTCCTCAAATTGACGGTGCACCTCTTCCTCATTAGATGGATCGCCGCGGCACTGTTTCAGAGGAAGGTAATACTCAGATGTGGAAGTTGGTCTTCCGAGCCAACATCCATTTGTCCTGGTCTGCCACAAGGTTCACCATTGTCACGACTTCTATTTAACGTGTACACAATAGCGATCACGAAACAACAGCTCGATGGGAGGGGAAGAACTATGACTTTTGCTGATGATGTTCTGATATATCGACAGGGAAGAGACAGACGGGGAATCGCCTCCACAATGCCAGACGAACTCGATCGCATTTCTTCCTAGTTTGGGGTTTCAGGTGCCTTGGTTAATCCTAATAAAGCATCAGTTTCATGGTTCTTCCTTAACAGTCATATCGTTAATACGACCATACCGGTAGTACGAATGGGAGCTGATGAGATGACCAGGGACAAGTTGATGACATGCATCGGAGTTAAGTTTGATCGCAGCCTGTGTTTTTGGGACCACGTCTACCATGTGATAACAAAATTAGGGATTAGCCGCCCTGAAGGTAATGGCAGCTGCCAACATTGAGCAGAGGCTACTTACTCTTCTGTTCCAGGGATTAGTCCTCGCACCAATCGAATATGCCCTGGCAATTCTTACTTTCAGTACGACTCAAATTGATAGGCTGGAGAAAATACAAAATGTAGCCATGCGCATTATCTTGGGATGTACGAGGGACACTCCCTGTGTAGCAATGAGGTATCTTCTTGACTTTCCAACCATGGATGACAGAATCAAGATCTGGAGAGCACGAGCATACCTGAAGATTAGTACAGATACAGAGCATCCATTGCACCACGTGCAACACAGGGAAAGGTGCCAGGTTAAAAAGAGGCAAATCATGGGTGGGCCGAGCAGAAGATGTCATCAAACAGGTTTGTGGGCTTACCAATATCAGCGTTGGTGAGGAGTGGATACCGGTGCCTTCGTCATTCAAGGGGACTTTCTCGTGTATTGTCACACTCGACAGGAAAAGTAGGGAACAGAACCCGGTCGTGGTTAATGCTGAGATCAACGGTCTCATCCGCGATAACACCGATGAGAAAGATGCAGTCATCTATACAGACGGATATATAAGACGACACCAAAGAAGTGCATGGGCATTTACAGCACGCTCGGCAGGCAGAATAGTCAAAGAAGACAGTGGTGCATACGTCATGACCACGAGTAGTATGACAATGGAGGTGATGGCAGTGACCAAGGCATTCAAATGGTTAGAGTCACAAGACTACACCCACGCATGTATACTGAGTGACTCGATGAGCATGATAAAAAAAAGCGGAGGGGGGCTCTATACGCATGCAATGGATAGAGTCGTTGCAGAAATCCAAAATACGTAAGGTCACCTTTGTCTATATCCCTGGACATGCGGGATTACGGGGAAATGAAAGAGCGGACACGTTGGTTAGCTGCGCTGTCGTTGAGGACGGTCAACAAATTGATCGGACGGACATCATTAATGCCCTCCGAGATGTGGGAAGAGCACAGGACTTCGACAAACACAGATCCACGTCACTTCTTCGGATAATGGAAATGGGAGTTAAGATGGGCACAGCCAGAAATGATAAACTTAGTGGCCGTATAAGAAGACTTATCAACCAACATAGAACTGGAATCGTCAGTCGCTGGACACTGAGGGAATTGCTGAGGAGGAGATCTGAGCACCTATGGACATGTTCGGAGTGCAATGATGATGACCCGCAAATAACTCAATAATGTCTTGGTACGGATGCCGATTCTGAAGTACATTCAGAAGGGACAACTCTATGCTAACTCGTCCCGCATGTTCCTCCCTGGTTGTAGATTAGGTCTACTCACTTTCTACATGTTGCCTAAGATACACAAAAAGACAAAAAAATAATAAATGAATATTGTTGTGGAGGGAAAGTTTCGAGGCGATAGATCAGCGAACCATTTCAAGGGAAGAGGTATGTTTACAACACCCGGTAAAAAATCATAAATAAACAACATTAAAAAAAAACTAAGAACAATAGTAGCCCGAAGCAGGATCGAACCCGTACTACTCGACACAGCGCCTGGCCACGAGAAACAAGCTCTAGAGCACGCGGCCAACTAACAAGACCTCTCCGCTAGACCTCTCGAGCCGACTTTAACGGCTATTATTCTGCCTTGGTATCCCTGTTATATCTGTTGAATGGCCAGATTTCTGCTCATGGCTAATTTAAATACTTGCTGCACCTCTATCCTAAATTCTAATCTCGCGTGTGATCTATTAGAACGATATTAATCTTTAATGGCTTGTGTTCTGCAATATCTATATCAACGCATCTTAGATTGTTTGATTGGCTATGCGTACGCCACCCGCCTAGTCAACATCTATGTCCCAGTCGTTTGGTATTCCCGTTAAACACTCATATGTCCTAATTATTACCATTGGGATTTACATTCAGTTATTTTTTACTCAATTTTGCGCCGACGTGTCATTAATTAATATTTTTCGTTTAAAGGATGGGATTTATATGCAACCAGTCTACATTCCAGCGCATCTCCGCAATGAGGTCTATGGAAGACGCTAGGAAAGGCTTCCTTGTCTCTGCTGTAATCAACGTTTTACAAAACTTCCTTCTGATAACAGTGGGATTGGTCATATATTCCTACTTTGACAGCATTCGATGTGACCCTATTCAGGTATACTGCATCCTCCTCATGTTACAATTATCATTTCAGTCACATCAGTGTCTGCTTTAAATTATTTTAACAAATTCTATTCAATGAATGATATTCCAATGATGGAATTTCATGACAATCAGTAAGTTTTTGTACTTTAGGGTGACCATTTGTCCCCGAAGTGTAGAAGTTTTCCCCGAAAGAAATGTGTCCCCGATTTTGTCCCCGATTTCATTGAATAAATAAATGTTCAAATACGGAATCGGGCTTCTTTTAAATTATCACTAGGACTCAGGACGTTACTGAGTTGTGTTTCTTTATTCCAGACTGAGCGGCATTAGCAGGAAGATAAAAGAGAAAACTTGGACGCGTTGTGTCGGAGATAGCTGTTTGAACTCTTGAAGCGCGGTGCTACAACACTTCTATTCCAGCCACTGACTACTATTGGGATGGGTTTAATTTTTTAAAAAAAGCAGACACACACACACACTCTCTCTCCCCCACACATGCCTGTCCGGATATTTCCCGCCAAAGTATCTTTCCCGGCCAATTTTCAAATCAGTCCGAGTGTAATGACAGTACAGTGCAGTCGTGTTTTCTATTTGTGATCAGTGGACGTCTGTTGCATAAAACAATGCTTTCCACAAGACGTAAGTGTCATTTTATTGATTCGCTGAAAGCTGAATTTCCATTTATTATACAAACAATTTTAGAGGATGAAACGCTAATGACATGTAATATAGTAAGTTCACATTTTCTATAGCAAGTGGTGGAAGGACATCAATAACTGATCATCTAAAGTCAAACAAGAATAAGTATGCGCTGCTTTGTAAGTCTCAGTTTTGGTGTATGACAAATTATTTTTGTAAAACAGAACCCTCAAAAGATGAATACACGCTAGCTGTCCATGGAGGAACCTTCGCATATCATACTGTACTTCATAATCTCAGTTTCCGCAGTATGGATTGTACACAAATTCTACAAAAGAAAGTTTCAACGAAATAATAATTTACCTGTGCAAGAACAAAGTGTGAATCGATAATTACCAATGTTTTTGCTCCTTGGACTATTGATGAACTAAAATATGACCTCAAATATGTCAGCTTCGTAACATTATCTTGCGATACATCTAATCATGAACATGTTAAACCTCTTCCTATTTTAGTTCGTTATTTTCAGGCTTATGAGCTGGAAACTCCAGTATAGACCAAACTGTTTGCTTTCATAGATATTCTAGGAGAAACGTCCGACATAATATCTCAACAATTGTTGAAAACAATTGATAATTTTCACTTAAACAAAAAGATTGTTGGACTCTCAGCAAACAATACAAATACAAACTTTGGAGGCTTGTTGAGGAAAGGGAGAGATAATGTCATAACTAAAATAAAGTCCAAGTTAAACAGACACATACTGGGTCTTGGTTGCACTCACACATAATTCACAATTGTGCAAAAACAGCGTTTGATTCCATGCCTATTGATATGGAAGTGATTGTAACAAAAATATTTGGATACTTTCACATTTACACGGTTCGTGTAGAACGACTAAAAGACTTCTGTGAATTTGCTGGGCAGGAGTTTAAGCAATTATTAGGTTATTCGAATATATAATTGATTGTCATTACTTCCAGCCTTGGAAAGAATATTGAAACTGTATCAATCACTGAGATCTTTCTTTTTGTCAGAAATACACAGTCCTACAATATTGAAACAATTCTTTGAAAACAGTGAATCAGAGCTTTGGCTCAGCTTTGCTCATTCTCACGCATCACTCTTCCATGAAACAATTGAGGCGATTGAAGGCGACGACAAAAGTTCAACAGAATCAGCACTATATAGCTGTGAACAATCTCATTATAAAATTAGTGACTCTACGCGATGAAAATTTCATCCCACACATGGTAAAGAGTTTGCTAACTGTTTAAGTAGAAAGTGGTGACATCCAAATGGAAAGGTATTTCCAAATAAGTAAAGAATTCTATAATACTGCTGTACATTACTTGCAGTCTTGGAACAAGCACAATGAGGACTTGTCACAACTGAGCTGCCTTCTCTTGCATAATGTGCCTGAAAGGAAACATTTTGATAATGCAGTAGAACAGATATCTTCAAAGTGTCATGAAGTTGTAAACGTCAATCGTGATGCGCTCTTTGATGAATTTACTTATTTGCGAAGCCATCTGTTGCAAAAAGAATGTGAGTGGTTCAGTAACAAGCCCCATGTAAAAAATGGAATGAAGTACTTAGGTACTTCAAAGAAAATAATGTACCACATGCTAATGTGAAGAGAATTCTTGAACTTTTTATGTGCTTATCTGAAAGCAATGCATCCGCAGAAAGACTATTTTCTCAAATGAACTACATCTGGTCCGAAGATAAATCACGGATTAATGTGAGCATGGTGCAAGCCATGTTAACAATAAAAACTAACATTAATTTATCGTGTGAAAGCTTCAGTGAAAAACTTGCTTCAAATCATGAGATCTTGAGAAAGATACACTAAGAAAAACAAATACCAAGCCGAGGCAACAACCTCTTCAGTATAAATAAAGTACTGTAAACATTACTTTAATATTGCAATTGATATCTATATGTTGTTTAATTTTTTTTTTAATTTTAAACTTTTTTTTTTATTGAGAAACAAAACTAGCTATTGTAATGTCATTAAGTGCGTGTTTCGCATAAGTACCGTGAATATTAACAAAAATAAAATCAAACAGCAAATAAACACAGTTATTATGAAATTTAAAGTTATCTCTTTTTGCATCTACACAATTTCTTGCACACACGCACAGTACCAACACACCCACCTACACATATTATAAATATATATAAATAAATAAATATATATAAATAAATAAATATATATATATATATATGTATACACACACACATACACACACATACATATATATATATAAAAATATATATATATATATATATATCGTTCGTCCCCGATTTTGTGGGACAGTCTCAGAAAGAAGCAAAAAAAATCCGCTGAAATGTATAAATATGACAAATGTCCCCGAAAACAATGGGGAAAAATGGTCACCCTATTGCATTTCTTCTGTCAGCGGTGATCTAAATATATGATGTTCAAACGAAAGGTCTTTCAGTTTTGTTGTTGTTGATTTTTTTTTAAATTGTGAACCTCCATTTGAATATTTTTTGTGATACCTTTGGTATTTAAGAGTAAAGATAGTTTAAGGATAGTGACTGTTCACGCGAATTGAAACATATTTTAGACTGCTATCATTTTGCTAATTTGCTTTTCACATCTAAACCATTTGTATATTTCCAATTGACTTACATAGCATAATTATTGCAGAAAAAGAAGAAAAAGACGAAAATGGTATGAAGTATTAAACACATAATGGTGCTTAATTAATTTTTGTATATTTTGTTAAATAAAAGCTCACAAGAAACTGTTAATCATTATTCAACAAAAGATTGCTGGAGGAATCTAGCTTATCTACTTCTACACATCAACAGGCTGGTTATATCACAAACAGAAATCAACTTTCGGTGTATTTTGTGATGCATGCCTGAGTGACTTGCCAGGTATTGGAGGTTTATTTATGGCGTCAATTTTCAGTAGCACTCTGAGTACAATCTCAACCGGTGAGTTATAACGGTTTTTGTGTTGCATTTTTGTATGAGTGGAATAATATCTGTTATGTCTGCCAGTAGTACTTAAACAACTTGTAATCATCTGGTTTGTTGTATCTGTCGAAGCTTATCAAATGTGTTGCTCTACAGTTATATCTATCTAAGCTTATCAAATGTGTGTTGCTCTACAGTTGTATCTGTCTAAGCTTATAAACTGTGTGTTGCTCTACAGTTGTATCAGTCTAAGCTTATCAAATGTGTGTTGCTCTACAGTTGTATCTGTCTAAGCTTATAAACTGTGTGTTGCTCTACAGTTGTATCAGTCTAAGCTTATCAAATGTGAGTTGCTCTACAGTTGTATCTGTCTAAGCTTATCAAATGTGTGTTGCTCTACAGTTGTATCTGTCTAAGCTTATCAAAAGTGTGTTGCTCTACAGTTGTATCTGTCTAAGCTTATCATCAAATGTGTGTTCCACTACAGTTGTATCTGTCTAAACTTATCAAATGTGTTGCTCTACAGTTGTATCTGTCTAAACTTATCAAATGTGTTGCTCTACAGTTGTATCTGTCTAAGCTTATCAAATGTGTTGCTCTACAGTTGTATCTGTCTAAGCTTATCCTCAAATGTGTGTTCCACTACAGTTGTATCTGTCTAAACTTATCAAATGTGTTGCTCTACAGTTGTATCTGTCTAAACTTATCAAATGTGTTGCTCTACAGTTGTATCAGTCTAAGCTTATCAAATGTGTGTTGCTCTACAGTTGTATTTGTCAAGCCTTATCAAATGTATTGCTCTACAGTTGTATCTGTCTAAGATTATCAAATGTGTTGCTCTACAGTTGTATCAGTCTAAGCTTATCAAATGTGGTGCTCTACAGTTGTATCTGTCTAAGCTTATCAAATAGGTTGCTCTACAGCTGTATCTGCCTAAGCTTATCAAATGCGTGTTGCTCTTTATTTGTTTTTGTCTAAGCTTATCAAATGTGTTGCTCTACACTTGTATCTGTCTAAGCTTATCAAATATCTTGCTCTACAGTTGTATCAGTCTAAGCCTATCAAATGTGTTGCTCTAAAGTTGTATCTGTCTAAGCTTATCAAATAGGTTGCTCTACATCTGTGTCTGTCTATGCTTATCAAATGTGTTGCTCTACATCTGTGTCTGCCTAAGCTTATCAAATGTGTTGCTCTACAGTTGTATTTCTCTAAGCGTATCAAATGTGTGTTGTTATACAATTGTATCTGTCTAAGCTTATCAAATGTGTGTTGCTCTACAGTTGTATCTGTCTAAGCTTATCAAATGTGTGTTGCTCTACAGTTGTATCAGTCTAAGCTTATCAAATGTGTTGCTATAAAGTTGTATCTGTCTAAGCTTATCAAATGTGTTTTTCTACATCTGTGTCTGGCTATGCTTATCAAATGTGTTGCTCTACATCTGTGTCTGCCTAAGCTTATCAAATGTGTTGCTCTACAATTGTATCTTTCTAAGCGTATCAAATGTGTTTTGCTCTACAGTTGTATCTGTTAAGCAAGATGGTAATGATAGAATGATTGAGCACTGTTATAACAAAAGTATCGTGAACGCTGCCGCCAATGAAGACTGGCTACATAACTATTTCATGCCTCTGCCAAAGCTGGCAAAGAATATACAAAAATATAAAGCTAGCGCATATTCACCATCCAAAACAAGGTGCGTATATTTTTGGTGAAAATAATTGCTAGCCAATTTAACCAATAAGCTGGAGAGATTGCTGAGAAAGAAGGTTTAGCTGATTAAGCTTAAAACATCCGGATCACAAACATTGGTCACCTCATGCTAATGACCCTATGGGAAATAGTGCAAATAATTAAAAATACGGTACATATCACAGTTGCTTGTTATAACCTAAAGGACGCATTTTAATAGTTCTCCTATATATTCTCTAATCGTTTTGGATACAGGAGGTCACAGTTTTCTACATTCCCAAAAATATATTTTTTATAAGAGTGGATCACACAAAAAAAGTCCAGTTGTGTAAATAAAAATAATAAACTTGACTTGTAAATAATATTGTTCTGACGTCACATAAATTTATAATATTTTTCATTCTGGGATCATTTACAAAAATGTACACAATTTTGTTATTTGTGGACGTAAATTAATCAAATAAACTGTATTTTTGATGAATTTGGATTATATTGCGTAATATTTCAAGACAAATGGATAGAAAAACATATAAACACGGAAAAGGGTAAGTGAATAAACAATATTTTAAATTAAAAATGATCCACCTTGAAAATTTTATATTAAAAAAAAATATTTTATTCTTTTAAATAATCACATATCATAAATATATTGCTATTTTCATTTCCTGTATCCATTTCCCTTTCCGGCGATGCATAACACATGTCACATTTATCTAAATTATTGCGTGAAGTTGTGAAATGAAAAAGGTATATAGTAACATTTCTGGAAACAGGAAAATTAACCAGCTCCAAATCTGAAAATTCCTGTTTCCTGTTCTGGTCCTGAAAGAGTTAAATATAGCATCCTACACTAAAATCGATTCTTTTATTTTAAATAGTGTGTGCATATGTAAGTGCAGGTGCAGGCATATGTAATTATATAATTATACTATCTATATGTTCAAATATATAATATTCTATCCATGGAGCTAGTTTTATTGCAGCCAGGAATTGTCCATATCCCTTTCACCACTTGTCACAGAAATTCATAAAATGCATTGGTAACTTCCGTTGACTGGGTCGCCCCATGCACGTCCTACTAGGATGCACAGACGACGATTCTAAATCACATTTAGCACCTTTGACGATATGCGTGGCAGGTAACAATAGCTCAAGACTCTTACTCGCATCACTGTGGGGATCCCTCTAGCTCCAAGGGGCCCGGGGGAATATTAAATAAGAAAACAGGAAATCTCATGAAGCTCTTGAAACATAGATTTATATAAAAATGGGATGAATAGAAGGATATTGATATTTTAATGAAGTTTTAAATATCTTGAAATGATGATTTTTGGAATTTTGATAATTAAGAAAGAGCAGATAGTTGTAGAGCTAGAGGTAGACAAAGGGTAACATTACTAACTGGATGGTCAGACGGATTAACTCACGTGAAAAATAACACATGGAACAGTTACTAATTGATGTTGAAGGCACTGCAGCAAGGGAAACAATGAAGGGTTATACTGTTGCAAAATATCGAAGATTTTGATGGACACGATGTCCATTTATTGTTGGCTTTATCATGAATAACAAAGGAGAAGAATATTTATAACAGCGTGTACTATATCATCAAGGTGAGATACAGAGTGAAATGGTTTTCTATTGGTAACCAACCTTCGATTGTACAAAAAGGGTGATGATTTGTGATATTTCAGTAGATTAATATTTGTGACAAACGAACTGTATTGTACGTGTAAAGATATTTATTGATATGATGAGATATTAATTTGGATGATTACGCTGGCACGGGCGGTTGAGCAATTATGGATTTTAATTTGTTTCCAGTGATACCGGGCCTTTCCATAACCAAATAACCAAAGATATCTATTTTTTGCTTGCTGAGAGCTTTGTTTTATGCAGTCAACTGTGAAATTTCTAGAACACCATAAACCACATAAGAAGTAAAAGTGTCTTAATTGTTACAAACGTTGCACTTTTGTGCTAAAGAAAATAAGTGTTTCAGTACATACAACTTACACTTGTTAAATTATAATGTGTTTTCCGATCAATCTCAGTTTTAAAAAATCATGCAGATGTTGACTGGTTACTATACAAGGAAATGAGCAAGGCCACTAAAAAATCGATGACAAGCAGCTATTACAAGCAAAGAATAACTAACAATCCATAAATAATTGGTAAACACCCACATCTTTATTGGTTTTGCTGGCTTTTTGAGATCACAATCATGATGGCTGTTGTAGCACAGTAACATTTCATTATATTTGTATGATTATTATAATATATTTAATTTGTTATATTACAATGTTTTAAAAATTGTTTTCATGATTGTGTAAAAAATCAATTTAACAACTAGTTCATATCTTCCCTAAAGGAATCAATGCGCTAGCGGCCAACACCACTGAGGATTTGTTCAAGGCACAACTACAGAAAGTTACTGAAAGCACCGCTACTTTAGTTACTAAAGTTCTGGTATTTCTCTACGGCATCTTGATAATTGGTCTCACTTTCGGGGCTTCCACGTTCAAAGGTTCATTAATTCAGATGTCAATAGCCACCACAGGTTCATGTGCTGGACCTGTACTTGGGGTATTCCTGCTTGGTGCCCTGGTTCCCTGGAGTAATAAATATGGAGCAGTCTGTGGAGGTTTTGTTGCCGTAGCATTCACCATGTGGATGTCTATAGGTCAACAACTTCACGGAAGGAAGTGGAAGATTTTACCGCCTCCACCTACAGATATGTGCTATTTGAACAGGTCTACCACAGAATTCATCAACAGCAGCTCGGTACAAACATATTTTCAGAATAAAACTTTGATTAGCCCATCAGTTAGCCAGTCACAGATTCTGAGTAGCAAAGTAAATCAGAATGACCCAAATAGTACTGGCTTCTTCCTCTACGACATCTCATATGAGTGGTACAGTTTTATCGGTGCTCTTATCACCCTCGTTCTGGGTATGATCATCAGCTACTTCTCTCGTAGATATTGTGATCCGGTTACAGATAAAAAGCTGTTGTTTCCTTTCGTCCGGAAGTTGTGGCTGAGAAAGTCGCTTAATACGAGCAGTAAAACTGATACAGAGAATGAAACCGGTGGGCTAATTATTTTGAAAGATGTTCATTTGAATGTAGAAGTCGTCTCTAATAGCAACAATAAGTAGAATACCCCATTGTGTGCAGTTAGTTATCAAATATCAAACATATAAAAGCCATGATTATTAAACAGAAAATCGTGAATCTTAACAATGCTAATGTATGTTATCTTGCTTTGTCCAGACAAAATTTAACCATACAATGTCAACACAAATGATTCCTAAACTTTTTTTCTTCCAGAATTGATGTTGTATATTGTTTGACTTATGTTTATAACACTTATTTTTCTGATGAATGAAATTAAATGATTTAGGGTCCACAACGGTCGATACATTTGTTACCGCGAGTTTTGAAATAAAATATCATGGTTCATCAACATTGATGTAATCCCTGACAAGCATTCACTTCACTATATAACACATAAAGCCAATGATTCCTAACAGATATTTTCTACGAGGTGGACCGAATGTTTCTATTTTATTTTTTTTTCGTCCATGATTCGCATCCCTATGTTAAGACTGGCTCTACGTAACATTTCAGAACGTTTTTTTCTTGTTTCTATTGTCTAAAATGGATTGCATAGTATCTTCTTCATCATTATCAAATATCAAACATATAAAAACTTAATACATATAAATAAAAAACATATATATATAAAACATATAAATATTATTAAACAGAAAATCCTGACTCTTAACGATGCTAATGTATTATTATGTTGCTTTGCCCAGACTTACATTAACCATACAATGTCAACACAAATGATTCCTAAACTTTATTTCTTCCAGAACTGATGTTGTATATTGTTTGACTTATGTTTATAACACTTATTTTTCTGATGAATGAAATTAGATGATTTAGGGTGCACTAAGGTCGATACATTTGTTACCGCGAGTTTTGAAATAAAATGTCATGGATCATCAACATTGATGTAATCCCTGACAAGCATTCACTTCACTTTATAACATCTAAAGCCAATGATTCCTAACAGACATTTTCTACGAGGTGGACCGAATGTTTCTATTTCATTTTAAATATATTTCTTTTCTAGAAAATGTACCAGGGACGTCTTCAAATCGTATTTATTACATTATAGCATTTTAGCTTCATCCTTCCTTATTTATTTTTCACTTTCAAGAAGACTTGGGGTCCTTTGATTATTCTTTTGACACCTCCTACTCCTTCTGCGATATTTCTTGGTGACTATTGTACTTCACCATCCATATGTTTTCCTGGTCGTATATGTGTTCGTATGTCCCCGTAGTTCCTGTTGATTAATTTAATTGTCATGTCTTCTGTTCTTGCTATCTTATCACGTGATCAAAATATGTTATCTTTTGTTTTTTTTTAATCTTTATGTATTAAACAGCTTTTTTTCTAAATTCTTCACTTCTGATTTTATCTCTCGAACTGCTGTTCCCTGTCACAAGACCTGCACACATAAAAAAGATGGCCATTTTTTGTTCTACATTTGTTCCCGAAACTTTTAGTGAACGTTCATTATTAATTTAAATACAAAATGTAATCTTTGTCGAAGGTATATTTTAGAATGAATATTTAAAGTATGTTGCATCCATTGTGATTAAAATGTAAAAATAACAATGTACGTCAAATGTGTCTTTACTTATTTGATCAGCTATAGCTGATGACAGAGAAGTCATAATGTTGCCCTCATTGTTGAATCCATGAAACCGTCAAGTCTAACTTAGAAAACAAATACTTCAGAACAAATTGAACATTCAAAATAATGATCTCGTATGTACCCATCAGTTGATGTAAGAGACACCCCCTGTGTTTTATTAAAAGTATATGGACATAATGATGAAATTATGAATGTTTCAGTGACACACTGTTGTCTTACTGCTCAGAACGACATGATCAGTTATATTGAATATCACTTAGATTTCGTTATTCTAGTAGTTAAAAGACAATCACTGATGTTCATAAGTACATGAACTCAAATTGAAAAAGTGATAAAGGCCGCTTGGTCAAGCAGTCGCCACGATGTGTGAGACTCAGGATTTTTATTTCACCCCTGATAGAAAAAATCCTGTCTGTCTACCGCGGGCCACTAACACCGTGCGCCAGCTTTTCAGCTAGCGGAACAGTGGTTTTAACCTCACGGCCACGCGCATCTCGTTATTATCAATGACAAATGTATATCTAGAGATCAGACCTGATTAAAGAGCGAAAAGAGAAATAAAACGTATCGAGCTATTGTTCCAATTTGAAACTTATAATGACTTAAACCTACACATTTATTTCAAGAACTACATGAACTCAGAAGCAGCAGCCATTGTGGATATGTAATCTCTTCCTTTATTACATTTCTATATCGTAGCTCTGAGGTTTGTTGAAGTATAATTTATGCCTGAAACCAGTTTCCCACAATTTTCATTATTTGTGACTGATCGCTGCGACCTGACAAAATCAATATTTTTACCTCCATAATGAAATGAAATATGAAATGCTATGTCCAAGTATCCAGTACGTCGGACCTGGCAATGAACAACCTGTATGGAAACAGACAAAGTGAAACAACGGAAGGATATTATTTATTGTAGATGGGACTTATGTTCCCAACCAGACATATCATTATAATCTGTTGTCGTCCGCCGACCTGCTCCACTGTTTAGAGTTAGTCACAAGTGAGAGAAATAGTTCCACCCGACGGGCAGCCATGATAATATATAAGGTCGTCACGCAGAGTTGCTAGCCATTTTAGAATACCGCCACCACGAAGAGGACATTAATGTACTAGGTTAAAGCTAAGACAGTCACGTGAGACGAGATATACCCTAGATTGAACTAGAAGTGTTGCACAACATACATTGAGATATGTCGAACATAGAGTGAGTCTTCATGTTCAATGAAGCAAGAGGTCGACACCTGTGAGTCCTGACCACGACGAGCCCAGCCCAACCCCTCTTCCAAAGAGTGTCAAGAGGGCCGAAACACTTGTGCGACGGGATGGCTACTTCTGATGATCACATTAAGATTGTCTCATGTTGTGAAGCTCTAAATAAAGATGTTCCTGTTATAATTACTTGTTGGACGCGTCCAATAGGTAGTGCAACTCATTTTTTTCTCAGTTAATGTTGTTTCACATTTTTAATAATTACTTTTTTTTCTGCATTTTAAACCTTCCTACACAATCACTCGCCACTCCATCATCTTTCAGCAGATCTGGTAACGCGGTTAGCATAAAACATGGAGATTGTGAGTGAGACGCATAACACATACAGAGCAGTCACTGAATTTATTTTGTTGCAAAATGAAGGCATTTTATACAGCCATATATGCCTACAGCACGCATATTTTAAGCATTTTATGTCATATACGCCTTCAAGTCATATACATTTAAGTCATGCATTTAAATCATATACATTTAAGTCATATACGCCTACAGCAAGCGTATTTTATCATTTTAAAGCATTTAAAACACTCATATACGCCTACAGCACGTGGATGACAATGCAAAAATGCACCGTCAGTTGTTTGGGTAAATCGATTTTAATTAACACAAGAATGTCGAGGCAGTCTGTCTGATCATAGCCACCTATAGATCTTTAAAGGCCCGCAAGAAAAAAGATAAAATCGGAGACCTTCCGACTAGCGTGACGCTAAACGTTAAGAGTCACAGACAGTGGTTATGATCTGAACAACAGCGCTCCGGGTGACCTAACGCACAAAGCTATAACGTCCCGAAACCATAAATGAGGATGATCAGTGAATTACAAAATAGAACATAATCTTCCTCACAAAATGATATGTATGTGGGTAGTTCCAACACAATTATCATCCAGTTAGGATATTCAAAGTCTTGCGCCAGGTGAGCGTTATTATGACAAAGCGAGGCCACACACATTTGCGCACCCGAGGACCCAAGACGAAACTTCTACAGACTACTTCTCCTCATCTTCCCTACATTCTGTATCTTACACCTTCTGACTACTTCCTTCCGGTCCTCTAAATGATGAAATTTGTGGGAAAAGATCTGATGACAATGAGGAAGTCATCGATGCAGTACAAAGATGGCTGATAGATCAGCCTGCATAATGTCACGGTGAGACTATGGGTGCTCAGACATCTAGACGGCACAAAACTATAGATTTACTTGCAGATTATGTGTAAAAATAGCAAATGGAAGATGGATCACGGATGCTGGCCTTCTGATGATTCCTAACCTGAAAGGTCGAAAAACAGCCTTCTGCTGATTCCTAACCTGAAAGGTCGAAAAACAGCCTTCTGGTGATTCCTAACCTGAAAGGTGGAAAACCAGTCAATATATTTCTCTCTCTCTGGTTTTATTTGCTTTTAAGAAATAAATTTCAAATTAACTGCATAATCAAAATGCATTATTATCACTGAACCACGGAGTAATGCACGGATGCACTGCAAAAATTCTGTTGTCTAATGACCTTGAAAAATACAAAATATAATTGTAAGCATAAAACAAGATAATTGCCTCATTATAACCACATATCCATTGATTAACTGTGTGTGTACGCTTTCATCTTCCCTTCCCCTTCTCTACTAGCTCAATAATTCACTAAATATCTCGTCTCATTTTTCTTTCCCTGCAACAAAATAAAGCACCTTCTTACCTACTAAACCTCCTATTCTTTCATTTCTTTGGTAACTTACTTGTCTTTTAATTCACGTTTTACTGACCACTAGTTTGCTGTTTCTAACATAATTATCTTAACTCCTTATCGATTATGATGGTTTTTGCGTCTTTTACCGTTAGACTATTCAGACCATTCTTTATATTTTAAAGAGTTTTATAAAATATTATATTGGTGTCTAGTTACAAGTTTGATTTTAAACCAGAATCAGTTTGAGATGCGGTAAACTGCTAATTATCTGGCTCAAAGAATGGCTACGAAAAGATCTTAATAATCACAGTCCATATTCTGCATGAGAACATTAATCGAAAAATACACAGAAGTAAACAAACCAATATATGCCTGCTTCATTGACTACACCAAAGCTTTTGATAGAGTACACCACAAACAACTTATAGAACGCCTAAAAGAGATACATCTAGATGACATGGACATACGACTAAAATGTAATATATAATGGGAGCAAACAGCAATAATAAAATATAACAAAGAGAACTCTATACCCATGGACATAAAAAGAGGAGTAAGACAAGGATGCATCCTATCACCAAGCTTGTTCAATCTGTACACTGAGCAAATATTTAAAAGCATCTCAGAGATACCAGGCCTAAACATTAATGGAATAATAATCAATAGCCTAAGATATGCTGATGATACTGTTCTACTAGCAGAAAATCCTAAAGACCTACAACAATTGCTTAATGTGATAAACATAACAAGCAAAAAATATGGACTAGAAATGAATATCAAAAAGACTAAAGCTATGATCATAAACAAAGAAAATTCTCAAGACCTACAATTAAATATCACAGTTGAGGGAATACATCTGGTGACAGTACAGAGTTACAACTACCTGGGTCATACTATAACCAATGATGGAAAATGCAAGACAGAAATAAACAAAAGAATATGTATGGCAAAAAGTAATTTTAATGTCATGAAAAATATACTAACAACAAACCAAATATCAGCAGGGCTGAAACTAAGAATGGCAAAATGTTATATCTTCTCAATATTCCTGTATGGTGCAGAAACATGGACATTAGACAAAAAAAACAGAACCGAAAATTGAAGTCTTTGAAATGTGGATTTATAGAAGAATAGGTAGAATTGGATGGAAACAAAAGATAACAAAAACGATAAAGTTTTAAAACAATTAAAAATAAAAAGACAACTACTAAATACAATTAAGACAAGACAGATGCAATTTTTGGGGCGTGCTAAAAGACACAACAGACTACTAAAAGTAATATTAGAAGGAAAAATACAAGGTAAAAGAGGCAGAGGCAGACCAAGACTAACATGGACGAGTAACATCAAAAGATAGTCAAGTCAATCTATGACAGCCTGCACCATCAAAGCAAGAAACAGAGTAGAATGGCGATCAATGGTAGCCGACCTTCGTTGCGGAGAAGGCACACGATGATGATGATGTACTTATGCTTGTAAAAATCAAAAGTAATAAATGTTTGAGGGAAATAGTTTGATATAAAACGATGACGACTTCCCCTTTTAATCTCTCTGTAAAAATATTGATACATCTTCAATGTTTTAGTTTAAAGTTTAACGTATTTAATCTTTAGTCTCATTTTAAAATACTACCAGTACTCGACACAACTGTTTACGCCTTCGAAATGAATTTAAACCCGCATCCGGTTTTCTATATAATCCCGACGTTAGAAATATCTGCGCGAAATATGTGTTCTTTTTTCAATTACGCGTCTAAAGTGACCAGTAGAAACAGTAAACATTCTATTTGACTCGTATCATGATGTGTATTTTTGTTCTACTTACGCAAAAAAGACAACATTAGAACACCTATCCAGACCAATGACCAATTGCGTTGTCTCTCTGGGTCATGAATATCGAAATATAAATAACCCATCTTCTATTCCCTTTCAAAGTCCTGGTATAGTAAAACGGCATTCTTCTGCATTGTTATATCTTTGCATTTCAAACTCATTATGATGATATTCATGTCAAGTCTTTTTTAAAAACCAACATTATACCACAAAAACTTCACAACAATAACATAATACGCCTTTGAGATGAACGGCTGCTTTGCATTATTACTTTACTGTTTACACTGTTCAATTGAAAGTCGAACAGATGCACAGAGAAATTGAGCGTTTCTATTTCTTTGGCCTGTTTCAATGTGAAAACAAAACAAATTTTAGAACAAAACGACTGAGAACCGTCGATCTACTAAAATTAGGTCCAATTATGTAAGGTTGATATTAATATAGCGTAAAGAAGAAATTATACAAACTAGATCAAATGTCTAAGAGCAAAAAATATTAATATAACGTCAAAGAGTCAGGTCAGATAATTTTACCTGCTACTGCATTCAGTAAACAGTACAACCTGTGGATGCCCTGCTGCCTTGCAGGTAAGCTCGGGAGAGTAAAAGGCTAAGGGAGGGTACCCCGAAGTAAAACAACCCCACTGCCTTGTGAGTGAGACTTTTTAATCAAAGGCTAGCGGAGCCAACCGTAAACAAACCGATGGAAGGCAACAGAAAACCACCGTCGTAACTTCTTTGTACAATCATGAATCGCCACAACAATAAAAAATCATGATACCAACGTTAAGGGGGATTCCAATGGAAAACCCTCGTTCGGTAGTGGACATCATGTGCTACAGGTGATACCCGATCGTCATCAAGCTACTGTAAGCAAAATAAAGATAAAACAAACTCTAAAGATAGGTACTTGGAATGTGCGACCACTACTGCAGAAGAGGAAAATGGAAAATTGCAGATTGCAATAGTGATCATGCACCAGTTGTGGGAAAGCTTACAATAAAATTAAAAACAAAACGAGCCTCAATTAACACCAAGTTAAATTTACACTTACTCAAGTCAGAGAAGAAGCTGCAAGACAAATATAAAATCACAATTCAGAACCGGTACAATGCAATAGAGAAGATACAAAACATTGATGAGCAGTGGGAAATGCTAAAAGAATCAATGCAACAAACATTAAAAGAGTTCATACCACCAGTGAAGACAAATTCAAGAAAGAAATGGATGAAAGATGGCATTTTGCAACTAATGGATACAAGAAGAAGAAATAAAGAAAATAAAGATCTATCTATCTTTCGTTCGCTCGAAGTATTGTCTATATTAGCAATGTCGTTTCCTGTATGAATGTTACTGTCTTTTGTAATTCTTGCAGTGGCCCATATAGTTTTGTCTGTAGTGTTGTATCTATGGGCCAATGGATTTTCCTCAGTCTACTATATTCAGTGCAGTCTTGAAGTATGTGTTCAGCAGTCTGGGGTGCCTGTCCACATGTACAAGTAGTTGATGTGCCGATCTTGAATTTTGTATACATGTGACTATGGGGTCGATTGTGTCCTGTTCTTAGGCGTATAATGATAACTTGTTCATATCTATTCATATTATGAAAGGCATCCTGATTTGGGGCTTGTGATCCTCTGATTGATTTGAGTATCTGTTTCTTATGATGGTATGTAACTGGTGTATCTAGTTGTGTGCCTGTTGAACCTTCCTTTGCCAACTGATCTGCTTTCTCATTTCCTGGTACTTCACAGTGAGACGGGATCCACTGCAGGGCAACCCTTTGGTGCTTGCAGAGTTCAGTCAATAAGGTCTGCAGATGTGGTAATTTTATGGATTGTAGTGCCTGGAGTACTGATCTTGCATCTGTCAAAAACACTACAGGCTGTGGGCTAAGATTACTGTTCAGCAGTTTTTCTATTGCCAACTTTATTGCTTGTGTTTCTGCATCATAATTGTGACAATATTTCCCTGTTGCTATTTTATTCATATCCCTAGTGTTATTTGGGTACTCTATATATGCACCTGCTCCCCCATTCTTTACTGCATTCTGTGTTGATCAATCTGTGTACACACGGATCCATAGGTCTTGTGGGTATTCTTCATCCAGGAAACTGAGAGTTATTGTTTTTCGCTGCAGACTATTCTGTTCCTCTTTGTCAACTGTTCCTTTCACTTCTGTCCGTATTTGAACTGATAATCCTGATTCATCTGTCCAGGGAGTCTGTTCTGGTATGGGCAGTAGGGGGTTAACAACTCTTGGCATGTCTGGTGTTTGTCTACTAATACGCTTGGCTTGGTGGATAAAACTGCTTCTCTTAAGTCGCCCTAATGCAAGATTTTGGAATCGGTCCTTCATTAGATGTCTCGGCATGCATACACATTTTTCTGCCTGTATCAGCACCTTTGTGTCTCTCCGTTCTCTCAGTGCTGGTATCCTCCACAATTTCTCCATCTCCAATATTGGTGTTGATTTAATTGCTCCTGTGATGACCCTAAGTGCCAGGTTTTGTACTTTATCCAGTTCTTGCAATGTGGTGTTTGATGCTGAGCACCATGCGGATGATCCATATTCTAAATGTTGGCGTATACTCTGTTGGTAAACTTTACTGAGTATTTTCCCACTCACACCTCCTGTGGTTCCACACAACTTTCTTAGAATAGCCAATTTCCTCCTTACTTTTTGGGTTGCCTTATTTATCTGCTGTTTCCAAGATAATGTGTTATCAAATGTAACTCCGACATATGTAGCTTGTATGTCTTCTTTCACAGGCTCATTGTTTATGTAGATGGCTCCTGCTTTTTGTTTTGGGGAGAGTGTGAAAAGTGTAGTACTGCATTTGTCTGTATTGATGCTGATACACCATCTATTTGTCCATGAATTCAGTGCATTCATAGCTCTTTGTAGCAATTTGGAGGCCACTGTTGCATACTCCTCTGCGCACCACATTACCAAGTCATCTGCATACATTGCCACTTTGATGCCATGTGGTAGTTCAGTAACTAGGTCATTGATGTAGATCAGAAAAAGTGTTGGAGTTAGTACAACTCCCTGTGGAACGCCCTGGCGCAATAAGACCTTTTTACTTTTAAGACCATCCAGTTGCACTCTGGCTCTCCTGTTATGCAGGTGTGCTTTGACCCATTTGTACACATCCTGCTATTTACTCCATAATTTCTCAGTTTCTTCAAAAGCCCTTTCTTCCATACCTTATCAAATGCTTTCTTTAGGTCTAACCATGCTGCTAGTACCAGTTTCTTTTCTTGAAACGCATCCTCAATTTCCTGGGAAAGATAGTTTGCCTGATCTTCGGTAGAGTAACACTGTCTAAAGTCTAAAGCTTGCTTGTTGTGGGACAAGAAGATTTTCACTTTCCAGGTACCACTGCAGTCTGAGATTGATTGTACGTTCCATTGTTTTACACAAACAGCTTGTAAGTCTGATTGGTCTATAGCTGGATGTCGTTGAACCATCTTTTCCTGGCTTTAGTAATGGTATCATAATTGCTTCTCTCCATGCCTGTGGCACTCTACCTGTGATCCAGCAAATGTTGTAGATCTGCAGTAGTTTTGCTTTAGCTGCAGTTCCCAAGTTCTTAATCATTTCATTGGACACTCCATTATTGCCTGGTGACTTTTTCATTTTTAATTTGGATATTGCCAGCACTAGCTCTCTTTGTGTAATGGGTGTTTCCATGACTTCATGTGTGGTCACTTCTTGTCTTGCATTTTGTTGTTTTTAAACGGGTCTCTTGTCGTTTCTCTAGGCTAATTTCAATATTATTGTCATTTGCAAAGGAGTCTGCAAAGTAATTTGCTGCATGTTTACCTGTTAGAATGTTTCCATCCTTCTTCAGTGTAATTTTGGTGTTCCTTTCTGTACCCTCATCATTCAGCTGTTTTACAAGCTTCCACACTTTTCTTGTGTCTCGTTCAAGATTCAAGGACTCTGTTTTCTCTTTCCAGCTTCTCCGTCTGGCTTGTAGTTTAGCCCGTTGAAATTTGGCTTTAGCATGCTTGTAGTTGTTGTGGTGTTCTTGGCAAGGGTTATTTTCTGCTTGCTTTCGAGATGTTTCCATGTCATTGTGCAGTTGCTCTAGTTCACTACTCCAGTATGGTTTGTAGTATTTCCGTGCCCCTCTAGGTATTGTTTCACTGGCAGCTTGTATTATTAGTCTACTGAATTCATCAACTATTTTGTTGATGTCTCTATCTGTATTTATATCTTTAGTCAGTACACTGGTGTAGTGTTGATACACTTTCCAGTCTGCCTTTTTGTAATTCCATCTGGAGAGAGTGCTGCTTTCCCTGGCGGCCTCATTTTGCACCACTAAAAAGACAGGTCTGTGATCGCTGCCTCCAAGGTATTTCCCCACAATACGTGTGATATTCCAATCCAGGTCTGGTGAATGAAAAGCAAGGTCTGGTGTAGATGTGGTATGCCATGATCTGGAATAGAATGTTAGTGGATCTGTTGCCTGTTTTAATAGTATACACCCATTGTCATCCTGCCAATTTTCAAGCTCTTCACCTCTCTTGTCCATATGTTCATAGCCCCAGCTCGGTGAATGGCTGTTAAAGTCTCCACATACAATTATTCTTTCTTTTAATGTAATTGTGTCTAGTGCTAGTGGGCGGTCACTCGGACAGTAGTAGTTAAGTAGATGGAAGTCTGTATTTCCTGTTCTGATGTGCAGTATTTGATATTCCGCCCCATCCATATACACTTCAATCTGACATGCATTAATGTTGTTCCTTACAAATGTCAGTATTCCGCCCTTTTGTCTGTTTTTTTCTGTCAGATCGGTAGCACTTGTATCCCCTAATCTTCAAGGCTATGTCGTTGTTTAGATGGGTTTCCTGCAAACAGCATATGCTTATTTGTTCTTCATGCAGGATATTTTCTAATTCTATCTTTTTACTGTACCCATCTCTTTTGCTGTTGATGCCGTCAGCATTCCAGTGCATTATCTTGAGTGGTCTTATTTTGGATTGACCAGTAGCTCTATTCTCTCGCCCCCTGAAAATAAAGATGAGTATAAGAGATTAAATAAAGAAATTGTAATACAATGCAATGAGGCAAAAGAAGCATGACTAAAAGAGAAATGCAAAGAGATCGAATTGCAACAAAAAGGAGATACTAAAGATATATACAAACAAATTGAAGAATTAACAGGAAGAAAAACGCAATCAAAAACTGGCTGTTTAAGATCAATGGAGGGAGAACTGTTGATTGAACAAGAAAGCATAAGAGAGCAATGGAGAGATTACATTAAAGATCGTTATAATGATGAACAAACAGTAGTAAATATTAACGATACTGGAAAAGGACCAGAAATGCTCAGAAAGAAGTGGAAGTCGCCTTGCGCAATAGAAAGCAGGAAAAGCTCCTGGACCAGAAAATATAATTAAAGAAGAGATTGAAGCCATGGGTGATTTTGGAATAGAAATAATAACAAAAATATTGAATGATATCTACAACAGCGGATAACTACCAGACGACATGCTCAAATCAATATTCAGAGCCCTACCATTGAAATCAGGTGTGATTGAATGCGATGATCATCGCACAATAATCCTTATGAGTCACATGATAAGATGTTATTAAGAATCACCATGCGAAGAACTGGAAACCAATTGCAAATGCTTCAACAAATAAAACAGGGTGTTAGACAAGGTTGTGTGCTGTCACCAGATTTGTTTAATATTTACAGTGAGATTATTTTAAGATCCACAAGGAACATGCCTGGAATAACAATTGGAGGACATAATATAAATAATCTAAGGTATGCTGATGATACAGTTTTAAATGTCAAGAGTGAAAATGAGTTACAAGAAATGTTAGACATTATAGTGAAAGAAAGCAAAAATAAAGGACTCAGCCTTAATAGCAACAAGACAGAAGTAATGGTAACAACAAAGAAAGAGATATCACCTCAGTGCAAAATAAAGACAAGTGGAACAATATTAAACAGGTAAATGAGTTTAAATATTTGGGAACCTTGTTAACCTCAGACGGAAGATGTACAAAAGAGGTGAGATGTAGAATGGCTCAGGCAAAAGCAGCTTTCCCAAAAATGAGGAAGATACTATGCAATCCATTTTTGACAATAGAAGCATGAAAAAGAGTTCTTAAATGTTATGTAGAGCCAGTCTTGACATATGGATGCGAATCATGTACAATAGGACAACAGACAAGAAAATCACTGGAGTCTGTAGAAATGTGGTTTTTCAGAAGAATGTTGAGAGTACCATGGACAGCTAAGAGGAGTAATGAATATGTTCTGAGAGAGGTCAAAGCAAAAAGAGAGTTAATTCATCATTTTTTGGCCATGCAATGAGAAGAGAACAACTGGAATATATTGTAACAACTGGAAAAATTGAGGGACGAAGAAATAGAGGGAAGCAAAGAGAAAAAAATAACAGACAGCTTAAGAGAATGGCTTGGCAGAAGGTCAACAACAGAAATGATAAATAGCTGCCGAGATCGAAAGTTGTGGAGAGACATGATCACCTTCGCCAGTAGCCCCGATACTTGATGAGGATGGTGATAGTAAAACAAGTAAAGTACCCCCGTTACGTTAAGTTGCGTATAGGGAATATGGTGTCAGTGATCATAAATTGTACAGACCGTCGGCACATGATTTTTGGGGTAATGTGGTCGGTATTACGCCCATGCCGCTTTACAATCCCCAGAAAAAAATCCGGTACCGATTAAAGGCTGCGTGAATCGGAAGCCGTCGGTTGGGATCGAACCCTACTTCTTGTCCTTTGCAGTCCTGTTAACTAACCACTGAGCATTTATATATATATATATATATATATATATATATATATATATATATATATATATATATATATATATATATATATATATATATATATATATATATATATGTATATATATATATATATATATTATATATATATATATATATATAATCTCCCCTTTCGTATCTATACACCCATATATATATATATATATATATATTGTGTATATATATATTATATATGTATTACATGTATTATATGTATATATATCTATATGCCTCAATAAAATATTCAAATCTATGCATACAATATACAATATATAATAGAATATATAATACTATATAAATATATATATATATATATATATATATATATATATATAAATTCACATATACAAACACTATAACTTCACGTACCCACCTAAAACAGTGTAGCGCCTGGACATAAATGTACTGAAGCAAATAAACTAGGGCGGGGGCGATGAGTGTAAGGGAATGGGCAACCAGAAAGAGAGAGTTATATATTAATACCACGAGTGGCGAGGCAGCCCATACCAGCAATAAGAAGATCATTCGAAGCGACTGCTGTTATCAGATGAGGATGCCATTAAACCTAAAAAAACTATTATGAGCAGTAGCTAAGCCTCATATTGGAAGGAACAGTAGAAGTACATGAGTACACTCTTGAGTCTCCAACCAATCACAAACCATCGTCACCGCCATTATTTTCAATATCAGGCTACCAGTCGTCATTACGTAGACACCGCTATCCTCGTGAGCAGTTCTGAATATCTTTGCGCTCTGTTGAAGGCGTACCACCTCCATGACGGTTTGTATACCACTGCTTCTGATACTGCTTGAATCGTTGATCAATATTTGGTCAAACTGTAAGCTTAACTATAATATTTATAATATAATATATATTATATAATATATTACATAATATATGTATAATAGTTAATTAAATTTATCTTTTGAAAAAAAAGAACTGGGCTTATTTTTAAAGTTCACATTAAAGAATAGGTTTAAAATACACGGTAATCAACTTATGGCTTCACTGCACATAGTAATAATATATGCAAAGAAATTAAAAGTCAAATGAACTTCTAATTTCCTTAGTGGGACTTAACTTACTCACATTAAGTATTAGAACCGCACAGCGGGCTCGTCTTGTGATGAGCTTTAGAGTTTATTTTCCCTTGACTCGTGTGTGGTTGTGTCATGCGTGCAATTAACTTGTTTTAAGATTGTCTTCTTTCTATATTTTAAAGAAATAGGAAACATTGGATCAGCAATTCAAGTTGGCAAATTATAAAACATCAACCAAGAAAAGAAGAGAACGAAATTGAACATCTTGTGACTATGTGAAATGAGATGGAAAGGAGCAGGATTATTACAACGCTACAGTAGAAACATTATTTACTCTTGGGGAACCACACACGAAAGAGTAGTAGGTAGATAGATCAAGAAGCAAAACAGTGAAAGGATTTTCGCCAGTATCAGATAGCATTCTGCTGGTAAAACTGAGAGGTAGACCAATGGATATCAACATAATTCAAGCTTAAGCACCAACAAGTAATAGCGAAGAAGAAATCGTTAACAAGTTTTAAAACGACTAGATGGCCAATTTCTTTCAAATGGCTGGCCACTTTTTAATTATTTTTTTTTTGGTGGCGGGCCACACACATAACAACATCAATACAAATAAACATGGCATTTGTTTTAAGGTAATATTTTTGTTTTTTATCGACATTATTTGCTTACATAAATTATTTTATTGCAAACGAGTTAAAAATGCCTAGTCGATTTAAAAAATGAATAAAATTAGCTATTCATATTGTTTAACAAACACGTTTTTGTTAGGTCATTTTAAAGTTGACATGTAACAAACCTTAATGAGAACAATGTGGACGTTCATGTGCAGCAACAAGTTCATCAAAGTCAATGTGTAAAGATGATGATGATATTCGTAATAAATCCTGAAGGTGGCCATCAGTAAGTCGGTTTCTTTGTGACGATTTAATCTCCTTCATTGTTGAAAAAGCGCATTCACATATATATGTGCTTCCGAACATAGAAGTATTTTTCAAACTGAAATCACTCAATGTGGGATATTTTTCCTGTGGCACAAGTTTCCAAAAGTCAACTCCTATCTCCATCCTTGATTGGAAAAAGGGGTCACTTTGGAGGTTACATAACTCCAACTGAAAAGTGTCATGTTGTTGGACAATGTCACACTTCATAGGGTTGTTAAACAATGCCGGTTCTGGTCGTATACCACTGAAGTCAGAAAATCGTTCATTGAATTGCTTCAATAGTTTGTCTAACATTAATACAGAAAATTTGAAATCAGTGTCCTGTGCTCCTCAATCAATTCTTTGCACGAAGAAAAATGAATGAAGTTTTCTTTGGCCAGGGTAAATCTAAAAACTTTTAGTTGACTTATAAATCCTTCTAGGTGTCCTACCAAATCTGAGACTGTTTGGGAACGTCCCTGTAGCTTCACGTTGAGTTCATTCATGTGCTGGGTGATATCAGTTGAAAAGGCCAATAAGCTGTTAAAATGTAGATCAGACATTTTTCTGATCAGTTCTTTGTTGGTATCATGTGTCTCTAAAACCTGCTTTATCTCGTTTCTCAAAGCAAAAAACCGCCTCAAACAATTGCCTCTGCTTAGCCCGCGTACTTGTGTGTAGAGCACCAAATCGCCATATTCCGCCTCAAATTCTGATAGCAAATTTATAAACTGTCGGTGTGTCGAAGACCGATTCCCGCCTTTTATTAAATTCACACACTTTATTACAGTTTTCATAACATCCTCCACGTCTAGAATCTTGCCACACAGCCCCTCCTGGTGTATAATGCTGTGTAATGCTGGGCAATGGATTCCAGTTTCCTTAATAATCCAACTAGACCTGTTTGAGTACCATACATTGACTTAGCGCCATCTGTCACTATTGCTGAACGTCTGTTTATGTCACCGATACCGTTAACAACTTTCATAACTGAGTTATAAATGTTTTGACCTTTGGTCGTATTATGCAATGAATCTAAAGCTAGTAGCTCTTCATTGATAATAAAGTCTTTTGAAACAGTTCTTATGAAAATTAAAAGTTGTGCTGTGTCTGATATGTCAGTAGATTCATCCAAAGCCAGAGAAAAGTAAGCGGAATTTGTAACGACACTCTTTAATTTACTAGTTATATGAGAACTTATTTCCTCAACCCTTCTAGTGACTGTCTGTTTTGATAGTGGAACGCTCTCAAAATGACTGGCAATTTTTTTTTCCCCAAATGCACGCGCCATGTTAATAGAACAACGCTTTACGAAGTCATCGTCACATAATGATTTTTTTTATTTCGCTATCTCTGCGCTTACAACAAACGATGCCTTTAAGGAACTTGTTTGTTTTGTTGTTAATGTAGTAAAAACAGATTTCTGAGCACTAACCTTTTTCTTCAAATCGCACACAAGTGTAGAACGTATTGTATCAATGTAGTCCTTGTATTTAGCAGCGTGATGCTGTGTGTAATGCCGTTTAAGATTATACTCTTTATTTACAGACAACACTTGCAAGCACACAAGGCACTGCGGTTTGCTATCCTTATTGTTGATAAATAAAAAAATCATGTTTCCATTTCTCATGAACAAATTTGATTTTTTCATTTAATTGACATTTATTGTTCATATTATGCCAGGACCGAAGCAACAGACAATGAAAACACAGTTTACAACAATAGCCCTGTTTCCTGTTAAAATGGAACTGTTCACTGTAACTCGACAAAATCAGAATGATCAGTTCGGATATATAATTTTGACTGATGAAAAGAGGTTAGGAGAGACACAAACTGGAAGTAAAATAATTGTGAGGTAAATGTACTGGGATGGAGGAGGTGGGTGATTGACAGTATTTCTTGGCGAAAACTGTTTGAAATCGCCGAACCGAGAGTCGGCTCTAGAACCATTCGTTGGCTTATTCATTTGTTTAAGTCGGTCGCAGGATGATCAAAAGGAAATAAGGATGGGCCGGGACTGACGGGAAGTCGACGTTAAACTAACTACTAGAGTGTTCCGAGTTTTAAACATAGGTCTACTAGGGAATATTTGAGTTAGCTTTCTCCACAGTAGAAATTAATATAACAAATTTTAAATCAATTTTACCCAGGACATTTTGCTCAATGCAACCTGATTTTATTTTTTATCCGCCGCGGGCAACAAAAAGGACGTCGCGGGCCACTTGTGGCCCGCGGGCACCCAATTGGCCATCCCTGAGCTAGAATATGGAACAGTGAATTCCCAAGAAATAACTATTATGTAAGGGAATTTCAATGCACAAGTAAGAACAGCTAAAGTGCAAAATGTGACTGGAGGACATGGCCTTGGAGAGGCAAATGACGGGATAGTTTGATAGATTGGGCAAAGACACATGAAATGATTATAGACAACACCTGGTTCAAGCAACACCATAGGCGACTATGAATATGGCAAAGCACAGACAAAAATGTACACAATCAAATTGATTTTATACCGGTACAGAGGCGATACAGGAATGGCCTAATGTCTGCTAAAACAAGGTCAGAATGGAGCAGATTGCCATAGTGACTATGTACCAGTAGTTGGAAAGATTAGAATAAATCTGCGGAAGACACATACATCACAAAGAAATATGAAATTAGAACTAGATATGCTAAGAATAGATAGACATATGAGTGATAAGTTCCGTATGATAGTACAAAATAGATATAATGCTATTGATTGAGAAAATAAATGACATCTTGGAGCAGTAGGAAATGCTCAAACAATCGATTCAACAAACATCAAAAGAAGTAATACCAGTGGCTAAAAGAATCGACAAAAAGAAATACATGACAGAGTAAATACTAGAACTAATAGACGAAAGACGAAAACATAAGAAAGAAGAACGGACTTACAAAATATTGCACAACGAGATCCAAATCAAATGCAGTGAAGCGATGGAAGGATGGTTAAAGCAGAAATGTAAAGAAATGAAAAAATAACAAAAGAAAGACTTAAAATATATGAGTAATCCGTTACATGATTTGACAGGAAGAAAAGAAGTCAAAGTTTCAGGATGTGTCAAATCAAAGGAAGGAAATATAATAATGGGACACGAGAAGACAATGGAAAGATGGGCCGAATGTATCAGTCAACTCTATGATGATGAAATAGCAGAGCTAAACACTTCAAACACAGACAGTCCAATCAATAATGCAGAGTGAAATGAGGATGCAATTCAACACATGTAAAGAGGCAAAGCTCCAGGTCCCGACAATAAAACAATCGAAGCGATACATGCATTAGGAGAAATGGGAGTACAAGACATAACAAAACTCATCATCATTATCAAGTACCGGGCCTGCTGGCGTAGTTGATCATGTTTCTCCACATCTTTCGATCACGACAGATATTTATCATTTCAGTTGTTGACATTTTGCCAAGCCATTTTTTAAGCTCCCTGGTATGTTTTCTCTTTGCTTCCCTGTATCTCTTCGTCCCTCAATTTTCCCAGTTGTTACAATATATTCCAATTGTTCTATTCTCATTACATGCCAGCTCTCCTTTTTTCTTTGGCCTCTTTCAGAACGTTTTGATTACTATTCTTAGTTGTCCAAGGTATTTTCAACATTCTTCTGTACAACCACATTTCTACAGACACCAGTGATTTTCTTGTATGTTGTCCTATTGTCCATGATTCACATCCATATGTTAAGACTGGCTCTACATAACATTTAAGAACTCGTTTTCTCGTTTCTATTGTCAAAAATGGATTGCATAGTATCTTCCTCATTTTTTTTGGAAATCTGCTTTTTTCCTGGGCCATTCCGCATCTCACCTCTGTTGTACATCTTCCGTCTGAGGCTAACAAAGTTCCCCAAATATTTAAATTAATTTGCGTTTTAATATTGTTCCACTTGTCTTTAATTTTGCACTGAGTGTGTGAGAATGTCTTTTTCTTTGTTGTTGCCATTACTTCTGTCTTTCTGCTATCAAGGTTGAGTCCTTTATTTTTGCTTTGTCTCATTATAATGTCTAACATTTCTTGTGACATTTTCACTCTGTTTAAGACTGTATCATCAGCATACCTTAGATTATGCATATTAAGACCCCCGATTGTTATTCCAGGCATGCCCCTTATGAATCTTAAAATAATCTCACTGTAAATATTAAACAAATCTGGTGACAGCACACAACATTGTCTAGCACCCTGTTTTATTTATTGAAACATTCCCAATTGGTTTCCAGTTTTTATGGCCGCTGTTTACTGCCAGTAAAAAAAAAGTAAAGTACCCCCGTCACGCCAAGTGACGGCGTATAGGGAATATGGTGTTAGTGACCATACATTTTACAGACCTTCGGCACATGATTTTGGGGGTAATGTGGTCGGTATTACGCCCATGCCGCTTTACTTTCCCAGAAAATCTGGTACCCATTTAAGGCTGGGTGAACCCGGAAGCCGTCGGTTGGGATCGAACCCTATCCCTTGTCCTTTGTTGTACAGTTCACTAACTTCTGTGCTATCGCGGCTCCCATTATTGCCAGTACGTGTTCTTTATTATTCTCTGATCTTTGTTGTCTCTTTATGTGTTCTAAAATTTTGATTATTTCTTGATGCTTTATTTTGTCGAACGCTTTGGTATCATCTATGAAAGATAGATATAGATCTGTTTTCACCCCTATGGCGCTTTCTACTAAAGATCTAATGATATAAATGGCATTGCTTGTTCCTTTATCTGTAACAAAACCACACTGTTCATCACTAATTTCTGGACTGATTTTGTTTCGCACTCTTCGCATGATTATTCTTAGTAATATATTAGTCATATGGCTCATGAGGCTTATTGTGAGATGATCATCACATTCAATCGCAACAGATAACAAAACTACTCAATGATATATATAACACTGGACATATACCAGATCTACTGTACCCATACGGAAGAAGTCAGGCACCACTGATTGTGAGGACAATCGCACTATTAGTCTCATGAGCCACATGACGAAAATATTACTATTAAAAAAAAACATATATAATAAGAATCATTATGAGACGTGTAATGAACAACATAAAACCAGAATTAAGTGAGAAACAATGAGGATTTGTGGAAGGAAAATGCACCAATAATGCAATATACATCTTAAGAACATTGATAGAAAGGACTATAGAGATAAAGCAAGATCTACATATGTGCTTTATAGACTGCACAAAAGCATTTGACAACGTAAAGCATGTGGAAATAATCAATATACTTCAGAAATTAAACATTGATGTCATGGATCTACGAATCATAAAAAAAAACATGTACTGGCAACAAGCAGCAGCTATACGAATTATCAATAAAGCAGGAAATTCCATTGTATAAAACAAGGTTGTGTTCTGTCGCCGGATTTTTTTTTTCCCTTTACAGCGAAAACATTATGAGATCAATGGTAGATATAAACGAATATGAAATCACTGGTCACAACATAAATAATTTGCGATATGCGGATGATACTGAATGAGCTACACGGAATGATAGACATAACTGTGGAAGAAAGCAACAAGAAAAGTCTCAGTCGGAATAGTAAGAAAACAAAAGTAAAGGGCATATCAAACAAACAATCATCATCATCATGCAGCATAAAAATAAACAGCTCAAATCTGAAACAAGTGCAACGTATCAAATATTGGGCGCAAAAATGACAGCATTTCAGAAAATGAAAAATATCTTATGCAACAAATCTATGTCAATAGAAGTGAGAAAGAGAGTTTATCGGTGCTATATAGAACCAATTCTGACCTATGGAAGCGAATCATGAACAGTAGACAAACAAATGAAAAGACGATTAGAGGCCACAGAGATGAGATTTCTCAGAAGAATGTTGAAATTTCCCTGGACAGCTAAAAAGTCCAATGAGAAAATTCTCAAAGGGGTCAACACAAAAAGGGAGCTTCTAAAAAACATTAGATATAATAGATCTACTTTTTTGGGCTCATCATGAGAAGACGAATGTCGGAATACTTGGATACAACAGGCAAAATAAAAGGACAGAGAGATCGCGGACGACAAAGAGAGAAAATACTGAATAGCTTGGTGTCATGGCATGGAAAACAGTCAACAACATTACTGATACGATTCACTGTAGATAGAAGATTATGAAGATCATGATCGCCAACGTCGAAGGGCATGGCACATGATGATGATGATAATCCTTTTTTTTTTATCTTGTATTGCTGATGTGAACCGCACCAATTGCTGGTTTAAACGGGATAATGTCAAATTGGTTGCTGACTTGAAATGTAGATGCAAACATCCGCACAAAACTACTTTCTTTTGAACATGCAATATTTAATATCAAACTGATCTCTCACATATTGAGAGTACCCGCAGTGCGCTAATAAAGCTTCATCCAGCGATGACGACTGTGAACATTTATACATAAACTAACCGAACATAAAGTGATATTAACCGTTTGTTTCTACTCGAGCACAACTTAATCAATAGTTTCATTCCTCTGAGAGATTGTATGTCTCCTGTCGCACTCTCATAAAATTGTGTATAGTAATTCATATTTATATTATTTTTTACTTGATCTTTCAGCTCTAAATTTATTCAAAGATCAAAGATGCTATCAATTTGCTTATGATTCCGTTTTCATCGTCTTACTAAAATGATGTTGCACTAACATAAGACACTATTTCTCATCCAAAATTGACTATCTCCTCACATTTTCGTGGAGCCAATTCGATCATTCATTTGATACCGATGAATAGTAGTAGAGTACATCACATGTCTGGGAGAGGTCTAAATGAATTATTCGTCAATGTCGACAACATCAGTTGTATGAAAAGTCAGTAACGATTGAAATCACGCAACTGAAATGTTGAGTAATAAACTATTGTAGCGTGTGTTTTTTAGGTTAAGAGGAATCAAAACCACCAATTGCAACTAATGTGGGATAAACTAACCGATGTGACGTCATTTATCTTACTTTTTCCTTAGACAAGCCACCTGTTGCAACTAAATAGTGGTATACTATTTAATATATGTTTGAACTAAAGTGTGGAATGATAAAAATTGGGGATAAACTGACCAGTGGTTGACGTCATTCTAGTCGTTATAGAGTTTCGATTTTAAAGTGAACTAATATTATTATTTTTTTTATTTACCCCCGTCACGCCAAGTGGCTTATAGGGAAATACGGTGTTAGTGACCCTATATTTTACAGACCTTCAGCACATGATTTTTGGGGTAATGTGGTCAGTATTACGCCCGTGCTGCTTTACTTTCCCAGAAAAAAATCCGGTACCCATTTGAGGCTGGGTGAACCCGGAGGCCGTCGGTTGAAATCGAACCCTACCTCTTGAACCGTGGTAGTCCAGTTCACTAACCAATGAGCTATCGCGGCTCCCTAAAGTGAACTAATAATCAACATATTTTGCAACTGAAGTGTGGGATAATGAAAATGTGGGGGATGGGTGACGTCATTTTAGTGGTCATATAGTCTCAGACTTGATTGAAAAGTGGCATATGATGAATTAGAGGGGTTATGATATACATATGAGAAGCAGATCCCTCTTTGAGCTTAGCGTATCACCTCAAAAATGTGGGAGGTGTTGAGCACTCATGGGTGCACGTTCTTCATTTCAGGAGTAAGGACGAAGGAGACAATATTTACCGAATTGTTTTTCTTGGGGAGTGTGGATGTGGATAAATAATTATGTGGGTGTAACAAAGACGTCAGTTAGTAGGACTATTTATTGATGGAAAGTAACGTCTTAAGGCATGTCGTGCATTTTTTTATGTTTTGCTCTCCATCTTTGTATAGTGGTTCTTGGTGTTATTTAGTACTTTATCTTGTCCATTGATTAACAAACTATGGGACTCTGAATAAAAGACTGAAGACGCAAGCAATATCTTGAGGTGACCTGTCACCAGTCTGCTCCTCGACGTTTATTAATAATCAAATAACAAAATACAACAAAGTTTGTGAAAAAGCTGCAGCTTCGCATTTTTATGCCTTAACCCTCTGAAATACCACACAGAAATTCCTCCTAACAATCTCCTATCGATTGCTACACCATCGAATATTCAAAACTGTCTGGGATTTGATCCATTCCAACTGTGAATCCGTTTGGATTATAATCTACTTGAACACTAATCTTATGTTCGCGTTGTGAACTTAACACTTATTAGTTGCTTCTAGCTGTATATCTACTCACATCGCGTAGATCTAATTCTCAGGACTTGTCCTTCATGATGTACAGCACGGTCCAATCTAATGGGTTGACTTAATTACATTTGCAGACACACTAACGCGTCCTAACCCATCGGCTAATCTTGCAAGAATAACTAGCACGTCCACTATCCATAAACGAATCTCTCTAGACTGATTTGATAGACTCTCAAGAGTCATTTATTTGTTTACGGATCTCCAGTACCGACGGTATTGGCGATCCCACACAAATGATATGGTCAACTTTTTAAGCACTGGTTGGAGAACGATCTTCTTCCAATCTTGCTAAAGAAAGTCTCAAATTCGACAACATATGCAAATGTATACTTATTCAAAATCCGAGTTATTGCAGTTTGTGAGGAATACAAGTAAAAAGCGTGTATTATATTGACAAAATAATTTGGGAATACGCCGACACTTCTCTACGACTCCTTGCATCTGTTGAATCAAGCATAGTACTAGTTTTGCATTGTGGATATTCTAAGGCTGCATTAAAAAAAATCACAAGGAAATATCAGGTAGTTTTCCTATGCGAGACTTGGCGTGGCGGTCATTTTAAAACATAAGAAGAGAGTTAAAAGTAACATAAAGAAATAATTGATGTTTTTCAGGGACAAAATGCGGTAATGAAAGATGGAATACTTCAGTACAACTGGCAAAAAAAAAACAAACAAAGAGAGCTCATGAAAGTTAGAGAGAAGAGATTTGATAATTTGGTGTCGCGTCATTGTAGGGAGGTCAAAAAGTAATGCACACCAATTTTTTTCTCGGCTAATAATAAAGATAGGAATATAAATTTTGCACACTTGGAATATGACATGTTCCAATTACGTGCACTAAATTGCACAGCATTATGATAAATATTACGCAATCTATGAACCGTTAAAATGGAGCTTGTCAACAATGTCCGTTACAAACAGCGAATTGTCATAGAATTTCTGGTTGCGGAAAAAGAAACTGTGGCAAACATTCATAAACGACTGTGTGCAGTGTACAAATGTTCTGCAGTCGATAGGAGCACAGTTAGTCGCTGGGTTCAGAGAATTAAAACTGCAGAAAGTGTACGAGTGGAGCTGCATGATTTACCGCGTTCTGGACGTGTTGCCTCGGCTACCAGCACAGACATGTTAAACCGGGCTGATGCCATTATTCGTAAGGATAGGCGTATCACTAGTCAGCAATTGGCATTGCAGCTTACAGTTAGCAAGGCAAGTGCAATCGCAATTTTTAAAACTCTCGGATATTCAAAGATTTGCGCTTGATGGGTTCCTCGGTGCCTAACAAATGATCACAGAGTTCAAAGGAAAACATTCTGTTCTGAATTGTTGGAGCGTTTCGGTGTTGAAGGAGAAATGTTTTTGTCAAAAATTGTTACCGGTGACGAAACGTGGGCACATTATTATGAGCCTGAAACAAAAATGCAGTCAATGGAATGGCATCATCCGCAGTCACCAAAAAGAAAAAAATTCAAAACATCTCCATCAGCCGGAAAGGTGATGATCACTGTCTTCTGGGACATTGATGGTGTGATTCTTGTTGATGCAATGACAAGAGGTGAGACAATCAACTCGACAGCTTACATCAATACACTGACAAAACTCAAAAATCGGTTCCACAGAGTTCGGCCTAATAAGCCATCTGCAGATTTGTTGATTCAACATGACAATCCACGCCCTCACACAAGTCTGGTAACACGGGAAGCAATCAACAAATTTGGTTGGACTGTACTGCCCCATCCTCCTTACAGCCCTGATGTGGCTCCCTCAGATTTCCATCTGTTTGGACCACTCAAAAAATTCCTGCGTGGGACACACTTTGACAATGATGAGGATGTGATCCGTGCAGTTAAAAAATGGCTACGCGAGCAGGACAAAACTTGGTACAAACGAGGCATTCATGACCTAGTTTCGCGTTGGCGTAAGGCAATACGCTTGGACGGAGATTATGTTGAAAAATAGGTAGTGTAAAGGGGATGTTCAGCTACAATCTGTGAAAATTTCACACATTTTGCCCGAATAGTTTCCGAGAAAAAAATTGGTGTGCATTACTTTTTGACCTCCCTTCAGTAAAATGTCAACAGCAGTATTGATACGATGTACTGAGGACAGAGAATTGAGGAAGGACAAGATCACCTACGCCAACTGGTGTGGTACATGATGATGATGACAACTATAAAATCTGACGCTTTAATGATTTTCACTACTGGCAATTCATTATTACACATGGGTTGATTTTATTTTATTGTATTAATTTGAATTAATTGTAAAATTGTTAACAAAAGCAGCAGGAAACGGATGTATTGCAAACAAAGAGGGAAGAATGCTAACAGACAACAAAGATATAATCGAAAGATGGCAGGAATACTTAACATAATTATTTCATGACAAAAGGGACAAAAAAACATTAATAAAATGTACATCCAGCTATAAAATCCTGAAATCTGAAGTAGAAAAAGCTATAAAAAACAATAAAAAAGGGAAAAGCAGGACCTGACAATATACAGATAGAGATGATACAGGCACTAGAAGATTTTCGCATTGTAGTGATCATAGACATATGCAATGACATATAGCGCACAGGATACATACCAAATGAACTAAAAACATCAACTTTTATAGCATTTCCTAAAATGAATGGTGCAGTTGAATGCAGCGATTTTAGAACAGCCTAATGAGCCAGGTAAATTTTACTAAAAGTTATACAAGGAAGGATTCAAAATAAAATTAATAATGAACTAGATGAGCAGCAATTCGGAAACAGTGGGACAAAAGAAGCCATATTCAGCATGAGGAAATTTGATTGAAAAGTACATAGAAGTAAACAAACCAATATATGCCTGCTTCATAGACTACACCAAAGCATTTGATAGAATACACCATGAGCAACTTATAGACTGTCTAAAAGATATAAATCTGGATGACACAAGACATACGACTGATATGTAATTTGTATTGGGAGCAAACAGCATTAACAAAATATAACAAGGAGAACTCTACACCCATTGATATAAAAAGAGGAGTAAGACAAAGATGCATCCTATCACCAAGCTTGTTCAATCTATACAATGAGCAAATCTTCAAAAACATCAATGAGATGCCAGGCCTAAACATTAATGGGAAGATAATACTGTACTACTAGCAGAAAATCCTAAAGATCTGCAACAATTACTTGATGTAATAAACATGACAAGCAAATAATATGGACTAGATATGAATATCAAAAAGACTAAAACTATGGTCATAAACAAAGAAAATTCTCAAGACCTACAATTAAATATCACAGTTGAAGGAATACATCTAGAGACCGTCCAGAGCTACAACTACCTGGGACATACTATAACCAATGATGGAAAATGCAAAACTGAAATAAACAAGAGACTAGGTATGGTAAAAAGTAATTTTAATGCCATGACAAATATACTAACAACAAAACACATATCAGCAGGGCTGAAACTGAGAATGTCAAAGTGTTACGTCTTCTTAATATTCCTGTATGGTGCAGAAACATGGGCATTAGACAAGAAAACAGAACAGAAAATTGAAGCCTTTGAAATGTGGGTTTATAGAAGATTAGATAGAATTGGATGGAAACAAAAGATAACAAACGATGAAGTTTAAAAAAGCTGAAAAAAAGAGAACTACTAAATACAATCAAGACAAGACAAATGAAATTTTTGGAGCATGTTAAAAGACACAACAGCCTACTAAAAGTAATATTGGAAGGAAAAATGCAAGTAAAAGAGGCAGAGGCAGACCAAGACTAACATGGACGAGTAACATCAAAAGGTGGATAAGTCAATCTATGTCAGCCTGCACCATCAAAGCAAGAAAAAGAGTAGAATGGCGATCCATGGCAGCCAACCTTCGATGCGGCGGGGGCACTCGATGATGATGATGATGTAAAATTTTATTTTTAAAAAATAATAAATGCAAACTGTAAAGCATATTTTTTTTTTGCAAATCATGTTCACGTCATTTGCAGAAGCTAAGATAATTAAGTTTAATTTGTTTTAAAGAGAAAAGAATCAGTTAAAAGGGCAGTCCGATGTAGCTGCTCTTCAAACCGTAGATTATGTTGTGATCACTGCAGTTCTACTGATCTCCTTAAGTTTAGGAGTCGTGTTTGCTGTGAAAGATTTCAGAAATGCCACTAGACTGGAATACTTGCTTGGTGGTAGGTGCATGTACATGATTCCTGCTGCCTTATCTGTGTTTGCATCATTTTTAGTCAGCAAAATGTTCTTTTGATGTATGTGATACCAAATGTGTAAAATATATCAGAAGGTAGTTAATTTTAATTTTTTTTTAAACGTTGTTCCATTATCGATTATCAAAATGTAATAATCAATGCATACAATAAACACCAAACTCAAATATCACTGAATACTGACATTAAAAGAGAGAAGACAATCTCAAAGGCAATTAAGACATATAAATACAAAATAATTACTGGTCGTAAGCAAACATTTCAGGATCAGTCCGGATCCTTCCGATCCTTCCTTCATCGGACTAAACCCGCCTTCCCCGTGAGACTTTTTGCCGCTTCCCGTTGGACTCCAAAGCAAGATAATATAGATATTCTCACTATGCTTAGATACTGTTTTCTATAAGTTATATACATTGACTACAGACACAGAAGCTGACGTCTGGAAGGAGAATATTTGATTGAATAAGAGGTGACATAAAATTATGGTCTGAAAATGGGTAGACTAACTCTTGACCTTCAAATATTTATGGGTCCACAGATGAGATGAGTAACATTTCATGGCAGTGAAAAAGGGCATCGATTCTTGTTTTATAAACGAGAGTTGTAGAACTTGTCAAGAATGCTATATTTAGAATGCTGAATTATTATTTTTTATGAAGGTGTGGCAGCCCAGTCAAGAACTACAGGAGCTAACGAGCACAACATGTTTTGTATATTTCACCGATTACAGAGGATCTAGATTCACCCATTCATAATACGGTTATTATGTATACATAAGAAGAAGCCTAACATAAAGTGAGCCTGTTGGCAGAATTCCTGGCATATACGACGACAACGCTAAAACTAAGAAAACGGAAACAAATCACGACATGAAGGTGGATATGATGAAGTGTAGAGAAGGTAACAATGGGCGTCTATGGGTTTATAGAAACGCGAGGTGTAGAGGTCAGAAATGCCCAAGGAAACAATAAGGTGCATATCGGTAACATAGGAAGTGGAGATAAAGGATGTGAACTTGAATTTTTTGCGATAGCTTCCAATTTAGTCATAAACTTGGAGGCGTCGTCTTTAAGTAGATCGGTAAGTCCGAAGCAGTCATTAATATACCTGATGTATTTGATGGGGAGAGGATGCAAATTGAGTATTTGGTGTTCAAGTAAACCCATGAATAGTTTGAACCCATCTCGGTGCCCATGGTTACACAACTGACTTGGTCATAGAAGTGACCCGTGAACTCAAAGGTCTTGAGGCTGATGATAAGCTCAGTGAGGCGGAGAGGAGTGAAAGTATCAACAGAAGGGTGTTGCCTTTGGTCAAGAAAGAACAGAAGCGCCAGGAGGCCGTCAGGGTGAGGGATAGAGGTGTAAAGAGAAGAAATGTCGAGGACGAAAAGGTGATATGAGCGATCACGGGAGCCAGAGATGGCAGAGAAGATTCTCAAGGCATGGAAGACTTGCTACAATGGGTTGGAAGACACTGTCCAGATAGTCGGATATGTGTTTAGTCGTGCAAGCACATGCTGCCATGATAGTCCATGTTCTTTATTACTCATAGATCTTTGCTGTCTATGTTTTTTACCTTCTAAAATTGTAATTATTTCTTGGTGCTTTACTTTGTTAAATGCCTTGGTATAATATATGAATTATAGCCATATCTATGTTTTCACCGGTATGGTTCTTTCTTCTAAAGATCATATGAGATATATGGTATTGTACGTAAAGAAATTACTTAATAAACTAAATATGACAAGCAAAAATTATGGATTGGATAAAAATGACTTACACTATGATAAAAAAACAAGGAAAATACTCAAAACACAAAAGTGGATATCAAAATTGAAAGTATATATGGAGGCTGTTCAAAGCTGACATACTATAACCGGCAATGGAAAATGTAAAACTGCAATAGATAAAGCAATCATCATCATCATCATGTTGTGCCGTCTTCCGCAACGAAGGTTGGCTACCATGGATCACCATTCCACTCTGTTTCTTGCTTTGATGGTGCAGGTTGTCATAGATTGACGTGTCCATCTTTTGATGTTACTTGTCCATGTTAGTCTTGGTCTGTCTCTTCCTCTTTTACATTGTATTTTCCCTTCCAATATTACTTTTATTAGGCTGTTGTTTCTTTTAACGTGTCCCACAAATTTCATTTGTCTTGTCTTAATTGTATTTATTAGTTCTCTTTATTTTTAGTTGTTTTAAAATTTCAACGTTTGTTTTCTTTTCTTTCCACCCAAATCTACCTATTTTTCTGTAAATGCACATTTCAAAGGCTTCAATTTTCTGTTCTGTTATCTTGTCTAATGTCCATGTTTCTGCACCATACAGGAATATTGAAAACGTGTAACATTTTGCTTTTCTTAGTTTCAACCCTGCTGTTATTTGTGTTGTTAGTATATTTTTCATGGCATTATAATTACTTTTTGCCATACCTATTTTTTTGTTTATTTAAATGTTCCATTTTCTATCATTGTTTATGGTATGCCCAATGTAGATGTAGCTCTGAACTGTCTCCAGATGTATTCCCTGAACTGTGATATATATTTGTAGGTCTTGATAATTTTTTTTGTCTATGATCATAGTTTTAGTCTTTTTGATATTCATCTCTAGTCCATATTTTTTTCCTTGTTATGTTTATCAAATTAAGCAATTGTTGTAGGTCTTTAGGATTTTCTGTTAGTGCAACAGTATTTAGTAGAACATCAGCCTATCTTAGGTTATTGATTATCTTTCTATTAATGTTTAGGCCTGGCATCTCTGTGTTTTGTTTTTAAAGATTTGCTCAGTGTATAGATTGAACAAGCTTGGTGATAGGATGCATCCTTGTCTTACTACTCTTTTTTATATCAATGGGTGTAGAGTTCTCCTTGTTATATTGTATTATTGCTGTTTGCAAACAAAGGAATAGGAATGGCAAAAATTAATTTAATGTACTGAAAAATATACTAACATCAAAACAAATAACAACAGAGCTAAGAAATAAGAATGGCGAAATGTTATATCTTCTCAATATTCATATATGGTGCAGAAATATGGACATTAGTCAACAAAACATAACAAGAAAGTGAAGATTTTTAATGTGGATATATAGAAGAATAGAGAGAATTGAATGGAAAGAAAAGAAAACAAACGATGACGTCTTAAAACAACTAAAAATGACAAGAGATCTACTAAACACAATTCAAACAAGAGAAATTAAATTGTTGGGGCGTGTTAAAAGACACAACAGCCTAATAAAAGTAATATTGGAAGGAAAAATACAAAGTAAAAGAGGCAGAAGCAGACCAAGACTAACGTGAACGAGTAACATCAAAAGATGGACATGTCAGACTATGACAACCTGCACGATCAAAGTAAGAGAAAAAGCGGAATGGGCTCCATGGTAGCCAACCTTCGATGCGGAGACGGCACGTAATGGTGATGGCGTCAAAACAATGCAATATAAATATAGTATGAATATATATGTATATATATACTATATATTATATAAAGATAAGCACATATTAGCTGTTCTGATGTACGAACTTGAAGTAGCGATCAATAACAAAAGTATCGACGAATTTAAAATAGGATTCTGACAGAGTGAGGGTAGAATAAACGTAAGACAGCGATATTTTAATCCCACGAAAGGCGAGATAGCCCATTCGAGCAATAAAACGATCCTCCAAAGTGAGACGGCTGCGGGTGTGAGATGAGCATCCCACCAAACATAAGGAAAAGATTATGGCGGTATTGATGCCACCATGTTGTAGCTAACAATAACAGGAATAAGAACGGTCAATGAATGTTAGAGTTTTGTAGCTAACAGTGGCGTCACCAGATCCCTGATTCTAGATGTGCTACAATGTGAGACTTTTATAATCAAATATATATATATATAAAAAGTAAAGTACCCCCTTCACGCCAAGTGGCGGCGTATAGGGAATATGGTGTTAGTGACCATAACTTTTACAGACATTCGGCACATGATTTTTGGGGTAGTGTGGTCGGTATTACGCCCGTGCCGCTTCACTTTCCCAGAACAAAATCCGGTACTCATTAAAGACTGGGTGAACCCGGAAGCCGTCGGTTGGGATCGAATCCTACCCCTTGTCCTTTGTAGTCAAGTTCACTAACCACTGAGCTATCGCGGCTCTCTCTCTCTCTCTCTCTCTCTCTCTCACTATATATATATATATATATATATATATATATATATATATATATATATATATATAAATTGTTTCATATTGTCATTCGCAAAATATATGATCAATTAACCCAATCAAACAATACAATTTTAAATAAAATGTTTTATAGTAAAGAAAAATACATAAGTCTTGGACAATAAGATATATAATGTTGATATATCTCCGAATCTCAACAGTTTGTTCATCTTCTTATTTGTATATTAATTCCAGTATCCTTCCTTTACTCAGAAACCTGTTTCAATTACTAAATTTAAAAAATAAATCTATCAATCTAAAGTATTGTAAGATTTCCTTCTCTACAGAACTATGACTCAAGCCACTCAAACGATATTGAATTTTGAGTTCACCTGCATTAACTATGTATCTGATTGAACACAGAACGTAATCGTTTATTTTGCCATTTGGTTCAAGGAACGGCTTAAAAAACATTACTTAATAGGTTAATTTCTTGACAAGATAAACAATATACAACCTTGACATTGAGCACTTGCATAAATTAAAAATTTAGTGCACATTTATGACGGTTATCAAGTATGGTTCAAGAAAAATCTTCATTTGCACTCGAGTTAATCTGTAAAGGTGTTTTTGTAGTTGTCAAATGTGTGGTGTGTCAGAATACTGATTATCAAATTGACGTGTATCTTGTTTTGTATGTGTTCTGCTAGATTGTTGGTGTCACAATACAGTCTCCAGTGAGACTAAATCCCACTCTCAAAAACAATCCTGTCGGTGTCAAGTTTTTGATCATCGTTGTTCTGTTTAAGTGTTCCTAGTTCCGGAGAGTTTGAAATACATCAGCCTGTAATTGTGTATGTGTACACGACGAAGAGTATTAATCATTTTCTTATTAAAGAAAAAAATATCGAATGTCTTGTGACGTCTCTTTATCCCTGATACTAAGTGTGCAACAGTGTGAGAGTTTAAAATGCTAAAAAGAATTATTTTTTTCGAGAAAGAATTTCGCATAGTATATGTTATTTTATTGTAGTCATATACTATTATTATAACGAATTTGCAACATTGATAAGAGTATACATATTCTTTTAATATTAAGTATAAATAAAATTGTTTATAATAAGGAAAAATATATCAGTCTTAAACAATAACACATGTAATGTTTATGTATGTCCGAAACTTAACACTGTATGCATTTTTTCAACTGTATATACATTCTAAATGTGTTTCTTTACTCAGAAACATAAGAGTCTTTCAGTCTTACGTCTTGTAAAATATAAGTTTCTGGTCTATAGAAATAAGACTCAAGTCGCTACAACAATCTTGTCTGAGTTAACACACAGTAACCTTGTCTTCGTTTTAAAGCAAACAATAAGTGCTCTGTCGAGCTCACAGTACAAGAAGTAGTCCAAATAAATGAGTGTAATATGTACACTTGTTTCAGTCCAGAATATAACTGATTATCTTTCATAAAAATTAACAAGTTCAAAAATAGGAAAGCTTTGAAATTCAGAACTTGAATACATTACAGTTAGGTCGCTTTTGAGACGGATGTTATCAAATGTATCTCAATAGGTCAATCTAGTTATATATAAGTATTTGCCATGAAAGAGTTCATTAATTGAGATCATTACGTAACTGCAGCGAAGATGTTTGTATATTTTTTTAACAGATAACGATCCAACTAAATAACTGATGTTGTGTGGTTTAAAAAAATGTCGAATACATTCCACTTTCTTGCCTTCATTTATTGAAACAAGAGACGGTAGCACGGGGTAAAATCGTCCCTTTATCATTGCTGTAATATGCCTTGTAAAGTTTTGTATGAACATTTATATGTGATAATATTGCCCAATATACAAGTGTGTGTGTTTTTTATTCCATAATTTCACCAGAGCAACAATAACATAAACATATGTTATAAAAAGCAAATCATAACACAATGTATATTATTTTCATATATATATATATATATATATATATATATACTTTTTAGTCAAAGGCTAGCGGATACAACTGTAAAGAAATCTACAAAGGAATCGAACCACCGTCGTAATTTCTTTGCACAATCATGAATCGCACAATAATAGAACTAACGACAACAACATTAAGGGGGATTCCAATGGAGAACTCTCGTTCAGTAGGGGACACAATGTGCTACAGGTAATACCCGATCGTCATCAAGATAGTGAATGCAAAATAAAGGTAAAACGGACTCCAAAGATAGGTACTTGGAATGTGAGAACACTCATGCAGAAGGGTAAACTGGAAAACATCAAACAGGAAACGAAAAGGATGGGTTTACATTTATTGGGACTTTGCGAAATGAGATACACTGGATCTTGGGAGATATATTCTGTTGAAAATAAAATAAGCTATTCTGGAGGTACTGAATACCAAAGAGGAGTATGTATCATCCAGGATGCAGAAAGAGCAAGAACGGTGAAAGGCTTTTGGGTAATGTCTGACTCCGTGTAGTGAAATTGAATGGAAAGCCAATAGATATAAATCTCATACAAATTTATGCAACAACAGCAAGCAGTCTAGAGGAAACAGATGATACATTTTATATCGAGTTAAATAAAGCACTTCCTAAATGCAAACCACATGAAATCACCATAGTTCTAGGGGATCTCAACGCAAAAGATGGAAAAGAAAGAGTTGAGGAAGTAGCTGGTCATTATGGCTAAGGCGAGAGGAATGAAAGAGGTGAGAAAGTTATTGACTGGACAAAAGCAATCAACATGATGATAGAAAACACCTGGTTTAAGTAACATCCAAGATGTCTGTGGACATGGAAAAGCCCAGGAGACAACGCACGTAATTGAATTAATTACATAATGATAATTAAAAGATTTAGAAACAGTCTGGTGTGTGTGAAAACTAGACCAGGGGTAGATTGCAAAAGTGATCATTTACCAGTTGTGGGAAAGCTTAGAGTAAAATTAAAAGCAGCAAAACGAGCATCAGTTAACATCAAGTTAAATTTTGATTTACTCAAATCAGAGAATAAGTTACAAGACAAATATAAAATCACAATTCAGAACCGGTACAATGCAATAGAGAAGATACAAAGCATTGGTGAGCAGTGGGAAATGCTAAAAGAATCAATGCAACAAACATTAAAAGAGTTCATACCACCAGCGAGGACAAAATCAAGAAAGAAATGGATGACAGATAACATTTTGCAGCTAATGGATACAAGAAGAGAAATAAAGAAAATAAAGATGAGTATAAGAGATTAAATAAAGAAATGAAGAAAAAGAAGCATGGCTAAAACATAGATGCAAAGAGATTGAAGTACAGCAACAAGGAGATGCTAAAGCTATATACAGACAAATTGAAGAATTAACAGGAGGAAAAGCGCAATAAAAAACTGGATGTTTAAGTTCAAAGGAAGGAGAACTATTTATTGAACAAGAAAGTATAAGGGAACGATGAACATTAAAGCCATGAGTGATTTTGGAATGGAAATAATAACAAACATATTGAATTTTATCTACAGCAGCGTATATATACCAGACGACCTGCTAAAATAATTCTCCATAGCCCTACCAAAGTAATCGGGTGCAATTGAATGCGATAATTGAATGCGATGGTCATCGCTCATTAAAGTCAAATGATTAATATATTAAAAGAATAATCATGCGAAAAGAGCGCAACAAAATCAGTCCAGAAATTAGTGATGAACAGTGTGGTTTTGTTACAGGTAATGGAACGAGCAATGCCATATACATCATACGATCTTTAGTAGAAAAAGCCGCAGAAGTGAAAACAGATCTATACCTATGTTTCATAGATTAACCAAAGCATTTTACAAAGAAAACACCAAGAAATAATCAAAACTTTAGAAAGCATAAACATAGACAGCAATGATCTAACAATAATAAAGAACATGTACTAGCAATAAACGTCGGTCATAAGAACTGGAAATTAATTGGGAAAGTTTCAACAAATAAAACGAGGTGTTAAGCAAGATTGTGTGCTGTCACCAGATTTGTTTAATATTTATAGTGCATTATTTTAAGATCCATAAATGGCATGCGAGGAATAATAATCGGAGATCATAATATATATAATCTAAGGTATGCTGATGTTACAGTCTTAATCGATAAGAGTGAAATTGAGTTACAAGAAATGTTAGATATTATAGTGAAAGAAAGCAAAAATAAAGGACACAGCCTTAATAGCAAAAATACAGAAGTAATGGTAACAACAAAGAAAAAGACATCACATCAGTGCAAATTAAATTCAGGTGGAACAATATTAAAACAGGTAAATGAATTTAAATATTTGTTAACCTTGTTAACCTCAGACGGAAGATGTACACAAGAGGTAATATGCAGAATGGCTCATATAAAGGCAGCATTCCATAAAATTAGGAAGATATTATGCAATCCATTTTTGACTATAGAAACAAGAAAAAGAGTTCTTAAATGTTATGTAGAGCCAGTCTTAACATATGGGTATGAAATGTGGAATGTTGAGAATACCATGGACAGCTAAAACGAGTAATTAAAACGTTCTGAAAGAGGTCAAGGCAACAAGAGCACTATTGTCCAATATTAGGAAGATACAATCATCGTTTTTGGCCATGTAATGAGAAGAGAACAGCTGGGATATATTGTAATAACTTGGAAAATAGCAGGATGAAGAGATAGAGGGAAACAAATAGAAAAGATACCAGACAGCTTAAGAGAATGGTTTGGCGGAAGGTCAACAACAGAAATGATAAATAACTGTCGTGATCGAAAGTTATGGAGAGACATGATCACCTACGCCAGCAGGTTTGGTACTTCATGATGATAATTACAAATAAAATTTAGTATTTTCACTTGTGCAGAAAAAGACGGCACGCCCCTGGTGAATGTAAATATTGCAAGCTTCGCATTATTCTCTTGCATAAATTACACATCATTTGCAGAAGCCATTGCTGTTAAGCTTAAACAGTCAAGTTACTAGTCGGAGTGAGCAACGTTGCCATGGCTGGTGAAGTTTCTCTTCAAACTGTAGATTATGTTGTGATCGCTGCAGTTCTACTGATCTCCTTAGCCATAGGAGTCGTGTTTGCTGTGAAAGATTTCAGAAATGCCACTAGACTGGAATACTTGCTTGGTGGAAGGCGAATGTTCATGATTCCTGTTGCCTTGTCTGTGTTTGCTTCATTTTCGGTAAGTATAATGTGATTGTGTCGTATGTGATATTAAGAGTAACGTATAAAGAAAAGACGATGAATTTAAACTATTTTAAAACGATCTTGCACTATCGAAAACAAGGAAAACACGCAGCAGCGCAGAATACACATTTGTCCCTCGGTGCAGAAACAAAAAAAAGGATACAAAAATGGCAATTACAGAGCCAACCATCATCATTATCTCATCCTTATCATCACGAGGTCGCGTGTGCAGAACATTGCATCCATCACAGTCCGTCTAAAATTGCCTGTTTCTAGCCAGGTCTCCCACTTCTTCTAAAGCCATTTTAACTGTCTCTTTGATGTCCTGAAACCATGTTCTTCTTGGTCTGCGTTGGTCTACCTTGAATTACTTTAACTAGGCATTTCCTTACTGTTCTTCCCAGTCTACAATGTCTATTGACGTGACCAGAATATTTTAATTTTCTCTGTAGAATATCGCGTTGTAAATTTGAGCCTGTTGTTTTCTATCTATAGTTAGATGTGCTAATATGCATTCATTGCCCTTTTTAATTATTCAAGATATCTTAAGCAATTTTCTGTAGCATTTTGTTTCGAATTAATCAGTTTTTCTTCCTTGCTGTTGGCGATATGGTCTTTGATTAACAATCACATGTTTCTATCGGGAAGATAGATGTCGTCAGCAATTTTAATCTTGCTGTCTTCCAAGTATTGTGTTACATGTTATACGTGGCTTTTAATGTTTCTGATCCTCTTGCTATCTTATTTACATATCTGTATTGAAGTACCCAAAGTTATTTAATAAGGTTCCCAGATATTCATAGTGTGTTACAATGTCATGTTCTTTGTTGTTGATTTTGGGAACCGCGATAGCTCAGTGGTTAGTGAACTGGACTACAAAGAACAATAGGCCGGGTTCGACCCTAATCGACAGGTTCCAGGATCACCCACCCGTAAATGGGTACCAGCTATTTTTTCTGGAAAAGTAAAACGGCAAGGACGTAATATTGACCACATATAAAAATCATGTGCCGAAGGTCTGTAAATATTATGGTCACTAAAACCATATTCCCTATACGCTACTTGGTGTGACGGGGCTCTTTACTTTACTTACTGTTGATGCTGATTTATATTACCTCAGTAACATTAAAGTTACTGCCTTGTTAACATAGTGCCACATTTTCTTCATTGTAAATGGTGTTTGTGTTGCTATTACTAATCTTCTTTTAATCTCCAACTGACAGTCTCCATTGTTAATTAAAACATCATCATCACAGAGTTCCGTCTCCGTATCGAAGGTTGGCTACCATGAAGCGCCATTCCACTCTGTCTCTTGCTTTGATGGTGCAGATTGTCATAAGTTGACATGTTCAATTTTTGATGTTACTCGTCAATATTAGTTTTGATCTGCCTCTTTTACCCTGTATTTTCCCTTCCAATATAAATTTTATAAGGCTGTTATATCTTTTAACATGTCCCCAAAATTTCATTTGTCTTGTTCTAAGTGCGTTTAGTAGTTCTCTTTTCATTTTTAAATGTTTGAAAACATCATCGTTTGTTTTCTTTTCTTTCCATCCAATTCTACCTATTCTTCTATATATCCACATTTCAAAGGCTTCACTTTTCTGTTCACTTTTCTGGTCTAATGTCCATGTTCCTGCACCATACAGGAATAATGAGAAAATGTAACATTTTGCTATTCTTAGTTTTAGCCCTGGTGTTATTCGTTTTGATGTTAGTATATTTTTCATGGCATTAAAATTACTTTTTGCTATACCTATAATTTTGTTTATTTCAGTTATACATTTTCCATCACTGGTTATAGTATGTCCCAGTTAGTTGTAGCTCTGAACTGTACCTAGATGTATTCCTTCAACTTTGATATTTATTTGAAAGTCTTGAGAATTTTCTTTGTCTATGATCTTTGCGATATTCATATCTAGTCCATATTTTGTGCTTGTTATGTTTATTACTAAGAATAGTAAAGAACATGTACTGATAACAAACATCGGTCATAAGAACTGGAAACCATTTGGGAATGTTCCAACAAATAAAACAGGGTGTTAGGCAAGGTTGCATGCTGTCACCAGATTTCTTTAATATGTATAGTGAAATTATTTTAAGATCCATAAGGGGCATGCCTGGAAGAACAATCGGAGGTCATTTTAAAATAATCGAAGGTATGCTATTGAAAACAGTCTTAATGACCTTGAGTGACAATGAGTTACAAGAAATGTTAGACAATATAGTGAATTAAAGCAAAAACTCAGCCTTAATGGAAAAAAGGCAGAAGTAATGGTAACAACAAAAAAAAGACATCACTTCAGTGCAAAATAAAGACAAGCGGAACAATATTAAAACAGGTAAATGAATTTAAATATTTGTGAACTTTGTTAACCTCAGACGGAAGATGTGCAAAAGAGGTGATATGCAGAATGGCGCGGGCAAAAGCAGCTTTCCAAAAAATGAGGAAGATACTGTGCAATCCATTTTTGACAATAGAAACAAGAAAAAAGAATTCTTAATTGTTTTGTAGAGCCAGTCTTACCATATGTGTGTGAATCATGGACAATAGGACAACAGACATGAAAATCACTGGAGTCAGTAGAAATTTGGTTTTACAGAAGAATGTTGAGAATACCATGGCCAGTTAAGAAGAGTAATGAAAACGTTATGAAAGACCTAATTTCCAATATTAGCAAGAAACAATCATCATTTTTTGGACAAAAATGAGAAGGGAACAGCTGGAATATATTGTAACAACTGAGAAAATTGAGGGACGACGTGATAGTGGAAAACAAAGAGAAAAGATACCATACAGCTTACGAGAATGGCTTTGCAGAAGGTCAACAACAGAAATGATAAACAACTGTCGAGATCGAAAGTTGTGGAGAGACATGATCACCTACGTCAGCAGACTTGGCACTTGATGATGGTGAACCATATTCCCTATATGCGATATGGTGTGACGGAGCTCTAAACTTTTTTACTATTACCATTTCAACATTAATCTGTAGTGTAATTATTGCACTCATCAGAATACCAGATAATCACAACCTTTATTTTCATTGAGACAATTCTTGATTTTTCATAAAACAGAGGATTATAGATTTAAAATATGCATATACATACATATATATATATATATATATATAGATATATATATATATATATATATATATATATATATATATATACTAAAACTATGATTATAAACAAAGAAACTTCTCAAGACTTTCAAATACGAGTAAATATCAAAGTTGAAGGAATACATCTGGAGACAGTTCAGAGCTACAACTAACTGGGACATACTATAACCAGTGATGGAAAATGTATAACTGAAATAAACAAAAGAAAAGGTTTGGCAAAAGGTAATTTTAATGCTATGAAAAATATACTAACATCAAAACAAATAACACCAGGACTAAAACTAAGAATAGCAAAATTACATCTTCTTATTATTCCATAATGGTGCAGAAACATGGACATTAGACAAGAAAACATAACAGAAAATTGAAGCTTTCGAAATGTGGATTTATAGAAGAATAGGTAGAATTGGATGGAAAGAAAACAAAACAAACGATGCAGTTTTAAAACAACTAAAAATGAAAATAGAACTACTAAACAAAATTCAAATACGACAAATAAATTTTTTTGGGGCATGTTAAAAGACATAACAGCCTAATAAAAGTAACATTGGAAGGTAAAATACAAGGTAAAAGTGGCAGAGGTAGACCAAGACTAAAAATGACGAGTAACATCAAAAGATGGGCAAGTCAACCTATGACAATATGTACCATCAAAGCAAGAGACAGAGTGGAATGACACTCCATGGTAGCCAACCTTCGATGCGGAGATGGCACTCAAAGATGATGATTATGAGGGGATTTTAATCTTCTTAAGGATGTTCGGCTGATCTAATAAATTAACATGTTGATGATTGTAATAAAAAAAGCATAGAAAATAACACAATATTCCACGGACGCTAAGTGTATCAAATTGATAATTGATTTCTCCTGTCAATACATAACGTATGTTATCTTGTCATATTTAAATTTGCCTTGGTCCCACTCTTGCTCAAAAGAATTTTAACTGACTTTTGTAGTCGTGAAATTATAACTAGTTTCTTTTTCTTAAATATGTACTCTTAAATCAGTGAATCTCTTCTAACGACAATAATTATCTTCCTCGAAGTGTTCATCTAACATTTCGTTATTGTTATCTTATAGCTGATTTTTTTTATTTTATTTGAGAATAGAGACACAATTATTGTTATGTGTAGCTACAAACCCAATTTTATATTTTTGAATTTGTAACAATGGCAGCATTGATATGTCACTTCTTTAGCGAGGAAAACGGTGTATTATTCGATAGCTCGTCGTGCTCCAAACCAAGAGAACGTGGGTTTGAATACAAGTAGGGTTGTCTTTTTTTAAAATAGTGAATGAAATTAAAATCTCAGAACGAGCACAACGCTGGAACTGTTCAGAAGAAAAAAAACTAACCTTGATTCTCTAGACCTATATGTCCTTCCCCCACCCCCTAACTACCACAGTAATGGGGGCATGGAATAAATCAGTAAAGATAGCTTTCTGGTTTTCTTTCTTTAACGTTCTAACATGGTTTATTTTATGTTTACATCCATCATGCTGCGTAAAAACTCCTCATGTATTCTATTTATGTGATTTTCTTCAATCACAATGTTAAGTTATTTGGTTATTTGGTTATGGAAAGCTCCGATATCACTGCAAACGAATTAAAATCCATAAATGCTCAACCACCCGTGTCCGTGTAATCATCCGAAATAATATATAAACTCCCAAACAAAGAAAGGTAGCTGTAGCCCCCATCGTAGCAGTCTCAGCACACGCCAAAAGACATAAGGCGAAACTGCGCTGAAAGTGAACACAGCCAACTGTTCCCTGTCATAGGATATCATCATTAAATCGTAAACAAATGGAATATCAAAACATGATCAAAACGGATGAGACGCACAACTCACGGTGTGCACAAAGCACTTAACTCAGTAGCTCCTTTAACAAGCCTGATTTGGAATATGAGGAAACTGCAACAAGGAAAACTTTTCATGCGTAGCCTCCAATTGTTCCCGCCGCTATCCACCATATACCGGAAGTTCACGCGCTCTTGAAAATGATGATCGTCATATTATTAAAAAAATGTATATCGCTTGATGATGTTAGGCCATCGCTGTTGACTCCAATTCCGAACATCTAGACACACTGTTAGTCGTCAGATTATCCCCGTTGCACGTCAAACAACAAACCGTAAGATTAGCGTACGGCCGGTCTAGGGATATACGATGAACCATTCACAATATTAAATAATGTGTATAAGCTGTTACATTATAGTATAATTGTTTTTCTTTTAAAACGGTACCCTTCCAACCGACGCCCCCTGGAGGCTGGATACCATTAACAATGTTAAGTGTTATAGTTATCTCCATCCATCCCTTTTTGAATGTATTTATGTTGTGTACTGTACTTTCCTCAAATTAAAATAAATAATGTTGTGTGTTCACGACATTGTCAAATGTATGTATGTATTCAGTCAGGTATCTCCTATACCGGACTGCCTGCTGACGTATACACCTACGGCGCAACGGCACTGCCATCTCAACTAGGAGCAATAGTAGGATACCCGTGTGCAGCCTTCACCTTGGTTCCACTCTTTTACCCATTACGTCTGACCAGCCTGTACGAGTACCTCGAGTTGAGATTCCATTCCAGCTTCGTGAGAAAGATGGTTCTATCAATCTCAATGATACAGACGCTGTGTTTCATGTCGGTGGCTCTACTTGCTCCAGCACTGGCTCTTCAGGTAATCTTTTACAACTTTGTAACTGTACCAATACATCTTTTCAATATCATGTTTTCAAAAAATATATATTTGAATGTTGTATATTGAATTCATTAACATCATTATGAATTCTTACATGCCTGCACTCTAATAGTTTCCACGGTTGCTTAGTTACTAGTTGCTGAACTTCAGTAACAGACTTTATAAAAGAAAAGTATCACCAGGTACCCATACAAAAATTAAGGCAACAAACATGTATTCTTTAGAGCGGCATATTTCTGGACCTACTGTACATACATGCTTACTTTATATACGTTTATAGCGAATAAATGAAGAAGGAATTTGAATATGTAAACATTATGTGTGTAAGGTGATTTATAAATAAGTTAGATGAAAAATAACTTTTTTTTCATGAAAAGTTCCATTGAAAATCTTTGGATGTTTTGGTCCTTTTATATGTTCCTATGTCTAAATAGAAATTTACATCAAAGAAAAATATAAAAAAGACAATATTTCGATTTTTTTTTCTTTAATAACTTGTTTTTTTATATTCTTATTCCATTTCATTCAGTTTTATTACGAACAGTTCAAATATGGTACCAACACCACCTGGCGCTATTAACGAAATTCAAGTTCAGTAATTGAAATCACTATTTACGTTTTCCCGACTACAACGGTAAAAAACGCAAAGAATAAAACCTACTGAAGGGAAATAATCAAGAAAATTCATTGCATTAATTATTGGTTACTTCCCTTAATAAAAGTACAATAATATTCGGATGTAAAAGAATAAAAAGAGGGGATATTTATGTTGCTTAGTTGGCGGTGCAGCATAACATATTGTCTCTGATTCGTTGTGTCGAGGAGTCATTATCATCAAGTACCATGCCTGCTGGAGTAGGTGATCATGTCACTCCACAACTTTCGATCTAGACAGTTTTTTTTTTTTTTATCATTTCTGTTGTTGACCTTCTGCCAAGCCATTCTCTTAAGATGTTTGGTATGTCTGGTATTTTTGTTTCTCTTTCCTTCCCTCTATCTCTTTGTTGCTCAACTTTCCAGTTGTCACAATATATTCCTGCCGTTCCCTTCTTATTACATGGCCCAAAAAATGATAATTGTTTCTTCATAATATTGGAAATTATCTCTCTCTTTGCTTTGGCCTCTTTCAGAACGTTTCCATTACAATTCTTAACTGCCCATGTTATTCTCAACATTCTTCTGTACAACCACATTTCTACAGATTTCATCGATTTTTTTTGTCTGTTGTCATATTGTTCATGATTCACTTCCATATATTAAGACTGACTCTACATAACATTTAAGAACTCGTTTTCTTTTTTATTTTGTTAAAAATGGATTGCACATTATCTTCATCTTTTTTTGGAAAACAGAGCCACCCTGCATCGCTCCTTTGTTGTACATCTACCATCTGAGATTAACATTGTTCCCAGATATTTAGATTCATGCCCTGTTTTAATATTGTTCCACTTGACTTTATTGTACATGCTGTGGTGTCTTTTTCTTTGTTGCTGCCAGTACTTCTGACTCGAGGAGTACAGGTTTGATACTGCTTCGGGCGGTCTATTGTTCTTTTCTTTTTTTTTCTATTTTGATTATTTGGAGATTTGTTTCCGAGTACTGTAAATTTACTTCTCCTGAAATGATTCGCTGGATTCTAGTATCTGACTTGAAACAACTTGTAGGTTACTGACCTTTCTAGAAGTCAACAGTTGGTCCAAACAAACTTACCAGACTAAAAAGTCTTTCCAACCAGGGATTATAACATATTTTCTGTTCGTTAGTAGAAATACCTTAAAGCGTATGACCAATAACAAGCCTGCTAGAGATGATATGTTAAATCTGAGATCCTCAAGGCAATAGATAACCATAATTTAATACATCTCCAGAAAATGTCCAGAACATGATTTGGAAAGCAGAGAAGACGCCTCATAAATGGAAAAAAGGTATCATTGTTAAGATTAAAAAAAGGGCAATCTCAGAGATTGTAACAACTGGAGAGGCTTGACACTTTTGTCAGTTGCCTCAAAGTTATTCTACAAAATCATCCTAAATTGAATAAAGGATTCAATAGATACAGTAATGCGTGAGGAACAGGAACATTCTGAAGTAATATGGCTTACCATAAAAAAACCATAAATATTATTAAAGACATGAATGATGGTTACAAGTTCTCAAAAAGACCAACACAAAAAGGGAGTTCTTAAAAAACATCAGAAAGAAGCAATCAACCTTTTTGGGGCACATCTTGAGAAGAGGAAAGTTGGAATACTTGGTTACAACTGGCAAAATAAAAGGAAAGAGAGATCGCGGACGAAAAAGAGAGAAAATACTGGATAGCTTGGTGTCATGGCATGGAAAACAGTTAACAACAGAATTGATACGATTCACTGTGGATAGAAGATTGTGCAGGGACATGATCGCCTACGCCAACCGGTATGACACATGATGATGATGAAGATGGTTACACATGTACAGTTTGGACAGAAGAAGGAATGAGCGAATGTTTCCCAATAGAAACTGGGGTTAAACAATGATGTATTTTATCGCCCTTGTTATTTGGAATTGTTATGGACTTCATAATGAAGAAATGCTGCACTGGTAATAAAGGCATCGAATGGATTCAAGGAGACCATTTGGAGGACCTCGACTTTGCTAATGACATAGTTCTCATCAGCAGTCAGATAAAAACGATGCAGGAAAACACAAATGAACTATCATCAATAGCCAGCAAAATTGGGTTGGAGATCCATCATGAAAAGACTAAAATCATGAAAAGCTTAATTCAAACAAACAACAAAATATACATGGAAAACAAACCAGTGGAAGAGATCGATCACTTTATCTATCTTGGAAACCACATTGATCGAGAAGGGGATACAAGCAAAGAAATTAGAATCAGAATAGCTAAAGCAGCAATGTCTTTCAGAAGTCTTGAAAAGTTGTGGAAATTAAAATTCATCAGCACAAACACAAAACTTAGACTATTCTAATCAAATCTACTATCGTATGTTAGTGAAAGCTGGAAAACAACAAAAGGTATAGAAACAAAGTTTCGAACGCATTCGAAAATAAATGTCTAAGGAAAATACTCGGTATAGCGTGGAACGAATTCAAAACAAACGAGGAAATTATAGAAATCGCCAATCAACCACTAATATCTTCAGCAATAAAGAAAAGACGATGGTCATATGCTGGGCATTTGATGAGAAGAGATAATAACCGAATAGCAAAGCAAGCAGTGGAATCTTGATAGTTGAGCATTAAAAAGAGCAGATTGAATATCTTTGCAATCATCTGGTATCTGATTTCAACAAGAAATAATTACAATTAATATAATCTTCACAGTAAATAATCAAATTTTAAGCACTTACCGAATATGAATCTACAACAAAAGCACGAAATACAACATGAACATTAACATCATCGAAACAGAAGTCATGAATATCGCAAAAGTGAAACAAAACATCAACATAACTATAGACGGCTGACAATTAAAACAAGTACATACATTTAAATACCTAAGATGTCTAGAAAGAAACGACAATTCACAAACAGCAGAAATAGACTCAAGATGCAATGAAGCGTGTTAAATCATCGGACAGCTATCACCACTATTGTCCAACAAGGAAATAACTATAGAAGGAAAACGGGCACTCTACAATACAATCTTCATCCCAACGTATTTCTACCAATGCCAGTCCTGGATCTTAGACACAAGAACAATAAGAAAAATAAGCTCTACTGAGATTAAATATGTAAGACGAATGACAAGAAATAGACTGGCATATAAGATCAGAACTGACGAACTTAGAAAAAAAAAACTAGTAATAAACTCCGGCACAGAATATATAAAGAAAGAAAAGATAAAATGGTTTGGCCACGTGATTAGGCAGAAAGATCAAGACACAACACAACGAACCTTCAAAAGACATTGAGAGAACAACCAGACCCAAGGGCCGACCACGAAAAAGATGGATTGACGAAATAATAGAAACATTTGGAAACATAATAGCAGCAGAGGCGAGCATAAAAGAAAAAGACCGCAAAATATATCTCCCCTCAACGCTGAAAGGTAAATGAGGGAAGAGGAAGAATATAAATTTTGACCATCGGCTGAGCGAAACTGGTGGATTGTATTGAGATCAACAGTGTTATGTGGAGACATTAAAATACTAATGGTATAGTTTTAGATGGCAATAATGGAATGGTATCTCAGATCGCAATGATAAGGGGCATTATTCGAGAGCGCGAAGATAATGGGCATTGTTCGAGATCGCAATGATAATGGACATGGTTCGATATCGCAATGATAAAAGGCATTGCTCGAGATCGCAATGATAATGGGCATATTGTTCAAAATCGCAATAATAATGGGCATTATCCGAGATGGCAATGATAATGGACATTATTCGAGATCGCAATGATAATGGGCATATTGTTCAAAATCGCAATAATAATGGGCATTATCCGAGATGGCAATGATAATGGACATTATTCGAGATCGCAATGATAATGGGCATTTTTCGAGATTGCAATGATAATGGGCATTGTTCCAAATCGCAATGATAATGGGCATTGTCCGAGATTGCAATGATAATGGGCATTTTGTTCAAGATCGTAATGATAATGGCATTGTTTGAGATCGCAATGATAATGGGCATTGTACGAGATCGCAATGATAATGGGCATTGTTCGAGATCGCAATGATAATGGGCATTGTACGAGATCGCAATGATAATGGGCATTGTACGAGATCGCATTGATAATGGGCATTATTCTAAATATGAGTGCCATTGGGCAGTGTTCCACAACTATGATAAGTATGTTATTTTTATATATATATATATATATATATATATATATATATCCTAACCATGATTGCTTTGATATCTCCTAGCTCTTTGGAGAAAATATCTTACGTTTGTTTCTCTAGCTTCGACTTGATGTGGTGACTCACTAAAGTTCCTATGTATGAAATTGATAAATAAAACATAAGAACAGTTATTATGACAGTTATAAATCGTAACTTTAAGAAAGAGTTGCAATAGCTCAGTGGTTAGTGAACTTAAGAATTAGTAGTACATTACAATCACCTCATGTGTTTCCACTTCTCTGTCACCTTCCTTGACAAGATTGTCAGTAGTAAGACCATTAATTTTCGGGTAAACGCAAGGAGTTTAGCTATAGAGGAATTAAGCTGGTTCATTACAAAAAAATTAAAGAATTAATGTCGTATCATGAGGTGGTTAGTGTCCAGGGTAGTGTCCGTGTTGTTAGCAGACCTTATAGTTGTTGTAAGGTGACGTCGGATGAGTGTTGATTTATTAGTCCAGGTTGTTAGACGGCCACCTAACATCTCACATTAAATAATGAGTAGATTTGTTAATTAGTAATGGGCATCGGCGTTTTCCGCCATTGTTTACTACAATATGCGTGAGTGTATGTTGTCGAGCTATAATTAACCACGCCCACTCCTGAAAGAGAAACAGCCAATTTAGGAAATAGCGTTACGTCAGTTACTTCATAGATATTGTGCATATATACTTATAATAATAATTATTAAATATTTTTTATGTCCTTGCGGACATAAAAGGAGCATATTTACGATAAATATGACGAAATTCAGTGATTTAATGTCGGCGAACGCTAACGCGATGAACGAGCAATTCAATATTCTCTCTTCAGACAGCCTTACGTGAGTAGGACAAGGTTCAATGAATATCGCTCGTACAACCAACGATTTCTCCGCGCGGTCTCGGTGCTAGACAATGCTGACTGGAAGTATCGATGTATCACTTAGGTTTAAGAAATACTAAGGTCAAGCTATGTCCACCTTTCGACGAGATCGGGAGTTCATCCAAACTGTCTTAAGAGGAAAGGCAGTAATAAACGGCATGCCAGGATCTACTACCTAAGGAAATCAAAAGCCACCATAGATAAACTGAAGGGATTTGAAATTATACCTATCCGACAATGAAATGAAGTGATACCCTATTGATAATCAGTGTTTCTCTCTCTCCCTCTTTCCCTATCTCTCTTTCTTTCTCTTTCTCGCTCAACTTTCTGTCATTATAATTTTCTCACCTATCCGTCTTTCTTATTCTTTCTATGACCACACTCTCCCTCTCTCTCTCTCTCTCACTCTCTCTCATGCCTCTGGCTCGATCACTTCTCACCTATCTGCTTTCTTATTCACTCTTTTGCCCATAGCATCTCTCTCTCTACTAACCCTTATCACTCTCTCTTTGAGTTCCTTCACTCATCTCCCCCACTGTATCTCGTTTTTCTCTCTCTCCCTCTCTCTCCTTCTCTCTCTCTCTCCCTCTCTCTCCCTCTCTCTCTCCCTCTCTCTATCTCTCTAACTATCAATCTAATTATCTATCTTTATATAAATGTTATCTCTATCACCTTATACTTCTGTTATGAATAATTCCCTTGGTTTACCCGTTCTCATTTTTGTTTCTATTGCGTGCTAAGTCTTATCTACACTCTCTGCAATGACCAAAGCCCCCTCTTTCTTTTGAATATCTTCCTTGTCATTCCATCCTCTGGATCTATCTCTCACTCTACCTGATGGTGCTTCTTTCACTCGTTATATCTGTTATGGCTCTCATTTTGCAGACATCTCCCTTTTCTCCCCTACTACCTCTCATGCTACTTTACATGTCTTTCTTACAATGTTCAATTGTATTACTATTTATCCCTGTTTATCTCTCTCTCTCTCTCTCTCTCTCTCTCTCTCTCTATTTATTTTTCTCTTTCTCTTCCTCCATTTAATTCAAGTACAAAAACATATTATGAGCGAAACTCAAATAAACTCAACACCACACAATATATCAATACACATTCGTTACATCACTATAAAATGGTTATCAATATTAGCACACCGTAATCAAAACTCGATTAAAATAGGATAGTTATGAGTGAGATCCAGTCTGTCTGACTTATTACCTGACCACATTATTGAGCTGTTGCATCCATATGCTGTCAATGAAGGAAAGAATACTAGGATTATGTTTGTATTTTTTTCTCTCCACCGATCACCACCTCATTCATAAGGATAAGAGGCGTCTAACACATTTTATATATGTTGTGGTAAGTTTTTTTACTGTGCCTCTATAAACATGTCAATGATAATAATAACTCATTGATCGGATAGAGAATGTAACGTACACTGACCAGTAGACGGTTATAAAATATAATTGAGGAGGTAACATATTTTGCAGCATGATGAGTCTATGCCGGGAATCAATGCGATCTCATGTTTTATTAATCTGCATAGATAATAAATGGTAATCGGAGGTTTTATGATAAAAAATAAATAAATACAACTACATAACCAGTGATGTTTTGACAGACGGTTTATAGCAAGCAATCATGATAAGTCATAAGTTTGATAAAGCATATGTGTCTCATTCTGCGTACTGCTTTACTGAACAGCTTCTCTCATGACTGAATTTGCCAATCCTGGACAGAGAGATCCAGCTACAGAATGTACAAGATGCATTTTTGTGTGTCTGGTCTTGTCTCTGTTCTGTTGCCCCTTTTGCCTTCTGAGTTTCATAACACTGTCTAGAAACTTGCTATGCCATTTTTTTTATGTTTCCTCTCCATGTGCTACTATTATCTGCAGCCAGATTTTCCCAGTTTTTTTTTTCTTTCACTGATACAAAATTACCACAACGAAGCTCTGCAGTGCCAATTGCGATATCCTATATCTCAGCACTGGTCTACCCTTTGGTCTCGTTCCAGCTCTAAGTGTAGCAGGGAGTGAGAGAAAGATAAGAAGAAAATAGAGGAAGAGAGAAAGCGAGAGAATGAAGATCAAATGACGAAATAAGGGAGACGGTAATAATAGAGGCGAGGCAGAGAGGAATGACAGAAACACGTAAGAAGTGAATAGATAGATCAACTCAAGACGAAGTGTGTCGCACGAGAATGTGGAGAATCAGGGGGAGAGAATAGATATGAGCAAAAGTAGTGAACAAAGCATTCAGTGTTCGGATAGCGGTGGAGCCGAGAGGTTCTTTTCCGTAGGGCGTTTGCCATTAGAGCTAGCAACCCTTAAAATTAGTGTACATAGTAAGTTTAGTTAGTCACACTTTGATTGCTGGTCAGTTGACAGCAAAGTGTAATAACGTTAGTTAGTTGTCAGTTGATGTGTCGTCGATATTGTTAGTTAGTTGTGGACTGGCTCTCGCCGAGGAAGGCTCTCCAAGTCAGGAGAAAGCCAGGCAGTGTAAAGCATCCATAGATAGCACTAGGGACTTAGTCCTGAGGGCTGATAGGTACAGCTGCTGAGTAGCATTAAGGCAGTGATAGTTAGTCACTAAGCTAGTGCGAGTAGATTAAGGTAGTGTTCCATAATTACGGTGTGATTCGGTGGAACATGGCTGCAGCAAGGAAGTCTGTGTGAATACTTGGTGAGTAGGAAACACAACAATTTTCACTTCAAAGTGTTGTCAATCAATGCAATGCAAGAGAAGCGCAATGTTCTCTCCATGTTGAATGAAGCTCAATGTCATGTCAATGCTAAATGAATTTCAATGTTCTTAAGATGCTGAATAAGGCACAAGGCCGTGCTTTAACCAAGTGTTGTCAATCAATGTAATGCGAGAGAAACGCAATGTCCTCTCTATACTGAATGAAGTTCAATGTTCTGTCAATGCTGAATGAATTTCAAAGTTCTTAAGATGCTGAATAAGGCACAAGGCCGTGCTTTATCCAAGTGTTGTCAATCGATGTAATGCGAGAGAAACGCAATGTTCTCTCTATGCTGAATGAAGCTCACTGTTCTGTCAAGACTGAATGAAATTCAATGTTCTTGTTATGCTGATGAAGGCACAAGGCTGTGCTTGAACAAAGTTGTTATTAATGAATGTAATGGGAGAGATAGGCAATGCTCTCTCTAGGCTGAATGAAATTCAAGATGCTGTCAATGCTGAATGAGATTCCATGTTCTTTACATGATGGAGGCACCCTCACCTAACATCCTCATCTACCACCCTAACCTTCCACCCTCACCTACCACACTCACCTAACATCCTCATCTAAAATCCTCATCTACCACACTAACCTGCCACCCTCACCTACCACCCTCACCTTACATCCTCATCTACCACCCTAACCTTCCACCCTCACCTACCACCCTCATCTAAAATCCTCATCTACCACCCTAACCTTCCACCCTCACCTACCATCCTCATCTACCACCCTATCCTTCCAACCTCACCTACCACCCTCATCTAAAATCCTCATCTACCACCCTAACCTTCCACCCTCACCTACCACCCTCACCTAACATCCTCATCTACCACCCTAACCTTCCACCCTCACTTACCATCCTCCCCTACCATCATCATCTACCACCCTAACCTTCCACCCTCACCTACCACCCTCACCTACCATCCTCATCTACCACCCTATCCTTCCACCCTCACCTACCACCCTATCCTTCCACCCTCACCTACCACCCTATCCTTCCACCCTCACCTACCACCCTTATCTAAAATCCTCATCTATCACCCTAACCTTCCACCCTCACCTACCACCCTCATCTAACATCCTCATCTACCACCCTCACCTACCATCCTCATCTACCACCCTATCCTTCCACCCTTACCTACCATCCTCATCTAACATCCTCATCTACCACCCTCACCTACCATCCTCATCTACCACCCTAACCTTCCACCCTCACCTACCATCCTCATCTACCACCCTCACCTACCATCCTCATCTACCACCCTAACCTTCCACCCTTACCTACCACCCTCATCTAACATCCTCATCTACCACCCTCACCTACCATCCTCATCTACCACCCTAACCTTCCACCCTCACCTACCACCCTCATCTAACATCCTCACCTACCATCCTCACCTACCATCCTCACCTACCATCCTCATCTACCACCCTATCCGTCCACCCTTACCTACCATCTTCACCTACCACCCTCATCTAACATCCTCACCTACTACCCTCACCTACCATCCTCATCTACCACCCTCATCTAACATCCTCACCTACCATCCTCACCTACCATCCTCATCTACCACCCTGTCCTTCCACCCTTACCTACCATCCTCATCTACCACCCTCATCTAACATCCTCACCTACCATCCTCACCTACCATCCTCACCTACCATCCTCACCTACCAGCCTCATCTAAAATCCTCATCTATCACCCTCATCTAACATCCTCACCTACCATCCTCACCTACCATCCTCACCTACCATCCTCACCTACCAGCCTCATCTAAAATCCTCATCTACCACCCTCATCTAACATCCTCACCTACTACCCTCACCTACCATCCTCATCTACCACCCTCATCTAACATCCTCACCTACCATCCTCACCTACCATCCTCATCTACCACCCTGTCCTTCCACCCTTACCTACCATCCTCACCTACCATCCTCATCTACCACCCTGTCCTTCCACCCTTACCTACCACCCTCATCTAACATCCTCACCTACCATCCTCACCTACCATCCTCACCTACCATCCTCACCTACCATCCTCACCTACCATCCTCACCTACCATCCTTACCTACCACCCTCACCTAACATCCTCACCTACCACCCTCGCCTACCAACCTCACCTATAAACCTCACCTACCACACTCACCTACTACCCTCAGAATGTAGCAGCCGTGTCTTGACTGCTACTTTCTACTCTCAGATCTCATCCAACCACCAGCCTACTTCTTTGTGATCCCTTTCTGGGGGGCCTTCAAATATTACAATAATTTGAGAGACATGTTTCAGCTATTTATATCTGGTTCTTTTTTGTAAACTGTTTTAGTTGATGACCACCAGATCTGTAATGTTGTTTTGTGGTATCCTTCACTTACTTTTAGCATTTATCATACAATTTGTAATTGTATCCTTAAAATTAACAAACATGTGTGCCTCATTCCTGACTTGGTCTTGAAGGTATGCTGTATATTATGCTATATTTCTTTCACTACCAATGCACTTGTAGATGAAGAAATGGGAATAAAATTACATTGAGAATAAAAAATGTTCATTTTTATGTTAAATGAAAACTTTCTTCTGTTTGTCCTTTCCTATAATCAGGCTGGGGCTGTTTTGCCACTGTGGATGTCTATTGGTGTTGTAGGAGTTATCGGAACTGTCTACACAGCAATTGGGGGTATCAAGAGTGTGGTCTGGTCAGACGCATTTCAGAGTGTTATCATGCTTGGAGGTGTTCTCACGATTATTATCAAAGGTACCTCTCACAGTTGTTTGTCACTGATATTTTAATTATCTTATTAAATTTGTTCTCACTCCACAAAAAAACATAAATTTGATACGTTTATTCTGTATGAATGTTGATTTTTGTAGAAGTTACTGCATAATTTATTGCAATAATATAATTTACACCAATGGTTAATTGCAAATTTAAAATTAGTTTGCCAATTCGCAAACGAATTAAAATCCATAATTACTCAACTGCAGAAAGATAGCTGCAGTTTCCATCATAGCGTCTCAGCACACGCCAAAAGACATAAGGCGAAACTGCAAAGAAGGTGAACTCATCCAACTGTTCCCATACGATATCAACATTACACGAATACTAATGTTTGAATGTTCATGTGTGTTACCGAGGCCTCATTATGAGGGAAGTAGAGAATAGTGGCACTGTGACCTTCCAGGCATGTCGTAAGAGGCGAAAAGGAGATTGATCGATGTCCTGACAAACCATCATTGCAAAAGGTATTTGTTGTATTTAAGGATTTGTTGTAGAAATAAAGCCACATAATTCAGAAGCAGTGATCTCTGCAATATGTGCCATTTTAGCACGCAAACTTTTTGTTTTTGGGATTGTGGTTCTGCCTTATGTGCCGTCTTCGGCTTGAAAGGACAATAGATAGATAGAACATGGTTACAGAGAGTAAAATGTAGGATGGCATACAGCAAAAAATATCAAAGACTGGAATTCAGAAGGGTCGTTCATTTGAGTAGGTCCTCTGATCTGTCCAGAAGAACAACGTACATCAAATGTTACAGAGAAAAAGTAGTAAACTTCTAGATAGAAGAAAGAATGGTTCGTCCAGCGAAATAATATCACGCCACGTCCTTTGATTGAACTTAGCGGAAATCCGGCCATTATGCTTTGTCTCAATCGCCATGGGAAAACAATATTTTATTGACTGATGAGAAGCTAAGCAGCATTAATTGATAGGAGTGTATATCTCAAATTGTAGATTAATTTGGACGATAGAAATTGACAACAGCCAGGTATTATCATTATTCTAACTTCTGTGCAGGCATTAATGAGAACATAAAAGCAGTTGCTTATCAGTTTTTGTGGGCAGAGTGAGATAGAGAGATTTTCCCAATGGAGAGGTCATAGTTATAGAGTTCTAGGTTATTTCTAGGATGGCTTGGAGTTAGTTTTGGAGATGTAGTTGAGAAGTTAGCTTTAAGGAGTTCCAATTAGAAAGACACGAGAAAGTTATCAGATTCACGTTTGTTTCACAAAGTTGTCATAGATAATTGAGTTAGTGCCGGATACGGATATATTCTTCTTCAAACTTTTTGGCTCCCATTGAAGCATAGGTCTTCAACAAACACTTTCCAAGTCGTTCTGTGTTTTGCAATTCTTTTAAGATCATTCCATGTCTTCCCCATCATCTTCATCTCTGCTTCTATCTGACTTCTCCAAGAATTCCTTGGTCTCCATCTGTATCTTTTCCTCTGGGGATTCCAAAAAAGGGCCTGTTGTGTAATACTCTCAGTTGGCTTCCGCAGTGTGTGTCTAATCCAGCGTCATCGTCTTCGCTGTATCTCTTTATCTACTGGTATTTGACCTGTACATTTCCATAATTCTAGGTTAGTGATTTTGTCCTGCCATTTCCATCGTTTTATTCTGCGTAAGCATGCATTAATGAAAGTCTGTATCTTCATGATTGTCAATTGTGTTGTTTTCCATGTTTCACAGCCATATAATAGGACCGATTTAACATTTGAGTTGAAAATTTTTATCTTTGTATTTAACCTAATTTCCTTAAATTTCCTTGTGTTTCCCAGTGCAACGAAATCTCCTCTTAATTTTGATATCCTTATTTTGGTATCATTTTCTGTTCCTCCCCATTTATCTATATTACTGCCCAGATATATGTAAGATTGTACGTCTAGTAGGGGTATTTCTCCTATTTTTATTTGGTTATTGCCGTCTGTATTAATTCTCATAATGTTGGTCTTATCTCTATTAATCTTAAGTCCTAGCTGTTGTGATCTCTCATCAAGTTTGCTCATTTTATCCTGCATCTGTTGATGGCTGTGTGATAGGAGAGCTATATCATCAGCAACATCTAAATCATCAAGTTGTTTGGTCAGTGACCACTGGATTCCATTTCTGTTGTTTTGAGTTAATTTCATAATCTAATCTATGGCCAGCAGAAAGAGAAATGGAGACAGAAGGCATCCCTGCCTTACTCCTGTTCTTATTTCAAATGCTTCTGTAATCTGTCCTTCATGCACCACACTACATTTAGTTCCTTCATACATTGTTTTTATCAGGTTAATAAACTTTATGGGGATTCCGTAATGACTCAGCAATTTCCAAAGCATTCTTCTGTCTAAACTATCAAATGCCTTTTCGTAATCTACGAATCCAATATAAAGTGGGGATTTTAGTTCTAAACTTTGTTCAACTATTATACGTAGGGTAGTTATTTGATCAGCACATGATCTGTTCTTCCTAAAACCTGCTTGTTCATCTCTCAAGTGTTTCTCTATAGCCTCCTTTAGTCTCTCCAGAATGATTCTGCTTAATATTTTTCCTGGCACTGTTAGTAGCATAATTCCCCTATAGTTTGTGCACTCCTGTAAACTTCCTTTCTTTGGTAGTTTAATCATATAACCTTCTTTCCAGTCTTTAGGTATTTCTTCCCTCTCCCAACTTTTATCTAATAGACTGTGTAACATCATGGTACAAGTGTTAATATCTGCTTTTATGGCTTCCGAAGGAATTTCGTCTGGTTCAGTGGCTTTGCCATTTTTTTTTAGCTTGATGGCTTTCATCCCAACGTTGTGCTACCAATGCCAGACCTGGACCTTAGAGGCAAGAACAATAAGAAACATTACTTCTACTGATATGAAATGTGTTAGACGAATGACAGGAAACAGTCTGAGAGATAGGATCAGAAATGAAGAACTAAGAAAAAAGCTAGGAATAACCCCCACCATAAAATATATAAGGAAACAACAGATAAAATGGTTTGGCTACGTGACAATGCAGAAATATCAAAATACAACACAACGAGCCATCAGCAAACTTTGTGAGAACACCAGACCCAAGGGTCGACCACGAAAAGGATGGATTAATTGAATATTAGAAGCACTAGAAAACATAACAGCAGCAGAGGCGAACAGAAAAGCAAAAGACAGCAAATTATATCTCCCCTCGACCCTGAAAGGCAGATGAGGAAATAAAGAGGAAGAAAAAAAGTAGAAGATGATGGATTATTTCTTCTTTGCTTGGTTTTCCACAGTTAACGTGTAAATCTTCTTCTGCTGGGAGTATATATGGAGGATTATTTGAGCCGGGTCTGTTCAAAAGTTCTTCAAAGTGCTCTTTTCATCTCTCCATTTGTTCCCTTATATTAGTAAGCAGATTTCTTTTCTTATCTTTAATAAAGGCATTGATCTGTTTGTCTTTTCCACTTCATTTCTTTGTGCTGTTGTACAGTTCTTCATATCCCGTTTTTTTGTGCTGCTTCATCTGCCTCTTTAGCTAGTTCATCTATATATCTCCTCTTATCTCTTTTAATGCATCTTCTCACTTCTTTTTTTCACCTCTATGTAATCTTCCTGTTATTGGTTATTGGTTATGGAAGGCCTCGGTATCACAGCAAACGAATTAAAATCCATAATTGCTCAACCGCCCGTGCCAGTGGAATCATCCGAATTACTAACTCATCTCCCAAACAAAGAAAGGTAACTGTAGTCCCCATCGTAGCAGTCTCAGCACACGCCAAAAGACATAAGGCGAAACCGCGCAGAAAGTGAACACAGCCAACTGTTCCCTGTCATACGATATCATCATTCATCGTAAACAAGCGGGATATCGAAACAGGATCAAAACGGATGAGACACACAGCTCACGGTATGCACAGAGCACTTAACTCAGTAGCTCCTGCAACAACCGGACTTGGAATATGAGGAAACTGCAAGAAGGAACACTTTTCAGACATAGCCTTCAATGGTTCCTACCGCCTATCCACCATATACCATGGGAGTTCACGTCCTCCCGAAAACGATGATCGTCATAGCACCTGATGATGTTAGGCCATCATTGATGACTCCAATTCCAAACATATAGACACACAGTTGTGGTAAGTTATCATTTCCAATCCAACAGAAGCCACATGACCTGTAGTTAGTAAAACCACAGAGAGAATATGATTTTGTGACCTTCACTGATTCACTCTTAGATGTGAATGTGTAGTTTACACAAGAGGAGAAGTTTTCAACTACAGTGAACCCATTTAAGGCAATTCTGGGATAGCAAGGCAAGTCTCCTTTATAGCAGCAGAACTTGATGTTCTCCGCTCCCTTCTTGTAGCTGCCGCCACACGATTCTGATGTCTCATTAACTTGGACATCATTCAAGAACAATGTCAGATTATTATTCCATAGATATGGCTCTGCTGATGAAATGCTTGGTGCAACAGTTGTATCAATCATACAGGACGCTCCTGGTTTGTGGTCAATAATATCACAGTCGGCATATGATGTTGTTATATTTAGTGTTTCTTTCTGGGGTGTAAATATGTGGTACACACATGGAGAGTGCTTTGTGGTCACAGTAATCCCATTAAAGGCAATTCTAGGGTAGCATGGCATAGCTGTTTCAGAACAGCACAATCCTGTGATGTTTTCTGTGTTCGCTATAAAGCTGCTGCTGCTACACAATCCTGACCAATTATAGGTGTTGACATTATTCACTTGCAATGACAAAACTGCTTTGTTTACATCATAAACCTCTGGAAGCGAATCATTTATGGGACTAATAGTACAATTTATTCTTCCATCGGGGATATCTTCATTGAGTAACCAAAAAAGGTCTTTGGTTAAAAAGCACATATGCTTTTGAGTTAAACACAAAATGAGCCCACTTCATAGATTCAAAATGATCCTTGATTGGTTATGGAAATGGTTCAATCTTCCTGTATTCGGATCTATTAGTTGAGCTGTTTTCCAGTTATTGTCGCATTGTACTTCTAGTATATGTATTTCTCCTAATTTTGTTTAGTTATTGCCAAATGCATTTTCCGCATCCGCATTTGTATGCATTCATTTGCATTTCTTTGCCTGAACCCCTTCCCAGTTATAGTTTAGGTTGTCGTGGATGACACAATGTTCAGTTTTATTTGCGAGAAAAGCATCTACGAAGAAAGCGTTGGGTACATGTCTACTGACGTCAAGGACCACTTGCAACCATTAAAAGACTGGAGATATTCACTATTGCACATGCATAGTGTCTGTCGAAGAAGGATAATACATATTCCAACGTGAAGTGTATTCACTCATTATATATTGTTTGTTATTGATGGTCGTCCTTGCACGGTAGCTTAAACTTGATGCCAACTCTGATGTGAAATGAATGTTGTCGTTATTTCATCACAGATGCTGTTCTCAGCCCACTGTGCTATATCGTTATTTATGTTATTAATATAATTAACGTCAGTAGCTGAAAGTTATCGAATCGGTGTCACCTCTGATTATGATATATAACTGTTATTGATGTCGTATGTCGTCCCCAAAGTATACAACGCTATTACTTTCTCTATATCTCTTTCTCTCTTCGTTCGTTCGTTTGCATTGGGTTTGAGTTTGCTAATTGGTGAGGCACGATATGTCCACCCTTAGACTGGGTCTTCCAGGTTGTATTGAAGTGTAAATTCCCATTACATTTTATTTAGAGATTATTTCCATTAGTTGTCTTTGGATTTACACACCTGTCTTTTTGAAATGGTTTGCAGCGAGTTTTTATTTTTTTTTTATTTTTTTTTTTTTTTGTATTTTTTTAATGCCATCCGAGATCACGTAAACCTTGTCAGTCATTTATTCTCTTTGAATTTTAAATGGTTGATCTCCTGTGTCAAAGCTCTTGTTTACTTGTTGCCCTTTTGTTGAGTGATCAGAGATCATGTTAGCCTTGTCTTTTTTGTCATTGATTCTTTTTAGTTTTTAGTGGTTGACCATTTGTGTGGTAATAATCGAATAGCAAAGCAAGCCCTCATATGGGAAACAACAGGTAAAAGAAAAAGAGGAAGACCCAGGGAGACACTGAGAAGAACATTGATGAGAGAGGCAAGAGCAGCAGGAATCGGCTCCCTCAATGAGATAGAACTGCTTGCACAGAACAGAGACAGATGGCGAGATTTAATAAAATATCTTTAAAAGAAAACTGCTAGAACAAAAATTCATATAGGAGAAGGTGTATCTTGGTCTACGCCCTATGGGCCGGTTACGGCTCGAAAGGTCAATAGATAGATAGATTTGTGTGTGTTTAAATAGTGACCATCCCTTTAGCCTATTTGGTGAATGATCTTGGTTTTTTTTTTAAAATATAGATTCTTGTGTGAAAACCCTTTTTGTTTTAGCTCTTTTGTTGTGTGATCAGAGATAATTTTAGCCATGTTTTGTTTGTCAATGATACCCTTTTAATTTTTAATAAATGTATGACCTATTGTATCAACACTCTTTAGGTGTTTCTTCATTTGTTAATGAGATCCGAGATCATTTATCTTTGTGTGTCACTGATTCTCTTTGAATTTTGAATAAATGTATGACCTATTGTATCAACACTCTTTAGGTGTTTCTTCATTTGTTAATGAGATCCGAGATCATTTATCTTTGTGTGTCACTGATTCTCTTTGAATTTTGAATAAATGTATGACCTATTGTATCAACACTCTTTAGGTGTTTCTTCATTTGTTAATGAGATCCGAGATCATTTATCTTTGTGTGTCATTGATTCTCTTTGAATTTTAAGTAAATGTATGACCTATTGTATCAACACTCTTTAGGTGTTTCTTCATTTGTTAATGAGATCCGAGATCATTTATCTTTGTGTGTCACTGATTCTCTTTGAATTTTGAATAAATGTATGACCTATTGTATCAACACTCTTTAGGTGTTTCTTCATTTGTTAATGAGATCCGAGATCATTTATCTTTGTGTGTCATTGATTCTCTTTGAATTTTAAATAAATATGGCCTCGTTTGTGACAACATAAAATGTGTTCTCATTCGTTTATGTGTTTCAATATAACTTAACCTAGTTTGCCGTTGATTCTATTGCGTTTGTAAGTGAGTGCATAGCCTCTTGCGAAAAAAAAACTGGTAGTAATTTTTTTTTTTAATTATGTCGTTTCTGTGATCTGAGATCACTTTAATTTTTATTTTCTTGAACTTTTAAAAGTATATCCTTTTTTGTGAAAATTCATTTTTTTGTTTTAGTTCATTTATTTGTGTGATCTGTGATATCTTTAGCCTTGTTGGTGATTGCTTCTCCTGAGATTTTTCTTGGCTTCCTCCATGTGTGAACCAATTTGCAGGTTACTCAGGTTACCTTTGTTTCCTTAATTTGCTACTGCTATAGTCATCTTGGTTTTTTCTATACAGTTTTTTTTTCTGTTTATATTTCTATCTCTATCTCTCTCTCTATCTCTCTCTCTATCTCTCTCTATCTCTCTCTATCTCTCTCTATTTATATATCTCTGTATCTCTATCTCTATCGCTATCTATTTATCTATATCTGTATCTCTCTCAATTTTTATCTATCCCGATCTCTCTCTATCTCTATCTCTCTCTATCTCTCTCTATCTCTACATTATCTATCTCCCTCTTGTTTCTCTTTACCTCCTATTACAAACCTTGGGGTGTTCAGAGATATACAAAGTTCTAATTCTTGCTCTTTTGGCAACATCACCGATTGTCGTTTGCTGTTGTTGTTGTGCTTGGATGTTGTCAGCATATTTTACTCCATGTCTACCGTGGGTTCTTCTTCCTTCTCTTCAAGTAATTCAGATGTTGTCTCTGTATACAGTTCAATGTCCATTTAAATTCTTACTATTTGACTTCTAAATGTATCTCTTCTGGTCACTACAAGCGCTTTTCTCAAATATCTCATCTCTGTGGTGACTATTTCCCATTTATGTTTATTCGTGATCTACCATATTTGACTGGCACTGAAAGCACAAAGTGGGAATGAATGCACTATGTATACTATGTGTCTATATGTTGATATATACTGTCTAATACAGAAATTTTGGGGCTAGTTGTTAAATATCTCGTTTGCTTTGTTACATCTAATGTCTATTTCTGTATTCAATGTTTCTAGTTATTTGAAGTTTATCTCTTGCTTTATAATGTATTACTTTACATCTAAGATTAACATCTTATTTAATATAGCATGAGCTATTACGGTATTTGTAAAAAGGATGGAATTAATTATCAATCTTTGCTACCAAACGGTAATTTGTGGGCGTGGTGTACCTTCTATTGTTCGTTTTGTCCTTCAGTTCAGGCTTTATATTAATCCTATCATGACATTGTTTTATGCGCGCGGGCGATACCACATAATTGGTGATGATGGGTCGCAGTACGGCAGTGGTTACGGAACTGGATTACTGGAGACAGTGATGCTGTCTGGCTCTATTCGGATCGACAGCTTTTAAATCTAAATAGCTTTACAAAAAAGTGGCCACTGTCCGTCCAGGAAGAGAGGAAGACACTGGCTATATTTACCAACAATGAATCGATGTTAACCATTATGAATAGTAACATTTTATTCCCATATACTAGCAAGTGGGGGAGGGAGTATTATGGGGTTCCTTATCTTTATAATTTTTTGGCCATGTAATGAGAAGAGAACAACTGGAATATATTGTAACAACCGGACAAATTTGAGGGACGAAGAGATAGAGGGAAGCAAAGAGAAAAAAAATAATAGACAGCTTAAGAGAATGGCTTGGCAGGAGTTCAACAACAGAAATGATAAATAGCTGCCGAGATCGAAAGTTGTGGAAAGACATGATCACCTACGCCAGCAGGCCCGGTATTTGATGATGATGATGATCTTTCTTTATCAAGTGGGCGGGGCAGCTTGACATCTGCTAAAGCAGTAGCTCAAAGCAACTTCTGTTTACCAGAACGAATGTTTCCACGAATTGCACAACGAAAATTAGCAAGTGAGAACAACGCCTTCCTACAATGTTTGCTACCAAAATCTTACACGCGTCCTGAGAAAATCTTCTTGACTCGTTAATGCGTGCATCGCTATACACAGTATTTTCATCTCTTTTATGTGTATATTATCTACTTTTGATAACACTAGGACATTAATTGTCAAATGAGCTGCTTGACTAATCATCGTTGAACATTTACTAATGAATCTCCACATCTGCTTGTCTTCAAATCTGAATAAAGAAATAAAAAACCATAAATGTCTAATTAAATTAATCTTACACGATAGAATTGAAAACGACGGGACTATCTGTGGTGACATCTGTTAATATAAATCTCGTGTTACCGACACTACAGAAATCAAACTTTGAACTAATGAGATACAATTTTAAGTTACTATAACCTGTGACTTATTTACATCTATGTCTGTGTCAGATAACATCACCTATTGGTCTGCTGGAAGTGCACATTGTTGTATACACTATAAATTAAAATGACTAGTGAGATCAATCGTTGCACACTTTCTTCCTTCTACAGGTAACTCTGTTATCGGTGGAGGAGGCTCACTTTGGAGAATCTCTCAAGCAGGAGGACGACTTTCTTTCAACGAGTTTGATGAAGATCCAAGGAATAGAAACACTTGGCTGGGGGGTGCCCTAGCAGGATGCGTATTCTGGTACTCCTTTTGAAAGTTCGGCTCTACATAAACATGAGAATAATTTGAATAATACAGTAACTGTAACAACAAATGTCTTTATATCAACGTTTCGTAGTAAGTCACTTAAGATGAAAAGAAGATCTTTCAGTAACACCAACCGTGTCAACATGTTCTGAGATTCTGATTTCCCAACCACAAAAACGTCATTTTGGTTCTCTCATATTCATGATAAAGAAATCTTTTGTTTTGTTCTCTACCAGTCTGACTGTAGGACAAGCAGGAGAGATCTGTACCTGATCATAACTGTTTTGATGTAGAAATCTCAACTTTCTAGATTAACTCAACTGCCTTTGCATACCCCACAAATGTGCTGTTCTCGTTTTCTGAAGAAGTCTTTTCGATCATTTTTTAGACCGAAAAGTCAGTATTTTTTATGTTTTCCTTTTTATAAAGCTGTCACCATACATAGTAGGAGTGTACGTTACACCCCACTACTTGCTGTCACCATACCTTGTAGGAGTGTACGTTACACCCCACTACTTGCTGTCACCATACCTTGTAGCAGTGTACGTTACACCCCACTACTTGCTGTCACCATACATAGTAGGAGTGTACGTTACACCCCACTACTTGCTCCTGCTACCAGCTTTACAGCAGCACTGCAATCATTTGCCTGTCCCCCTCTTAATTTATACCGCTGTTATTTTAAGCTTGTCTAAAGCTATCCACTTAATTTCTTTGTGCTGTTGTACAGTTCTTTCAATACCAAAATAAGGATATCAAAAGCAAGAAGAGCTTTCATTGCACTGGGAAACATATGGGAATACAAAGAAATTAGGTTAAGTACAAAAATAACAATTTTCAACTCAAATGTTAAGGCGTCCTATTATATAGCTGTGAAACATGGAGAACAACAAAATTGACATTTTTTGGGATTTTTTTTTTCTGGGAAAGTAAAGCGGCATGGGCGTGATACCGACCACATTACCCCAAAAATCATGTGCTGATGCTCTGTAAAAATGTATGGTCACTAACACCACATTCACTATACGCCACTTGGCGTGACGGGTGTACTTTACGTTACGTTTTTTACAATCTACCAACCCGACTGTGACGATTTGTTTCAAATAATGTCTTCGTGGACTTCCGGGGAATATGGCGCCCTGTTCACTGGCTTCTTTAGAGGACTCACAGATAAGTGCTGATTTCCAGTGAACTTTTCTGTTTATTTGTTTGTTTTGATTGATATTTGAAGGGATCATGTGATTGTACACGCGCTCTATATATTATGTAAATCAATTTGCTTCTTTTGATTCATTGCATTTTGTTACACTTTCTTTCTTTGATCACTTATACTCATCCTTGTTGTTGATTGCGCTATTGAACGCGTCAAAAATGGCGGTTTGTTTTCGCCGGTCTGTCGTCAAGGACGCGTAATTCATTTAGTTTGTAAAAGGTCCACAGTGTATCCGTGTGCTGCGGAGCTATATACGGGAGTTTGCAAGTTTATAACGTGGAAACGGGTTCTGGACAAGCGACTGAGTAAGTGCACGTGAGTCTAGACCATCCACAGCATCGACGTTCAGCGACTAAATCATCTATGATACTATGACGACGGTAAGTATTCAGATTCAGCCTAATCGACAACAGCGAAGAAGGAAATCACGACAAAGCAAGCGGGGTGGCATTAAACTGTCGAAGTGTGAGAGGCTAGGCCTAAAGTTTGTGCGTGTTACATATTGGAATAGTGCGTTCTCTAGGTCTTCTCCCTGCTTGTTGGTTATGCTGTTAACCATTGGTTTCCTCTAGCATTAAAGTCTCCGCAGAAAATGACGTTCTCTTCATCGAACTCGAAGAGATTCTGCCATTGTCGTGTGATCACCTTCCCATTACAGGCATACACATTTACAATCACGGAATGAACTGGGGTCTGCACCCTAACCATATGTACCTGCAATTCTGCATTGTCCTACGCAGACATATCAACCTCAGCTGCCACCATATTGTTGCGCACAAGGATGGCCTGCCCAAGGTGTCGCCTATTGTAGAAACAATGAAAACCAAGAGTACTTACTGTCCTGTCACCAAGAAGAGTTTCTTGTAAAACCATTATATCGGCGCCGCATAGTAGATTATCAAGTATGGGCCATCGTTGATTTATGACCCACAATTCCAGTATTATCAGCTTGGCGGAGCAAAAGACAAACGGCCAAGACATGGCAGGAAGCCAGAAAGAATGGAAGAACACAACCTGAGCTCTTGAAGCGTCTGAAAGTAGAGGTCGACCAAAAAATGATGCACTTTAAACTATGTGCTAAGCAGGCTAAGGATGCCAAATTGGATGACTTCTGTAAATAAAAGTGTGCTCAGAAAAATCGCTATACACATTCTGGTGCCTACATCAGAGCATGAATGGCACAACACGACACAGAGGAATACCATACTTTCAGAGCACAGGCCGGATATGGCACAAATCTGATGAGAGCAAAGGGAAGGCCCTGCTTGCCCGCTACATTGAGCAGACGGACCAAAGAAATAAGGCTGTAAGAATGAGGATACGTGTATCGCTGTCAAAATTGTGTAAGGATGTAGTGCTGGAAGAAGATCTCACAATCACAAACAACACCATTTGCACGACACTTATAGGGTAACACAACACTGCTCCTGGTCTAGATGGTGTTCGGTACGATGACACAGGCGATTTAGCTGACGACGACTTGACAAAACTGGCCAATGAGTTTAATGCCAGCATTCGGAGTGGCCAGATTAAGGAGGAGTGACTACACAGCTACTTACTGCCGCTACAGAAGCCAAACAAGGACTATTCTCAGATCAGTGCCTACAGAATCATCACAATGCAGAACACTGCGGGCAAGCTGCTTGACAAAATAGTTGTCCGTGTCCTCACCTGTCACCTTGAACAGAAACGTGCATTCCCACCCACACTCAGAGGTTATAGATATAACAAACAGACATGGCTCAATGCGGCAGTCTTTGCCTATGACGCCTTCGAAGGCTTCCACAGACGAGAGAAGACATGTGCTGCTGGTATAGATCTGGAGGATGCATACAACATGGTACCATTTGAATATCTCATGCATATGCTCCTCAAATTAACGGTGCACCCCTTCCTCATTAGATGGATTGCAGCTGCACTTTTTCAGACGAAGGTAATATTCAGATGTTGAAGTTGGTCTTCCTAGCCAACATCCATTTGTCCAGGGCTGCCACAAGGTTCACCATTGTCAGTTCAATTTAACGTGTACACAATAATGATCACGGAACAACAGCTGGATCGGAGGGGATGAACTATGACTTTTGCTGATGATATTCTGGTATATCGACAGGAAAGTGTCAGACGGGGAATCGCCTTCAAAATGCAAGACGACCTCGATCGCATTTCTTCCTGGTGTGGGGTTTCAGGTGCCTTGGCTAGTCCTAATAAAGCATCAGTTTCATGGTTGTCCCTTAATAATCATATCGTTAATACGATCACACCGGTAGTACGAAAAGGAGCTGATGAGGTGACCAGGGACAAGTTGATGACATACCCTGGAGTTAAATTTGATCGCAGATTTTGTTTTCGGGACCACGTCGACCATGTGATAATAAAATATCGCAAAGGATTAGACGCCTTGACGGTCATGGCAGCTGCCAACATCGAGCAGAGGCTACTTACTCTTCTGTTCCATGAATTAGTCCTCGCACCAATCGAGTATGCCCTGGCAATTCTTACTGTCAGTACGACTCAAACTGATAGGCTGGAGAAAATACAAAATGAAGCCATGCGCATTATCCTGGGATGTACGAGGGACACTTCCTGTGTAGCAATGAGATATCTTCTTGACTTCCCAACCATGGATGACAGAATCAAGATCTGGAGATCACGACCATACCTGAAGATTAGTACAGATACAAAGCACCCATTGCACCACGTGATCAACACAGAGAAAGGTGCCAGGCTAAAAAGAGGCAAATCATGGGTGGGCCGAGCAGATGTCTTCAAACAGGTCTGTGGGCTTACCAATATCAGCGTTGGTGAGGAGTGGATACCGGTGCCTACGTCGTTCAAGAGGACTTTCTCGTGTATTGTCACACTCGACAGGAAAAGTAGGGAACAGAACCCGATCGTGACACCAATAACATCGATGAGAAAGATGCAGTCATCTATACAGACGGATTTGTAAGACGACACCAAAGAAGTGCATGGGCATTTACAGCACGATCGGCAGGCAGAATAGTCAAAGAAGGCAGTGGTGCATACGTCATGACCACGATTAGTATGACAATGGAGGTTATTGGTTATTTGTTATGGAAGGCCTCGGTATCACAGCAAACGAATTAAAATCCATAATTGCTCAACCGCCAGTGCCAGTGGAATCATCCGAATTACTAACTCATCTCCCAAGCAAAGAAAGGTAACTGTTGTCCCCATCGTAGCAGTCTCAGCACACGCCAAAAGACATAAGGCGAAACCGCGCAGAAAGTGAACACAGCCAACTGTTCCCTGTCATACGATATCAATGGAGGTGATGGCAGTGACCAAGGCATTTAAATGGTTAGAGTCACAAGACTACACCCACGCATGTATACTGAGTGATTCGATGAGCATGATAAAAAATGTGGAGGCGGGCTCTATAAGCATGCAATGCATAGAGTCGTTTCAGAAATCCAAAATGCGTAAGGTCACCTTTGTCTATGTCCCTGGACATGCGGGAGTACGGGGAAATGAAAGAGCGGACAGGTTGGCTAGCTATGCTGTCGTTGAGGATGGGCAACTAGTGGATCGGGCGGACATCATCAATGCCCTCAAAGATGTGGGAAGAGCACAGGACTTCGACAAACACAAATCCACGTCACTTCTTCGGATGATGGAAATGGGTGTTAAGATGGGAACAGCCAGAAATTAGAAACTTAGTGGCCGAATAAGAAGGCTTATCAATAAAACATAAAACTGGAGTCGTCAGTCGCTGGACACTGCGGGGATTGCTGAGGAGGGAATCTATTATGGACATGTTCGGAGTGCAATGATGATGACCCGCAAATAACACAATAACTCAAGTCACGTCTTGGTACGGACGACGATTCTGAAGTACATTCAGAAGGGACAACTCCATGCTAACTCGTCCCTTATGATCCTCCCTGATAGTAGCTTAGGTCTACCCTCTTGCTGTCCAAGATACGCAAGAAGACAAATAATGATAAATGAATATTGTTATGGAGGGAAAGTTTCGAGGCGATAGATCAGCGAACCATTTCAAGGGAAGAGGTATGTTTACAACACCCGGTAAAAAATCACAAATAAACAACATCAGAAAAAAAAAAAAAAAAACATTAGACAGACCGAAGCAGGATCGAACACGTACTACTCGACACAGCGCCTGGCCAGGAGAAACAAACTCTTGAGCACGCGGCCAAATAACAAGACCTCTCCGCTAGACCTCACGCGCCAACTTTAACTGCTATTATTCTGCCTTGGTATCCCTGTTATATCTGTTGAATTACCAGATTTCTACACACTGCTAATTTAAATACTTGCTGCACCGCTATCCTAAATTCTAATCTCGCGTGTGATCTATTTGAATGATATTAATCTTAAATGGCTTGTGTTCTGCAATATCTATATCAACGCATCTTAGATTGTTTGATGGACTATGCGTACGTCCCCCGCCTAGTCATAATTGATGTCCCAGTCGTTTGCTATTCCCGTCAAACACTCATATGTTTAAATCATTTTCTCGACCTAATTATTACCATTAATATCTACATTAAGTTATTTTTTACTCAATTTTGCGCCCACATTTATTTAATCAATATTTTTTTTTCATTTAAAGGATGGGATTTATATGCAACCAGTCTACATTCCAGCGCATCTCCGCAATGAGGTCTATGGAAGACGCTAGGAAAGGCTTCCTAGTATCTGCTGTAATCCATATTTTACAAAACTCCCTTCTGATAATGGTGGGATGGACCATCTATTCCTACTTTGCCAGCATTCGATGTGACCCTATTCAGGTATGCTGCATCCTCTTCATGTTACAATTATCATTTCAGTCATATCAGTGTCTGCTTTAAATTATTATAACAAATTATATTCAATGAATAATATCCCAGTGCTGAATTTCATGACAATCAGTAAGGTTTAGTACTTATTCTGTCAGCGATGATCTAAATATATGATGTTCAAACGATGAGATCCTTCAGTTTTTTTTTTTTTTTTTTTTTTTTTAAATTTGTGAACTCCGTTTGAATATTTTTTGTGACACCTTTGGTATTTAAGAGTAAAGATAGTATAAGGATAGTGACTGTGCTATGCGAATTGAAACATATTTTAGATTGTTATCATTTTGCTGATTTGCTTTAAACATCTAAACCATTTGTATATTTCTACTTGACTTGCATAGGATAATTGAGTAGCAGAAGAAGAAAAAGACGAAAAGGGTATGAAGTATTAAACACATAATGGTGCGTAATTAATTCATGTCTATTTTGTTAAATAAAAGCTCACAATAAACTGCTAATCGTTATTCAACAAAAGATTGCTGGAGGGATCTAACTTATCTACTTCTACACATCAACAGGCTGGTTATATCACTAACATAAATCAACTTTCGGTGTATTTTGTGATGCATGCCTTGAGAGACTTGTCAGGTATTGGAGGCTTATTTATGGCGTCAGTTTTCAGTAGCACTCTGAGTACAATCTCAACCGGTGAGTTATAACGGTTATTGTGTTGCATTTTTGATTGAGTGGAATAATATCTGCTATGTCTGCCAGTAGAAGTGAACCAGCGTCTAATTTATATGCTTTATTGTATCTGTCTAAGATTATCAAATGTGTTGCTCTACAGTTGTGTCTGTCTAAGCTTATCAAATGTGTTGCTCTACAGTTGTATCTGTCAAAGCTTATCAAATGTGTGTTGCTCTACAGTTGTATCTGTCTAAGCTTATCAAATGTGTGTTGCTCTACAGTTGTATCTATCTAATCTTATCAAATGTGTGTTGCTCTACAGTTGCATCTATCTAAGCTTAATAAATGTGTTTTGCTCTACAGTTGTATCTATCTAAGCTTATCAAGTGTTTGTTGCTCTACAGTTGTATCTATCTAAGCTCATCAAATGTGTGTTGCTCTACAGCTGTATCTATCTAAGCTTATCAAATGGGTGTTGCTCTACAGTTGTATCTGTCTAAGATTATCAAATGTGTTGCTCTACAGTTTTATCTGTTAAGCAATAAGGTAATGATAGAGTAGTTTTAACAAAAGTATCGTGAACGCTGCCGCCAATGAAGACTGGCTGCATACTTATTTGATGCCTCTGCCTAAGCTGGCAAAGAATATACAAACATATATGGCTAGCGCATATGCAAAACAAGGTGCGTATATTTTTTGAGAAAATAATTGCTAGTCAATGTAACCATTAAGCTGGAGAGATTGCTGAGAAAGAAGGTTTAGCTGATTAAGCTTAAAACATTCAGATCACAAACATTGGTCACCTCATGCTAATAACCCTATGGGAATTGTGCAAATAATTAAAAATACGGCACATATTACAGCTGTTTGGTATAACCTAACAGACGCATTTTAATAGTTCTCCTATACATTCTCTAATCGTTTTGGGTACAGGTGTTCACAGTTTTCTACATTCCCAAAAAATATATTTTTTATATGAGTGGATCACACAAAGTAAGTCCACTTGTGTAAATAAAAATAATAAACTTGACTTGTAAATAATATTATTCTGACGTCACATACATTTATAAAATTTTTCATTCTGAAATCATTTACAAAAATGTACATAATTTCGTTATTTGTGGACATAAATTAATAAAATAAAGTGTATTTTGGAAGACTTTGTATTATATTGTGTAATATTTCAAGACAAAGGATAGCAGCACATATAAACATGGAAAGGGTAAGTGAATAAACAAAATTTTTAATTAAAAATGATCTACCTTGAATATTTGATGAATAAAACAATATGTTATTCCTTTAAATAATCACATATCATTAATATATTGCTATTTTCATTTTCTGTATCCATTTCCCTTTCCAGTGATGTATAACACATACCACATTTATCTAAATTATTGCGTGAAGTAGTCAATTGAAAAAGGTATATGGTAAAATTTCTGGAAACAGGAAAATTAACCTGCTCCAAATCTGAAAATTCCTGTTTCCTGTTCTGGTCCTGAAAGAGTTAAATATAACACCCTACACTAAAATTGATGTTTTTATTTTAAATAGTCTGAGCATATGTAAGTTCAGGTGCAGTCATATGTAATTATATAATTATACTATATGTTCAAATATATAATATTTTATCCATGGAGCCAGTTTTATTGTAGCCAGATATATTCCTTATCCGCTTCACCACTTGTCACAGAAATTCATAAAATGCATTGATAACTTCCGATGACTGGGTCGCCCCATGAACGTCCTACTAGGATGCACAGACGACGATTCTAAACCTCCTTTAGCACCTTTGACGATATGCAAGGCAGGTAACAATAGCTCAAAACTATTACTCGCATCACCGTGGGGGCCCCTCTAGCTCCAAGGGGCCCGGGAGAATATTAAATAAACAGGAAATTTCCTGAAGCTCTTGAAACGTACATTTATATGGGATGGGTGCAAGGATAAGGATAGTTTAGTCACGTTTTAAATATCTTAAAATGAAGATTTTTTGGAATTTTGATAATTAAGAAAGAGTAGCTGGTTGTAGACCAAAATTGTAGAGATACAAGTAGACAAAGGGTAACATTACTAACTGGATGGTCAGACGGCATAACTCACGTGAAAAAAAACACATGGAACAGTTACTAATTGATGTTGAAGGCGCTGCAGCAAGGGAAACATTGAAGGGTGATACTGTTGAAAAATATCGAAGATTTTGATGGACACGATATCCATTTATTATTGGCTTTATCATGAATAACAAAGGAGAAGAATATTTATAACAGCGTGCACTATATCATCAAGGTGAGATACCGAGTGAAATGGTTTGCTATTGGTAACCAACCTTCGATTGTACAAAAAGGGTGATAATTAAATATATTTCTGTAGATTAATATTTGTGACAAACAAACTGTAATGTACGTGTAAAGATATTTATTGATATGATGAGATATTAATTTGGATGATTACGCTGGCACGGGCGGTTGAGCAATTATGGATTTTAATTTGTTTGCAGTGATACCGGGGCCTTCCATAACCAAATAACCAAAGATATCTATTTTTTGCTTGCTGAGAGCTTTGTTTTATGCAGTCAACTGTGAAATTTCTAGAACATCATAAACCACATAAGAAGTAAACGTGTCTTAATTGTTACAAACGTTGCACTTTTGTGCTAAAGAAAATAAGTGTTTCAGTACATACAACTTACATTTGTTAAATTATAATGTGTTTTCCGATCAATCTCAGTTTTTTAAAATCATGCAGATGTTGACTGGTTACTATACCAGGAAATGAGCACGGCTACTAAAAAATCGTTGACAAGCAGCTATTACAAGCAAAGAATAACTAAAAATCCATAAATAATTGGTAAACACCCACATCTTTATTGGTTTTGCTGGATTTTTGAGATCACATTTATGATGGCTTTTGTAGAACAGTAACATTTCTTTATATTTGTATGATTATTATAATATATTTAATTTGTTATATTAAAAATGTTTTTAAAATTGTTTTCTTTTTTGTGTAAAAAATCAATTTAACAACTAGTTCATATCTTCCCAACAGGAATCAATGCGCTAGCGGCCAACACCACTGAGGATTTGTTCAAGGCACAACTACAGAAAGTTACTGAAAGCACCGCTACTTTAGTTACTAAAGTTCTGGTATTTCTCTACGGCATCTTGATAATTGGTCTCACTTTCGGGGCCTCCACGTTCAAAGGTTCATTAATTCAGATGTCAGTAGCCACCACAGGTTCATGTGCTGGACCTGTACTTGGGGTATTCCTGCTTGGTGCCCTGGTTCCCTGGGGTAATAAATATGGAGCAGTCTGTGGAGGTTTTGTTGCCTTAGCATTCACCATGTGGATGTCTATAGGTCAACAACTTCACGGAAGGAAGTGGAAGACTTTACCGCCTCCACCTACAGATATGTGCTATTTGAACAGGTCCATCACAGAATTCATCAACAGCAGCACGGTACAGACATATTTTCAGAATAAAACTCTGATTAGCCCATCAGTTAGCCAGTCACAGATTCTGAGTAGCAAAGTAAATCAGAGTGACTCATATAGTACTGGCGTCTTCCTCTACGACATCTCATACGACTGGTACAGTTTTATCGGTGCTTTTATCACTCTCGTTCTGGGTATGATCATCAGCTACTTCTCTCGTAGATATTGTGATCCGGTTACAGATAAAAAGCTGTTGTTTCCTTTCGTCCGGAAGTTGTGGCTGGGGAAGTCGCTTAATACGAGCAGTAAAACTGATACAGATAATGAAACCGGTGGGCTAATTATTTTGAAAGATGTTCATTTGAATGTAGAAATCGTCTCTAAGAGCAACAATAAGTAGAATATCCCATTATATGCAGTTAGTTATCAAATCATCATCATCATTATCAAGTAAAGGGGGTGCTGGCGTAGGTGATCATGTCTTTCCAGAACTTTCGATCTCGGCAGCTATTTATCATTTCTGTTGTTGACCTTCTGCCAAGCTATTCTCTTAAGCTGTCTGTTATTTTTCTCTTTGCTTCTCTCTATCTCTTCGTCCCTCAATTTTTCCAGTTGTTACAATATATTCCAGTTGTTCTCTTCTCATGACATGGCAAAAAAATGATGATTGTTTCTTCCTAATATTGGAAATTAACTCTCTTTTTTTCTTTGACCTCTCTCAGAACATCTTCATTGCTCTTCTTAGCTGCCAATGGTACGCTCAACATTCTTCTTGTAAAATCCCATTTCTGCATTTCCGATCAATTCGATTTTCTTGTCTGTAGTCCTATTGTCCATGATTCGCATCCATATGTAGGACTGGCCCTACTTAACATATCAGAACATTTTTTTCTTGTTTCTATTGTCTAAAATGGATTGCATCCTCTTCATCATTATCAATTATCAAATACATAAAAGCCATGATTATTAAACTGAAAAACGTGGCTCTAAACAATGCTAATGTATATTATGTTGCTTTGTCAAGACTAAATTTAACCATAGAAGGTCAACACAAATGATTCGTAAACTTTATTTCTTCCAGAACTGATGTTGTATATTGTTTGACTAATGTTTATAACACTTATTTTTCTGGTGAATGGAGTTAAATGATTTAGGGTCCACTAAGGTCGATACATTTGTTACCGCGAGTTTTGAAATAAAATGTCATGGTTCATCAACATTAATGTAATCTCTGGCATTCATTCACTTCACTTTATAACATCTAAAGCCAATGATTCCTAACAGACATTTTCTATGAGGTGGACCGAATGTTTCTATTTTATTTGAATATTTTTTTCTTAGAAAATGTACCAGGGACGTCTTCAAATCGTATTTACTACATTGTAGCTTTTTATCGTCACCCTTCCTTATTTATTTTTCACTTTCAAGAAGACTTGGGGTCCCTTGATTATTCTTTTGACACCACCTACTCCTTCTGCGATATTTCTTGGTGGCTATTGTACTTCACCATCCATAAGTTTTCCTGGTCGTATATGTGTTCAGATGTCCCAGTAGTTCCTGTTGATTAATTTAATTGTTATGTCTCCTGTTCTTGCTGTCTTATCACGTGATCAGAATATTTCATCTTTTATTTTTTTATCTTTATGTATTAACAGCTTTTCTTCTAAATTCTTCACTTCTGATTGTATCTGATACTTTTTTAGTGAACGTTCATTATTAATTTTAATAGAAAATGTAATCTTTGTCGAAGGTATATTTTTTAATGCATATTTTAAAAATGCTGCATCCATTGTGATTGAAATGTAAAAATAACAAAGTACGTCAAATGTGTCTTTACTTATTTGATCAGCTATAGCACAGAGAAGTCATAATGTTGTCCTCGGTGTTGAATCCATGAAACCGTCAAGTCTAACTTAGAAAACAAATACTTCAGAACAAATCGAACATTCAAAATAATGATCTCGTATCTATTCACACAGTTGATGTAAGAGATACCCCCTGTGTTTTATTAAAAGTATATGGACATAATGATGAAATTATTAATGTTTCAGTGACACAATGTTGTCTTACTGCTCAGAACGACATGATCAGTTATATTGACTATCAATTAGATTTCGTTATTCTAGTAGTTAAAAGAAAAACACTGATGTTCATAAGTACATGAACTCAATTTTAAAAAAAGGTGTTATTATCAAAAATTTAAAAATAAAAAAAAATATCTTTACGACACATAGTACCATTGCTTGTGTATGTCGAGGTGCAACGATAGAACCCGAGGGATAAAGGCCGCTTGGTCAAGCAGTCGCCACGACATGTGAGACTCATGATTTTTTATTTCGCCCCGATAGAAAAAATCCTTTCTGTCTACGGCGGGCTTCGAACACCTTGCGCGTCTTTCAGCTAGCGGAATAGTGGTTTTAGCCGCACGGCCACGCGCACCTCGTTATTATCAATTACAACTGTATATCTAAAGATCAGACCTCATTAAAGAGAAATAAAACGTATCGGGTTATTGTTCCAATCTGAAGCTTATAATGACATAAACCTACACATTTATTTCAAGAAATACATGAACTCAGAAGCAGCAGCCATTGTGGATGTGTAATCTCTTCCTTTATTACATTTCTATATCGTAGCTCTGAGTTTTGTTGAAGTATAATTTATGCCTGAAACAAGTTTCCCTCAATTTTCATTATTTGTGACTGATCGCTGCGACCTGACAAAATTGATATTTTGACCGCCATAATGAAACGAAATATGAAATGTTATGTCCAAGTATCCAGTACGTCGGACCTGGCAATAAACAACACGTATGGAAACAGACAAAGTGAAACAACGGAAGGATATTATTTATTGTAGATGGGACTTATGTTCCCAACCAGACATATCATTATAATCTATTGTCGTCCGCCGACCTGCTCCACTGTATAGAGTTAGTCACAAGTGAGAGAAATAGTTCCACCGGACGGGCAGCCATGATAATATATAAGGGCGTCACGCAGAGTTGCTAGTCATTTTAGAATACCGCCACCACGAAGAGGACATTAATGTACTAGATTAAAGCTAAGACAGTCACATGCGAAGGGATATACTCTAGATTAAACTAGAAGTGTTGCACAACATACATTTAGATATGTCGAACATAGTGTGAGTCTCCAGGTTCAATGAAGCAAGAGGTCGACACCTGTGAGTCATGACCAAGACGAGCCCAGCCCATCCCCTCTTTCAAAGAGTATCAAGAGGGCCGAAACACCTGTTCGACGGGATGGCTACTTCTGATGATCACATTAAGATTGCCTCATGTTGCGAAGCTCTAAATAAAGATGTCCCTGTTATAATTACATGTTGGACGCGTTCAATAGGTAGTGCAACTCATTTTTTTCTCATTTAATGTTGTTTCACATTTTTAAAAAAATTACTTTTTTTGCTGCATTTTAAACCTTCCTACACAATCTCTCGCCATTCCATCATCTTCCCGGAGATGTGATACCTCGGTTAGCATAAAAATTGGAGATTGTCAGTGAGACGCATACCACATAAATAGGAGTCACAGAATTTATTTTGTTGCAAAATGAAGGCACTTTACACAGCCATATATGCCTACAGGACGCATATTTTAAGCATGTAAATTCATATACGCCTTCAAGTCATATGCATTTAAGTCATATACATTCAAGTCATATATGCCTACAGCAAGCGTAGTTTATGATTTTAAAGCATTTTAAACACTCATATACGCCTACAACACGTGGATGGCAATGTATAAAAGCACGGTCAGTTGTTTTGCTAAATCGATTTTAATTAACACAAGAATGTCCATCCAGTCTGTCTGATCATAGCTACCTACAGATCTTTAAAGGCCCGCAAGAAAAAAGATAAAACCGGAGAACTCCCGACTAGCGTGACGCTAAACGTTAACAGAGCCACAGACAGTACTTTTGATCTGAACAACAGCACCCGGGTGACCAAACACGCAAAGCTATACACTCTAATGAGGACGATCAGTGAATTACAAAATAGAACATAATCTGCCTCACAAAGTGATATGTATGTGGGTAGTTCCAACACAATTATCATCCAGTTAGGATATACTCAAAGTCTTGCGCCAGGTGAGCCTTATTATGACAAAGCTGGGCCACACACATTTGCGCACCCGAGGACCCAAGACGAAACTTCTACAGACTATTCTTCCTCATCTTCCCTACATTCTGTATCTTACACCTTCTGACTACTTCCTTCCGGTCTTCTAAATGATGAAATTTGTGGAAAAAGATTTGACGACAATGAGGAAGTCATCGATGCAGTACAAAGATGGCTGATAGATCAGCCTGCATAATGTCACGGCGAGACTATGGGTGCTCAGACATCTAGACGGCACAAAACTATAGATCTGCATGCAGATTATGTGTCAAAATAGCAAATGGAACATGGATCACGGATGCTGGCCTTCTGATGATTCCTAACCTGAAAGGTCGAAAAACAGCCTTCTGGTGTTTCCTAACCTGAAAGGTCGAAAAACAGCCTTCTGATGATTCCTAACCTGAAAGATCGAAAAACAGCCTTCTGGTGATTCATAACCTGAAAGGTCGAAAAACAGCCTCCTGATGATTCCTAACCTGAAAAGTCGAAAAACAGCCTTCTGGTGATTCCTAACCTGAAAGGTCGAAAAACAGCCTTCTGGTGATTCCTAACCTGAAATTTGAAAAAAACAGTCAATACTTTTCTCTCTCTTGTTTTATTTGCTTTTAAGAAATACATTTCAAATTAAATGCATAATCAAAATGCATTATTATCACTGAACAACGGAGTAATGCACGGATGCACTGCAAAAATGCTGTTGTTTATGACCTTGGAAAATACAAAATAAAATTGTAAGCACAAAACAAGATAATTGCCTCATTATAACCACCTGTCCATTGATTAACTGCTTGTATATGCTTTCTTCTCTCCCTCCCCTTCTCTACCAGCTCAATAATTCACTATATATTATAAATATCCCACTCATTTTTCTTTCTCTGCAGCAAGACCCCGCACCTCCTTACCTACTAAACCTCCTATTCTTTCATTCCTTTGCTGTCTTACTTGGCTTTTAATTCACGTTTGACTGAAAACTAGTTTGCTGTTTCTGACATCATTGTCTTTATCTCCTTGTTAATTATGATGATTTTTGCGTCTTTTACCGTTAGACTATTCAGACCATTCTTCATATTTTACAGATTTTTATAAAATATTATATTGATGTCTAGTTACAAGTTTGATTTTAAACCAGAATCAGTTTGAGACGCGGTAAACTGCTAATTATTTGGCTCAAAGAATGGTTACGAAAAGATCCTAATAATCACATTCACACTTTTAACAATATTGCTTCAGTCAGAAAATGATTACTTAGATAACTTTTTGAAAATGTTTACAAGCATCTGAGTCAATGATAATACTGAATCAATAGGAAGGCAGTATATTTATATACATCACAATGTTGTGAAACTATTCCCCAGAATAGGGGAATTCGGGGAATAGAGGAAATTTGAGGGCTTCGGTAGCCTATTTAGGAAAACCACCCGACTAGGCTACCGACGTTCGGACAACCTGTGTTCGATTCCCGCTGCAATTAGTGTGAATTGTACTAGTGGTTGGAAAAAAATACCGCCGCGGTCGACCCAGCCGCTGGCAGAAATGGGTTCCAAGGAAGTAGTCTTGGCAGGTGAGGAATGCCGCCTCGCATCGTGAGTTCCGATACTTGAAGCGACATTATCAAGAAATCTCCAAAAACATCTGGATAGGCGGCCGAGCACATATTGTTGAAAACTTGCGTGCTAAGACGTCGAATCAAGTCTCGTACTTTACCTTTACCTATATTATATAGAACGAGTCATTTTAATATGCACTTATCACTGGTGCTAGTTCCCTCATGATCTTTAGCAACTAGAGTTATCTGACCATCTCACAAAATATTTAGACAGGAACTAACTCTAGAAGGTCTGCCATGTTGGACAGATTACGATGGTATAAATCAGAAAAAGAAACAGGACGCACGATGCTATATGTTCCGAATTATGAAATAGAACAAAAAACCTCAAGTAAAGAAAAATGTAATCTTGAAATAGAAAATTAAGACATTCATAGTGTGGATATTCTGAGCACTGTTGATATATTTCATTCATAACCTTGCAAACAAACAAATAAAATAACATATAGCCGAACAAGTAGCATATGTCGTGGGTTAGACTTGACATACTGTTAAGAATGATCTCGATCTAATTATTGCAGAGTTATCATTCTATTGCCACAGAGCACGCTACATGACTTGTCCAATAACCTGAACGGCTTGAGCGCGTGTCAAGAAATAAAGTAATTCATTAAACAACATATAAAACAGTATTTACACTAAGATAAATCACTTTACTTTTTTAGTCAGTCATCAACCCTGGGGATGGATGGAGGACTCCTGATGACGTCTACTCAACCTGCACACAATATCCAAAGTAAAGAACTACTTTCTAAAATGTGATGCTTCCTGTTGCCCTGTCTGTGTTTGCTTCATTTACAGTAAATATAATATTTCTCTGTCGTATGTGATACAAAAACACGAGTGAAGCAGCAACCAGTATGAGACACTAATGCTTTACCAAACTAGTGACTTATCATGACTGCTTGCTACCAACCGTCTGTCAAGATGCTAAAATCCATATATATATAAATAACATGATCTGTCTAGCTTCGTTTGCCTGTTATAACTGTGTACCGATCCTTTCAGCACTTTAGTAATTTATTGTTGCTAATTTAAATTGAAACTATTCTGACACTTTTACGGGACTGATTGTAACGCCTTATCATCGTACGGCAAGTGTAATAATTGCTAATTTCTCTCCTTTGTTACTGCATAACCTGTCATTGTTTTCTCTTTACGGTTTTGCTGGTCTTTCTCGTATGCAAAGGGCTAATAATTGATTCTTAAATGTGTAAAATATTTACTGTTTTCTTCTTGATGGGCAGATAGCTTTCTGTGTTTTTCACTGTTTATTTGATACCACGAGCCTTCCTTAATTTCCCCATAGACTACGATACCGAAGTAAAATTTACCACACCAGACCACAGATTCCTCACAGTTTGACCTTATTCAGTATTCAAAAATTACCCCCCTCTATGTACATACTTATTTACCCCTTTCACTGACCCTTGAGTAATTAATTTCTTACCATTACTGTTGGATTTTTATTTATTTATTTTTTTTATTGTGAGATACATTGTTTAATGTGGCAAAAAAAATCGCAAATTTTCAAGAAATTTGCCGTTTTCCCTTTCTTTATTTGACCAGGGAAATTTCTTGTTCGTCGGCGGACATCTAACAATCCTGCGTGACTCGGGAAACACAGAAAATAACGTTAAGCGGCCACTGACAGACTTACAACGACCATAGCCATTGTAACACGTCCGGTCCATGAGGTGAAACTCGGGTCGTAAATCAACCCGAACCTGTAATTTAGAATATCCGTGTTTTTTTCTAGTGTAAACATGGGTGATTGTGTCAAGATTTCTAGGAAATTATTATTTTAGAGCACCTAATGCTACATTGAAAAGGTAGTAATTTTTACTACGGTATAGTTACTAGGAGAATTGCAGATAGATATCGTAATCTAAGGTAAATATTGACTCTTTAATGCCTTTTTTATTGACATGAAATAACTTTCCAAAAATACCTCATCTAACTTTTTGTTAATGTTTTCTGCTTGCTACTTTAATGACATTCACTCTCACTGATAACAAAAAAGAATCAAAAATATGACATTAATCACACCTTCTGCAGTCATTTCGTTTTTTGATATATAATGACAATAATTGATATCCCATTTAACATTGTTTCAAATTTTAGATCCGTATTACATTGTAAAATCACTATTGAAAAATATTCTATTTATGTGAGTTTTTTTTTTTTTTTTAAATAAAGAAATACTTATATTCTACTCGTAGTTATCTGTGTCCGTTCTATTTTTAATTTACTTATTTTGTATACTTTACTTTTCACAAGCGAAAAGGAATCCAGTTGTGGTTTCTCAACATTGTCAAATGTGTGTATGTATTTTCAGTCAGGTATTGCTTATATACAACCTGTGGCTGCCCTGCTGCCTTGCAGGTAAGCTCGGGAGAGTAAAAGGCTAAGGGAGGGTACCCCGAAGTGAAACAACCCCACTGCCTTGTGGGTGAGACTTTTTAGTCAAAGGCTAGCGGAGCCAACCGTAAACAAACCGACGGAAGGCAACAGAAAACCGCCGTCGTAACTTCTTCATACAGTCATGAATCGCCACAATAATAATAAAGAACATGTTCAGGCAACAAACAGCGGCCATAAGAACTGGAAACCAAATGGGAATGTTTCAACAAATAAAACAGGGTGTTAGATAAGGTTGTGTGCAGTCAGCAGATTTGTTTAATATTTATAGAGAGATTATTTTAAGATCCATAAGGGGCATGCCTGGAATAACAATTGGAGGTCATAACATAAATAATCTAAGGTATGCTGATGATACAGTCTTAATCGCTAAGAGTGAAAATGAATTACAAGAAATGTTGGACATTATAGTGAAAGAAAGCAAAAATAAAGGACTCAGCCTTAATAGCAAAAAGACAGAGGTAATGGTAACAACAAAGAAAAAGACACCACCTCAGTGCAAAATAATGACACTTGAAACAATATTAAAACAGGTTAATGAATTTAAATATTTGGGAACTTTGTTAACTTCAGACGGAAGATGTACAAAAAAGGTGAGATGCAGAATGGCTCAAGCAAAAGCAGCTTTCCAAAAAATAAGGAAGATACTATGCAATCCATTTTTGGACAATAGGAACTAGAAAACATAGTTCTTAAATGTTACGTAGAGCCAGTCTTAACATATGGATGTGAATCATGGACAATAGGACAACAGACAAGAAAATCACTTGAGTCTGTAGAAATGTGGTTTTACAGAAGAATGTTGAGAGTACCATGGATAGCCAAGAAGAGTAATGAAGATGTTCTGAGAGAGGTCAAAGCAAAAAAAGAGTTAATTTCCAATATTAGGAAGAAACAATCATCATTTTTTGGCCATGTAATGAGAAGAGAACAACTGGAATATATTGTAACAACTGGAAAAATTGAGGGACGAAGAGATAGAGGGAAGCAAAGAGAAAAATAACAGACAGCTTAAGAGAATAGCTTGGCAGAAGGTCAACAACAGAAATGATAAATAGCTGCCGAGATCGAAAGTTGTGGAGAGACATGATCACCTACGCCAGCAAGCCCGGTACTTGATGATGATTGTTTATATCGAATTGCCTGCTGATACATACACCTATGGCGTATGGGTAATACGGCCGCAAATAGGACTAATACTAGATTTCCCGTGTGCAGCCTTCACCTTGGTTCCACTCCTTTACCCACTACGTCTGACCAGCCTGTACGAGTACCTCGAGTTGAGATTCCATTCCAGCTTCGTAAGAAAGATGGTTCTATCAATCTCAGTGATACAGACAATGTGTTACATGGCGGTAGCTCTACTGGCCCCAACATTGGCTCTTAAGGTAACTGTGTGCAAATATGTATCATTCATCAGTGATGTGTCGTCTCCACATTGAAGGTTGGCTACCAGGGAGATACTTTTTTCTCTGTACTTTATCTTGGTGATGCATGTTGTCGTGTGTTCACCAGTCAATCTATTGATATTACCTGTCCACTTAGCCTTGGTCTGCCTCTGCCTCATCTGTCGTGTACATTACCTTCCAAGTTGACTTTCTGTAGGGTATTGTCTCACTTTACATGTCACTACAATCTGAGTTGTCTTTTCCGAATTGTGTTAAGTAGTTCTTTCTTTTCATTTTCAGCTGATTTAGAACTTCTTACTTTGTCTTCTTTTCCTCTCCCATTTTACCTCTTAGTTTCTATATATTCACATTGCAAATGTTTCAATTTTCAGTTCTGTTTGCATTAAAAACAGACGGTTGTGCATCATGACCAATCTCACAAACAGGAAAGGGAAAAAAATCGCTTAATTCGAAACAAAATGCTACAGAAAAGTCAGTAAGATACCTTTGATAATGAACAAGATTAATGAAGACATTAAACGAATTGCATATAAACACCATTCTACAGAGGAAATTAAAATAAAATGTCCACGGCAAAAAAAAAAAAAATAGCGGGCTAGAGAGAACAATAATGAAAGGCAGGGTTCCTGGGCGACGCATCAGAATGTTAAGAAGAAGGTGGTTTCAAAACATAAAAGATATGTTGGACATACCATATATAATAAGGGAGGTCTGGCTAGATCAAAGATTCTATCGGACGGGCTGTGGTGAATGCCTCGTTCTGCAAAGGACATGCAAAATGATGATGTTCAACTGTGCAACCTAAATAAATTGCTTCATTGGCGATGTCTTTCACACATGTGTGGTGACTATAGCAAAGGGTTACGAACATAACTCGGAAATAAATTGTGTAACTATTTCACTATTAAGACTGTATTATTATTTCCCGGTTTGAGTATGGCTGAATACTTGCGAATCGCATCAAACAGTTATTGGACGATACAGCACAAATGTTAGTTTTCAGTGGTTTAGACTGGAAACAAATAATAACAAATGAAAATTGTTTTGAACGAAAACATCCGAGGCGACAGATCAGCGAATCATTTCCAGAGAAGATCCTTATTTTAAAGAAATGAAATCTGACGCTGTGTTCCAATTCTCGAACGATTTTCCCCAAAATGTTACAGTTTAGAATAGTTAAACTGAGATGAGAAAATAATAGAAAATACAGTCATCAGGTTTAGTACAAAGGGAAATATCGAAGGTTAGAATACAGAAGTTCGAATTTTGAAACTGGCGTGGACTTTGAGTTATTTGAGTTATTGAGTTATTTGCGGGTCATCATCATTGCACTGCAAACATGTCCATATGTGCTTAGATCCTTTCCTCAGCAAGTCCCGCAGTGTCCAGCATGACGACTCCAGTTCTGTGTTGGTTGATAAATCTTCTTACACGCCAACTAAGTTTCTCATATCTATCTGGCTGTGCCTATCTTGACTCCCATCTCTATGATATGTGTCACTACATTAAATGGGAATTAAGAGGCGGCTATAAGTTCTTGTTTTAGACAAGGAGGAAATAGTCGATTTAGAAAATCAAGAGCGAATTAACAGCTAATTTGCAAAACACTTGCATTATACAAAAAATGCAAAAAAGAAAAAGTTAATTTTCACTGATTTCTCGGATGGATTCGTGCTATCTGACCGCAGTCAAACTTATTATTCAATCAGGTTCTGTTTCAGTTCAAAGGCTTTGAACCAATTTGGAAATATTTTACAATGCGTAAAGCCAGTTTAAAAGATGGCGATGCTGATTTGTCAATATTTCTACACACAGAGTAAACGGGATATTCTTTATCATTCTTTATCAAAGCCTGAGAAGAGAATAATGCATATTTTGGATTTCAGTAAAAGGTCAATTTTATCGCTGGTTCCAAACATGTGGAAATTTATGTTCACGGAATACACACAGAAAAATAACGAAAATATTACATAACTTTGATAAAGAGCTTATATGAAGAAACATTTGTTTTTATGATTGCTTTGTACGAAGCAGTGACACTTCGAAAATTGAAAACTAGACAAAGAACAAACAAAGGCATTGAAGTTTCAAAACATGGTTATGGAGAGTTGTGAGAAGTACAGGCTTCATATTTAGAATGTACGCTGGGGAAGAGGGGGGGGGGGGAGGTGTAAACATCATTTGTAAGTAGCAACAACTAGTAGCTGTGAGAAGCACGTTTTGACGTGAAGTCAAGGAAATGGGTGAAGACGGTTATGATATTGTATAATAAGATAAAACATGGATCAATGTGCTCATCATACCAGTGAAAGGAAACGGCAGTTATCAGACGGAAGTAATAATAGATCACCATCTAGCAGCAAAGGGCAGCACTTGATAGTTGCACATGCAGGTAGCAGACATAAGTTGCTTAGTGTCGAACTTTTTATTTCAAATTCGACAGATAATCGGAGCTATCACTTCGAGTTCAACGGCTACATATTTAGATAGTGGATTGAGAAAACTGTTCTTCCAATATTAGATCCACTTACTTGTGTAATAATGGACAATGCATTCAGCCACAACGTAATTACAATTTCTGGCGCAAATTTAAAAACTTTAGTGCCGTTGTTACTTCTCAGTCACAGTTTAAAAATGGACTTCCGATTTAAAGATGCTGGATCTAGGTCACGTTCTCTTGATCGCTGCAGAAAGTGCATTCGGGATCTGATTAATTTCGGTCCTCCATTGCAATTTTCTGCGTTAAAGCAAAAATGATGATCTACTTATTACATCTGCGCCGTTAAAGAGAAGTCGTACGCCGGCACCAATCGTTTTTTTTTGACAAATCAAGTGTTGTAAATGAGACCTTCCAACGTCTAGACTTGATCTGCGCTGTACATCACATTGGTCCTGTTCATGACCATTGTTGGAATTGACGCAGGTTATTTTCAAGTTACTCATTAATGTAAACCAATTCGTCACCCGCAGTTTTATCTCTTTAGGGAATTTGCACTGTGTTTTGTTCGTCGTAGGCTGCTTTCACTAGAGTAATTAGAAATCTAAAGGGAGCGAAATTGTGTGTACGACATTGGTGTGTGCTACGTCATCTTAATGGATCATCGTACATCCCTAGACCGGCCGTACTCTAATCGTACGGTCTGTTGTTTGATGAGCAACAAGGATAATCTGACAACTAACTGTGTGTCTATATGTTCGGAATTGGAGTCAACAACGATGGCCTAACATCATCAAGCGCTATACATTTGTAAAAATTAGCACAATCATCATTTCCAAGAGGACGTGAACTCCATGAAAAGTGTTCCTTGTTGCAGTTTCCTCATATTCCAAGGCCGGCTTGTTGCAGGAGCTACTGAGTTAAATGCTCTGTGCACACCTTGAGCTGTGTGTCTCATCCATTTTGATCATGTTTCCACGTGATATATTGTTTTCGATGAATGATGATATCCTATGACAGGGAACAATTGGCTGTGTTCACTTTCTGCGCCGTTTCGCCTTATATCTTTTGGCGTGTGCTGAGACTGCTACAATGGGGACTACAGTTACCTTTCTTTGTTTGGGAGATGCGATTCTGATGATTACGATGGCACGGGCGGTTGCGCAATTATGGATTTTGATTCGTTTGTAGTGATACCGGGGCCTTCCATAACCAAATAACCAAATAAACACATTGTCAAATTCCCTAGAATAACTGCTTGGTTCAGAGCAAAAACTTAGACAACTTCTCTTTGTATAACTTATTTTTAAACTCCTTAAATAAAATCTAAACTCTTATAATTAATTTGAATTTGCATAGATCAAAGATATGCAGACTGCTTACGGTAGCATATAATGAGCGAAGCAACAAAAATATCAATTATAAAATGAAATATAAAGGCCGCTTGTCCAGTGCAGTTGCCGCAAGGTGATCAGGTCTTTATTTTATTTCACAAAAACTATAAACAATTAAGGTAAGACAACGAATACAGAAGCATCAAGTTGTCATCAAAATGCCCACAATCAGGTCGTACTGACCTGTTATGATCAAAAAGAGACTTTTCGACAATAAAGTATGATGTATGTTGTTAACGTAGTTAAATTTCGTCATATGTTTATGATTATTATACTATATTTATCTAGTTTCCGTCAAAATTCAATTTAAGAAACCTTGTATATCTTCTATGTAGGAATAAATGCACTAGCGGCGAATACCACTGAGGATATGCTCAAGTCACGACTACAGAAAGTTATTGAAAGCACTGCTACATTAGTTACAAAAGTTCTGGTATTTTTCTGCGGCATCCTGATAATTGGTCTCACTTTTGGGACTTCCACGTTCAAAGGCTCAATAGTTCAGATGTCAGTAGCCAGCACAGGAGCTTGTGGGGGACCTGTACTCGGGGTATTCCTGCTTGGTGCTCTGATTCCCTGAAGTAATAAATATGGAGCAGTCTGTGGAGGTCTTGTCGCCGTTGCATTCAACATGTGGATGGCTATAGGTCACCAACTTTACGGTAGGAAGTGGAAGACTTTACCGCCTCCACCTACAGATATGTGCTATTTGAACAGGTCCATCCCTGAAGTCATCAACGGCAGCTCAGTACAGACGCATTTTGACAATGAAACTCTGGTTAATCCAACGGTCAATCAGTCACATATTCTGAGTAACAAAGCAGATAAGAATGACCCAAACCGTTATAGATTCTTCCTCTACGACATCTCATATGAGTGGTACAGTTTTATCGGTGCTCTTATCACCCTCGTTCTGGGTATGATCATCAGCTACTTCTCTCGTAGATATTGTGATCCGGTTACAGATAACAAGTTGTTGTTTCCTTTCATTCAGAAGTTTTGGCTGGGAAATTCGCTTAGCACGAGCAGTAAAACTGATGTAGATAATGATACCGGCGGGAAACATGTTGCTGGAGTGTCAAATGAATGTACAAGTCGTCTCTAAAAGCTAGAAGTACAACATCATTAATATTCAGTTACAAGATCTTAAAGCCACGATTAATATCATGTAGATCTCGACCCTATGTGATGACTACTCATTTTCTGTTGATTTGTAACTAATAGTTTTTATAATAAAATTACGTCAAGAATAAATCCAAAACATTTTTTTTCTTTTACATAATTTCTGCTCTTTAATGCTTGCTGATATTTACACCACTTACTTTTCTTATGAATAGATGAAGGGAAGTGGTTTAGGGTTCACTGCAGTGGAGAAATTTGTTACAGCGTCTTAAAACAAATCTGTGATTTTAAACAAAAATATGATGTGTCAAAAGTTTTACTTACTTTTATGGCATCTATAACCAACTCTCTATATATATATTGCTTAATTTTAAATGACTTTACTAAGAAATTTCACACGAAATAACTTATTTATTACATTATTCTTTATCAGTTTATTTCACCCCTCACTTCTCTCTCCTATCTCAATATATATCATCATCATGTACCATACCGGTTGGCGAAGGCGATCATGTCCTTCCACAATCTTCTATCTACAGTGCATCGTATGAGTTCTGTTGTTGTCTGTTTTCCATGCCATGACACCAAAATATCCAGTATTTTCTCTCTCTGTCGTCCACGATCTCTCTTTCCTATTATTTTGCCAGTTGATTGTTTCTTTTTTGATGTTTTTTAGGAGCTGTCTTTTTGTGTTGGCCTCTTTGAGAACTACCTCATTGGTCTTTTTAGCTGTCCATTGAACTTTCAACATTCTTCTGAGAAATACCATCTCTGTGGCTTCTAATCGTCTTTTCATTTGTTTGTCTACTGTCCATGATTCGCTTCTATAGGTCAGAATTGGTTCTATATAGCACCAATGAACTCTATTTCTCATTTCTATTGATATAGATTTGTTGCATAAGATATTTTTCATTTTCTGAAATGCTATTTTGGCCTGTATATATAAATTCTACGTTTTTATTTCCGTGGTGCATCTTCCACTCGATATTATTATTGCGACTAAGTATTTGACGAGTTGCAATTGTTTCAAATTTGTCCTGTTTATTTGTGTGCTGCGTGCTGGTATGATTGTTTCTTCGATATGACCATCCACGAGGTTGGTAAAATAGAAAACATCAGTCAAGAAATGAAGAGAATGAAATTGAACATCTTGGAACTTTGTGAAATGAGATGGAAAGGAGCGGGATTATTACGACGCGACAACGGAAATGTAATTTACTCTGGGGGAACCACACACGAAAGAGGTGTAGGTATCATGTTATTTAGGGAAAGAAGCAAAACAGTGAAAGGAATTTGGCCAGTGTCAGATAGAATTCTGCTAGTAAAATTGAGAGGTAGACCAATGGATATCAACATAATCCAAGCTTATGCACCAACAAGTAGCAGCGAAGAAGAAGACATTGACACTTTTTACAATGAGCTAGAGGCGACCATGGAACAGTGTAAATCCCAAGAAATAACTATTATATTAGGAGATTTCAATGCAAAGGTACGAACAGCTAAAGTGCAAAATGTGACTTGGGGGCATGGCCTTGGAGAGACGAATGACAGAGGGGATAGATTAATAGGTTGGGCATAGCGGGTTGGAAAGAAGTATAATGAAATGTATGGTTTCTGGGCTATGCATCGGGGACAGACCAAGAAGGAGATGATTTCAAGACATCAATGTGGCCTTGAATATGACAACAGAAAAATTTGGAGATTGACTAGAGACAAATATTCTTTTGGACGGGCTGATGTGAATGCATTGTTCTTCAAAGAATCTGCGACCTGATGTTAATGATGATATATATACGTGCACACGAGACAATATTATAGTATACGGTATATGTATACACAGACATACACAGATATACATACCTATAGACGCATACATCTTTCTTTCTTGCTCTTTTTTTATTTACTTCTTTTATCCTGTTTTGCTTTTTGCCTGTAGGTGTCGCAGACTTTAGTTAATACTGTGTTTTCTATCAAGGGCACTTTTCTGTGGCTTGGTATATAGTGATATTGTATTTTTTTTCCATTAAATCGTAAATTTCCTCAATCCATCTTCTTCTTGGTCTACCGTATTATCTTGGTTGTTCCATTGTGTTGTTATAACAACGACTTAACCATGGTGCTGATGGGTTCAGAACATCAAATGTTCAATAAACATTAATCTATGTCTCCCTATGTTTTCAATAGAATAGAATAGAATAGATAGAATTCCAATGCTGTTTCTAATTTCATCCTTCTTTACATGATCTTTTCATGTTTACATGCATAAATACCATCTATGTATACATTCATGCATGCCCCGCACACATATTATGTATATACTATATAAATCTATATGCACACCGAATAGGTCGACCCATTTATGTATATATATATATATATATATATATATATATATATATATATATATATAGTAAAAAAAAAGTAAAGTACCCCCGTCACACCAAGTGGCGTATAGGGAATATGGTGTTAGTGACCATAAATTTTACAGACCTTCGGCACATGATTTTTGGGGTAATGTGGTCGATATTACGCCCGCGCCGCTTTACTTTCCCAGAAAAATATCCGATACCCATTTAAGTCTGCGCGAAATGGAAGCCGTCGGTTGTATCGAACCCTTCCTCTTGACCTTTGTAGTCCAGTTCACTTACCACTGAGCATATATATATATATATATATATATATATATATATGTATATATATATATACATTCACATATACAAACACTATAATTTTTTATCGGAAATAAAGGCGGCCTAGCGCGTTACCGACCACATCATTCAAAAATGTGCCGTGGTGATAGAAAAATATGGTCACTAACACCATGTTCCCCATACACATGGCAAGGCATGGAGGTAACGTTTACTTGTTTCAAACATAGTCTTCATGTACCCATCTAAAACAGTGTAGCTTCATTTGTACATACATGTACTGAAGCAAATAAATTAGTGCGGGGGCGATGAGTGTAAGGGAAAAGGCTACCAGAAAGAGATAGTTATATATTAATGCCACGAGTGGCGAGGCAGCCCATACCTTCAATAAAAAGATCATTCGAAGCGACTGTTGTTATCAGATGAGGATGCCATTAAACCTAAAAAAACGACTATGAGAAGTAGCTAAGCCTCATACTGGAAGGAACAGTAGGCGTACATGAATACACTCTTGAGTCACCAACCAATCACAAACCATCGTCACCGCCATTATTTTCAATGTCAGGCTACTAGTCGTCATTACGAGGACACCGCAATCCTCGTGAGCAGTTCTGAATGTCTTTGCGCTCTGTTGAAGGCGTACCACATCCATGACAGTTTTGTATACCACTGCTTCTGATACTGCTTGAATGGCTGATTGATATTTGTTTAAACTGTAAGCTTAACCTATGCATAATAATTAATTAAATTATCTTTTGAAACAAAAATAACTGGACTTATTTTTAAAGTTCACATTAAAGAGTAGGCTTAAAATACACGGTAAGCAACTTATGGCTTCACTACACATAGTAACATATGCAAAGAAATGAAAAGTCAAATGAACTTCTAATTTCCTTAGTGGGACTTAACATACTCACATTAAGTATTAGAACCGTACAGCGGGCTCGTCTTGTAATGAGCTTTAGAGTTTATTTTCTCTTGACTCGTGTGTGGTTGTGTCATGCGTGCAATTGGCTTGTTTCAAGATTATCTTCTTTCTATCTTTTTTTAAAGCAATATGAAACATTACATCAGCAATTCAGGTTGGCAAACTATAAAACATCAACCAAGAAAAGAAGAGAATGAAATTGAACATCGTGTGACTATGTGAAATGAGATGGAAAGGAGCAGGATTATTACAGCGCTAAGGTGGAAATGTAATTTACTCTTGGAGAACCACACACGAAAGAAGAATAGGTATCCTGTTAGACAGAGAAGCAAAACAGTGAATTGATTGTTGCCATATCAGATAGGATTCTGCTGGTAAAATTGAGAGGTAGACCAATGGATATCAACATAATTGAAGCTTAAACACCAACAAGTAATAGCGAAGAAGAAACCATTGACACGTTTTAAAACGAGCTAGAATATGGAACAATGTAAATCCCAAGAAATAACTATTATATTAGGGAATTTCAATTCACAGGTAAGAACAGCTAAAGTGCAAAATGTGACTGCAGGACATGGTCTTTCAGAGACGAATGACGGGATAGATTGATAGATTGGGCAAAGACACATGAAATGATTATTGACAACACCTGGTCCAAGCAACACCATAGGCGACGATGGACATGGGATAGCCCAGACAAAAAAAAGTACACAATCAAATTGATTTTATACCGGTACAGAGGCGATACAGGAATGGGCTAACATCTATTATAACAAGGTCAGGATGGAGCAGATTGCAATAGTGACTATGTACCAGTAGTTGGAAAGATAAGAATAAATCTGCGGAAAACACATACATCCCAAAGAAATATGTAATTAGAACTAGATATGCTAAGATTAGATAGACATATGAGTGATAAGTTCCGTATGAAAGTACAAAATAGATATAATGCTATTGAGAAAATACATGACACCTTAGAGCAGTGAGAAATTCTCAAACAATCAATTCAACAAACATCAAAAGAAGAAATACCAGTGGCTAAAAGAATCAACAAAAAGAAATACATGATAGGGGAAATACTAGAACTAATGGACGAAAGACGAAAACATAAGAAAGATGAACGGATTTACAAAATATTGCACAGTGAGGTCCAAAACAAATGCAGTGAAGCGATTGTAGGATGTTTAAAGCAGAAATGTGAAGAAATGGAAAAACAACAAACGGAAGACTCAAAATATATTAGCAATCAGTTAAATGAATTGACAGGAAGAAAAGAAGTCACAGTTTCAGGATGTGTCAAATTAAAAGAATGAAATATAATAATGGGACAGGAGAGGATAATGGAAAGATGGGCCGAATATATCAGTCAACTCTATGATGATGAAAGACCAGAGCTAAACATTTCAAACAAAGACACAGGCCCATCAATAATGCAGAATGAAGTGGATGATACAATTCGACACATGAAAAGAGACAAAGCTATAGGTCCCGACAATAAAACAATCGAAGCGATACATGCATTAGGATAGTTTGGAGTACACGTCATAACAAAACTCACCATCATTATCAAGTACCGGGCCTGCTGGCGTAGTTGCTCATGTTTCTCCACATCTTTCGATCTCGACAGTTATTTTATCATTTCTGTTGTTGACATTTTGCCAAGCCATTCTCTTTTAAGCTCCCTGGTATGTTTTCTCTTTGCTTCCCTGTATCTCTACGCCCCTCAATTTTCCCAATTGTTACAATAAATTCCAGTTGTTCTATTCCCATTACATGCTAGCTCTCATTTTTTCTTTGGCCTCTTTCAGAACGTTTTCATTACTCTTCTTAGTTGTCCATGGTATTTTCAACATTCTTCTGTAAAACACAATTTCTACAGACTCCAGTGATTTTCCTGTGTGTTGTCCTATTGTCCATGATTCACATCCATTTGTTAAGACTGCCTCTACATAACATTTAAGAAATCTTTTTCTTGTTTCTAATGTCAAAAATGCCTCAGTTTCTTGGAAATCTGCTTTTTCCTGAGCCATTCTGCCTCTCACCTCTGTTGTACATCTTCCGTCTGAGGTTAACAAAGTTCCCCAAATATTTAAATTCATTTGCCTGTTTTAATATTGTTCCACTTGTTTTTATTTTGCACTGAAGTGATGTCTTTTTCTTTGTTGTTGCCATTACTTCTGTCTTTCTGGTATCAAGCTGAGTCCTTTATATTTGCTTTCTCTCACTGTAATGTCTAACATTTCTTGTAACTCATTTTCACTCCTAGCGATTAAGACTGTATCATCAGCTTACCTTAGATTATTTATATAATGACCTCCAATTGTTATTCTACGCATGCCCCTTATGAATCTTAAAATAATCTCACTATAAATATTAAACACATCTGGTGACAGCATACAACATTGCCTAACACCCTGTTTTATTTGTTGAAACATTCCCAATTGGTTTCCAGTTTCTAACGCCGCTGTTTATTGCAAGTACATGTTCTTTATTATTCTTAGATCTTTGTTATCTCTTTATGCTTTCTAAAATTTTGATTATTTCTTGGTGCTTTATTTGGTCAAATGCTTTGGTATCATCTATGAATCATAGGTATAGATCTGTTTTCACCTATATGGTTCTTTCTACTAAAAATCTTATGATGTATATGGCATTGCTTGTTCCTTTATTTCTAACAAAACCACACTGTTCATCACTAATTTCTGGACTGTATTTGTTTCGCACTCTTCGCATGATTATTCTTAGTAATATATTAGTCATATGGCTCATGAGGCTTATTGTGAGATGATCATCGCATTCAATCGCACCAGATAACAAAACTACTCAATGATATATATAACACTAGACACATGCCAGATCTACTGATTCCATACCGAAGAAGTCAGGCGCCACTGATTGTGAGGTCAATCGCACTATTAGTCTCATGAGCCACATGACGAATATATTACTATTAAAACATATATAATAAGAATCATCATGAGACGTGTAAGGAACAACATAAAACCAGAAATAAGTGATCAATAATGTGGATTTGTGGAAAGAAAATGCACCAATAATGCAATATACATCTTAAGAACATTGATAGAAAGAGATATATAGATAAAGCAAGATCTACATATGTGCTTTATAGACTACACAAAAGCATTTGACAACGTAAAGCATGTTGAAATAATCAATATACTTGAGAAATTAAACATTGATGTCAAGGATCTACGAATCATAAAAAAACATGTACTGGCAAGAAACAGCAGCTATACGAATTATCAATAAAGCAGGAAATTCAATTGTATGAAACAAGGGGTCAGACAAGGCTGTGTTCTGTCGCCAGATTTGTTTTCACTTTTCAGCGAAAACATTATTAGATCAATAGTAGATATAAAAGAATATGAAGTCAACGGTCACAATATAAATAATTTGCGATATGCGGATGACACAGTCATAATATTAGTTTCGGAGAATGAGCTACACGAAATGATAGACATACCAGTGGAAGAAAGCAACAAGAAAAGTTTCAGTCGGAATAGTAAGAAAAAAAACATGTAATGGGCATATCAAAGAAACAATCATCACCATCACGCAGCATAAAAATAAACAGGACAAATCTGAAATAAGTGCAACGTTTCATATATTGGGCACAACAATGACAGCATTTCAGAAAATGAAAAAATATCTTATGCAACAAATCTATGTCAATAGAAGTGAGAAAGAGGGTTTATCGGTGCTGTTTAGAACCAATTCTGACCTATGGAAGTGAATCAGTAACAGTAGACAAACAAATGAAAAGACGATTAGAGGCCACAGAGATGAGATTTCGCAGAAGAATGTTGAAATTTCACTGGACAGCTAATAAGTCCAATGAGGAAATTTTCAAAGAGGCCAACACAAAAAGGGAGATTCTAAAAAAACTTTAGAAAGAAACAATCTACTTTTTTCGGGCTCATCGTGAGAAGAGGAAAGTCGGAATACTTGGTTACAACTGGCAAAATAAAAGTAAAGAGAGATCGCGGACGACAAATAGAGAAAATACTGGATAGCTTGGTGTCATGGAATGGAAAACAGTCAACAACATAACTGATACGATGCACTGCACATAGAAGATTGTGAAGGTCATGATCGTCGACCGGCATGTTCCATGATGATGATCCTTTTTTTTATTCTGTTATTGCTGATGTGAAACGCACCAATTGATGGTTTAAGCAGGATAATGTCACATTGGTTGCTGACTTGGAATGTAGATGAAAACATCCGCACAAAGCTACTTTCTTTTGAACATGCAATATTTAATATCAAACTGATCTCTCACATATTGAGAGTACCCGCAGTGCGCTAATAAAGCTTCATCCAGCGATGACGACTGTGAACATTTATACATAAACTAACAGAACATAAAGTGATATTAACCGTTTATTTCTACTCGAGCACAACTTAATCCATAGCTTCATTCCTCTGAGAGATTATGTTTTGTCTCCTGTCGCACTCTCATAAAAATGTGTCTAGTAATTCATATTTATATTATTTTTTACTTGATCTTTCAGCCCTAAATTTATTCAAAGATCAAAGATGCTATCAATTTGCTTATAATTCCGCTTACATCGTCTTACTGAAATGATGTTGCACTAACATTGGACAATATTTCTCATCCAAAATTGACTATCTCCTCACATTTTTGTGGAACCAATTCGATCTATCATTTTATACCGATGAATAGTAGTAGAGTACGTCACATGACTGGGAGAGGTCTAAATGAATTCTTCGTCAATGAGGACATCAGTTGTATGAAAAGTCTTTAACGATTGAAATCACGCAACTGAAATGTTGAGTAATAAACTATTGTAGCGTGTGTTTTTTTAGGTTAAGAGGAATCAAAACCATCAATTGCAACAAATGTGGGATAAACTAACCGATGTGACGTCATTTATATTTTTTTTCCTTAGACAAGCCACCTGTTGCAACTAAAGTGTGGTATACTATTTAACATCTGTTTGAACTAAAATGTGGAATAATGAAAATTGGGGATAAACTGACCAGTGTTTGACGTCATTCTAGTCGTTATAGAGTCTCGATTGAAAAGTGAAATAATAATCAACACATTTGGAACTAAAGTGTGGGATAATGAAAATGTGGGAGATGGGACGTCATTCTACTACATGTACTGACCACTAGTTCGAGATGTAGTGTAAACTAACCAATTTGACGTCATTCCGGTGGTCATATAGTCTCAGAATTGAATACTGTCATAGGATGAAATAGAGGGTTATCATATATATATATATATATATATATATATATATATATATATATATATATATGAGGAAGCAGATCCCTCTTTGAGCTTAGCGTGTCACCTCGAAAATGTGGGAGTGTTGACCACTCATGGGTGCACGTGCCTCATTTCAGGAGTAAGGACGATGGAGACAATATTTACCGAATTGTTTTTCTTGGGGAGTGTGGATGTGGAGAAATAATTATGTGGGTGTAACAAAGACGTCAGTTAGTAGGACTGATTATTGATGGAAAGTAACGACTTAAGGTATGTCGTGCATTTTTTTTTTTTTTGCTCCCCATCTTTGTATAGTGGTTCTTGGTGTTATTGAGTACTTTATTTTGTCCATTGATTAATAAACTATGTAACACTGAATAAAAGATTGAAGGCGCAAGCATTATCTTGAGGAGACCTGTCACCAGTCTGCTCCTCGACATTTATTAATAATCAAGCAACAAAATACAACAAAGTTTGTGAAAAAATCATTCTCATTGACCTCACTCTGAAATACCACACAGGCATTCCTCCTAATGTCCTATCGATTGCTACACAATCGAATATTCAAAACTGTCTTGGTTTTGATCTATTCCAACTGTGAATCCGTTTGGACTAATTATAATCTACTTGAACACTAATCCTATGTTCGCTTTGTGAACTTAACACTTATTAGTTGTTTCTAGCAGTCTATCTACTCACATCGCGTTGATCTAATTCTTAGAACTTGTCCTTCATGATGTACAGCACGGTCCAATCTAAGGGGATTACTTAATTTCATTTGCAGACACACACTAACGCGTCCTAAACCATCGGCTAATCTTGCAAGAATCACTAGCACGTCCACTATCCCTCAACGGATCTCTCTAGACTGATTTGATAGACTTTCAAGAGCCATTTATTTGTCCACGGACCTCCAGTACCGACGGTAGTGGCTATCACACACAAATGATATGGCCACATTTTCAAGCACTGGTTGGAGAACGATCTTCTTCCAATCATGTATAAACCTTCATGTCTAGTAGTAGTTAATGCATCTTACCACAATTCTGTGTCAGCGGAAGATAAAGTACCAACTTCATAAAATACGAAAGATCAAATTAGGACATGGCGTGCTAAAGACAGTGTCAAATTCGACAACATATGCAAATGTATACTTATTCAAAAATCATTTGGGAACACGAGACACATCTCTGCGACTCCATGCATACCATGCCCACCTACGCCCGATCGTGCCTGTGTGGCTGAAGTCAATGGACAACTTGCAAAACAAAACAGAACGTTCAAGATATTTGATGTTGAAGTTCCGATACATGGTTCGCCCTCAAGTACATATTTTCAGTTCAGGATGAAGTGTGTTGCACCTGTTTCCCCGATTGGAAGACGAGTACTGGCAACGAGATAAATTACAATTTGTCCAGCCATTAACCTTATCATATATTACATTATCAACATTCTGTAAACGTTATATTCCGCCACACTTACTTGATCTATAAAAGTATTATGTAGATATATATCCTCTTAAAAGAATTGAACAGGAAATTAACATGTTTACTGTAGCACCTAAAGTTTGAATGAACTTGTTTGCAATAGTCCTAAAAGTTCAAAGGAATTAGACGACGTCCAAGATCTGTTGCATCTGTTGAATCAAGAATAGTACTAGTTTTGCATCGTGGATAATCTAAGGCTGCATGGAAAACAATCACAAGGAAATATCAGGTAGTTTTCCTATGGGCCACTTGGCGTGGCGGGCATTTTAAAACACAACAAGAGAGTTTAAAGTAACATAAAGAAATAATTGACGTTTTTCAGGGACAAAATGCGGTCATGAAAGTTGGAATACTTCATTACAACTGGCAAAAAAAAAGAGAGGTCGTGAAAGTTAAAGAGAGAAGAGATTTGATAATTATGTGTCGCGTCATTGTAAAATGTCAACAGCAGTATTGATACGATGTACTGAGGACAGAGAATTGAGGAAGGACAAGATCACCTACGCCAACCGGTGTGATACATGATGATATATATATATGGCCCTTTTCGTCTTGTCAGACGGTCTAGTGGAGGTTATTGCGTATTTTTTTGAGGTATTGTTTTTGCCGAACAGCTTCTCTCGTGGCTAATTCTACCAATGTTTGACAAACACACGCGGTCACATAATGAACAGGTCAGGCTCGCTGATCCACAGGGTTTACCATCCTTTTTCATGAGTCTCTTCTCTTCTAAGTCCTGTCTTAGCACAGTCTCAAATGTTGTTATACCGTTCCTTATACATGCTCTCCATGATGTGCGATCACTTGCCAGATGTTGCCAGTCGTTTTCATAGATGGAGAAGTCTTTCAGAGATGATTTTCAGATATCTCTATATCGTAGTTTAGGTCTGCCGATTTGTCTTTTTCCGTGTTTTAGCTCACCATATAGTATTTGCCTAGGAATGCGTTTTTCTTCCATCCGTTGGACATGCCCCAGCCATCTTAGCCTTCGACTTCTGAGGATCGACATGATTGTTAGGGTCTTAGCACGTTGCAGGACAGTTAAGTTGGTTATTTTGTCTTGCCATTTGATGTGCATTATTTTGCGGAGACATCGCATGTGGAAGACATTTAGTCTGTTTTCCTGGTTTGAGTATGTTGTCCAGGTTTCGGATCCATATAGTAGTGTGCTAAGCACACATGTTTGATATATTAGGAGTTTAGTCTTTCGAGTTAGTTTCGTGTTGTTCCATGCCCTTTTTGTGAGTTTGCCGAAGGTCGTAGCTGCCTTACCAATTCGACAGTTTATTTCTTCATCAAGAGAGATGGTTTGCGTAACTGTGGATCCAAGATATGTAAATTTCTGTACTGATTCTAGTGGGCAGTCTTTTAGAGTAATAGATAGAGGTTTGAAGTCACCTTGATTTAGTATTACTGTCTTCTGAACATTAATTGACAGTGAAAAAAGGTCGCATGCTTTATCCAGGTTGTTGATCAGCGACTGTAGGGTGGCCTCACTATGAGCGACTAGGGCTGCATCGTCAGCAAATAAAAGTTCTTTAAGTAGGGCAACATTTGTTTTGGTTTTTGCTCTTAGTCGTGCTAGGTTGATCAGTGAGCCATCTGGTCTAGTGCGAATGTAAATATCTCCTGAGCTGTTTTCGAAGGCGTAATTTAGGAGGGCAGCAAAAAATATACCAAAAAGGGTGGGGGCGAGGACACATCCCTGTTTCACTCCTTTGTTGACTTTGAAATTCTCTGATGGACTCCCATCAAAATGGACTTTGCCATTCATGTCTTCATGGAAGGAAATTATCAGCCAAAGTAATTTAGGAGGGCATCCTATGCCTTCTAAGACCTTGTAGAGACCATCTCTGTTTACTGTGTCGAATGCCTTTGTCATACATGATGATGATGACAACTATAATATCTGACGCTTTACAAATTAACACTACTAGTAATTCATTATTACATATGGGTTATTTTTATTTTATTGTATTAATTTTAATTAATTGTAAAATTGTATTTTTGTATAATAAATGCAAACTGTAAAGCATATTTTTTTTTACAAATCATGTTCACGCCATCTGCAGAAACCAAGATAATTAAGTTTAATTTGTTTTAAAGAGAATAGAATCAGTAAAAAGGGCTGTCCGATGTAGCTGCTCTTCAAACCGTAGATTATGTTGTGATCACTGTAGTTCTACTGATCTCCTTAAGTTTAGGAGTCGTGTTTGCTGTGAAAGATTTCAGAAATGCCACTAGACTGGAATACTTGCTTGGTGGTAGGCGCATGTACATGATTCCTGCTGCCTTATCTGTGTTTGCATCATTTTTAGTCAGCAAAATGATCTTTTGTTGTATTTGATACCAAATGTGTAAAATATATCAGAAGGTAGTTAATTTTAATTATTTTTTTTTAAACGATACTCCATTATCGATGATCAAAAATTGAATAATCAATACATACAATAAACACAAACTCAAATATCACTGAATACTGAAATTAAAAGAAAGAAGACAAGCTCAGAGGCAATCAAGACATATAAATACAAAATAATTACTGGTCGTTAGCAAACATTTCAGGATCAGTCCGGATCCTTCCGATCCGTCCTTCATCGGACTAAACCCGCCTTCCCCGTGAGACTTTTTGCCGCTTGCCGTTGGACTCCAAAACGAGATATTCCCACCATGCTTAGATACTGTTTTCTATAAGTTATATACAGTGACTATAGATAAAGAAGCTGACTTCTGTAAGGAGAATATTTGATTGAATAGGAGGTGACATAAAATTATGGTCTGAAAATGGGTAGGCTAACTCTTGACCTTCAAATATTTATGGGTCCACAGTTGAGATCGCTGAATTATTTTTTTTATGAAGATGTGGCAGTCCAGGCAAGGACTACAGGAGCTAACAAGGACAACAGGTTTTGTATATTTCACTAATTACATAGGATCTAGATTCATCCATTCATAATACGGTTATTATGTATACATAAGAAGAGGCCTAACATAAAGTGAGCCTGTTGGCGGAAATTCTGGTTATCCTGGCAATTACGACGACCATGCCAAACTTAAGAAAACGGAAAAAAATCACGACATGAAGGATGGATGTGATGAAGTGTAGAGAAGGTAACAATGGGCGTCTATGGGTTTATAGAAACCCGAGGTGTGGAGGTCAGAAATTCCCAAGGAAACAATAGGGTCCATAAAGTTAACATAGGAAGTGGAGATAAAGGATGTGAACTTGAAATTTTTGCGATAGCTTCCAATTTAGTCATAAACTTGGAGACTTCGTCTTTAAGTGGATCGGTAAGTCCGAAGCAGTCATCAATATACCGGATGTATTTGATGGGAAGAGGACCCAGATGCGAATTGAGTATTTGGTGTTCAAAGTAACCCATGAATAGGTAAGAATAGTTTGAACCCATCATGGTGCCCATGGTTACACCACTGACTTAGTCATAGAAGTGATCAGTAAACTCAAAGGTCATGAGGTTGAGAACAAGCTCAGTGAGACGGAGAAGAGTGGAAGTATCAACAAAAGGGTGTTGCCTTTGGTCAAGAAATAACAGAAGCGTCAGGAGACAATCCGAGTGAGGGATAGAGGTGTAAAGAGAAGAAATGTCGAGGACGAAAAGTTGATATGAGCGATCACGGGAGCCAGAGATGGAAGAGAAGATTGTCAAGGCATGGAAGACTTGCTTGGGTTGGAAGACACTGTCCAGATAGTCGGATATGTTTTTAGTCACCAATGCAAGCACATGCTGCCACGATAGTCAATGTTCTTTATTACTCATAGATCTTTGCTGTCTATGTTTTTGCCTTCTAAAATTGTAATTATTTCTTGGTGCTTTACTTTGTCAAATGCCTTGGTATAATTTATGAATTATAGCCATATCTATGTTTTAACCTGTATGGTTCTCTCTTCTAAAGATCATATGAGATATATGTCATTGCACGTAAAAAAATTACTTAATGAAATAAACATGACAATAAAAAATTATGGATTAGATAAAAATGACTTACACTATGATCATAAACAATGAAAATACTCAAAACACACAAGTAGATATCAACATTGAAAGTATATGCCTGGAGATAGTTCAAAGCTACAACTAACACGGACATACTATAACAAGCAATGGAAAATGTAAAAACTGCAATAAACAAAGAAATCATCATCATCATGTGCCGTCTCCGCAAAGAAGATTGGCTACCATGGATCGCCATTCCACTCTGTTTCTTGCTTTGATGGTGCATGTTGTCATAGATTGACGTTTCCATCTTTTGATGTTAATCGTCCATGTTAGTCTTGGTCTGCCACCTCCTTCTTTTACATTGTATTTTTTCTTCCAATATTACTTTTTTATGCTGTTGTTTCTTTTAACATGTCGCACAAATTTCATTTGTCTTGTCTTAATTGTATTTATTAGTTCTCTTTTTTAATTTTTAGTTGTTTTAAAACTTCATCGTTTGTTTTGTTTTCTTTCCATCCAATTCTACCTATTCTTCTATAAATCCACATTTCAAAGGATTCAATTTTCTGTTCTGTTGTCTTGTCTAATGTCCCTGTTTCTGCACCATACAGGAATATTGAAAATGTGTAACATTTTGCTATTCTTAGTTTCAGCCCTGGTGTTATTTGTTTTGTTGTTAGTATATATTTCATGGCATTAAAATTATTTTTTGCCATACCTATTCTTTTGTTTATTTCAATTTTACATTCTATATCGTTGGTTATGGTATGTCCAATGTAGTTGTAGCTCTGAACTGTCTCCTGATGTATTCCTTCAACTGTGATATATATTTGTAGGTCTTGAGAATTTTCTTTGTCTATGATCATAGTTTTAGTCTTTTTGATATTCATATAGTCCATATTTTTTTGCTTGTTATGTTTATCAAATTAAGCAATTGTTGTAGGTCTTTAGGATTTTCTGTTAGTGCAACAGTATCTAGTAGAACATCAGCATATCTTAGGTTATCGATTATCTTTCCATTAATGTTTAGGAGTGACATCTCTGTGATATTTTTAAAGATTTGCTTATTGTAAAGATTGAACAAGCTTGGTGATAGGATGCATCATTGTCTTACTCCTTTTTTTATATCAATGGGTGTAGAGTTCTCCTTGTTATATTGTATTATTGCTGTTTGCAAACAAAGGAATAGGAATGGCAAAAATTAATTTAATGTTCTGAAAAATATACTAACATCAAAACAAATAACAACACAGCTAAGAAATGAGAATGGCGAAATGTTATATTTTGCCAATATTCATGTATGGTGCAGAAATATGGACATTAGACAATACAACATAACAAGAAAGTGAAGAATTTGAAATGTGAATATATAGAAGAACATAGAGAATTGGATGGAAAGTAAAGAAAACAAACGATGAAGTCTTAAAACAACTAGAAATGACAAGAGATCTACTAAACACAATTCAAGCAAGAGAAATTAAATTGTTGGGGCGTGTTAAAAGACACAACAGCCTAATAAAAGTAATATTGGAAGGGATAATACAAAGTAAAAGAGGCAGAAGCAGACCAAGACTAATGTGAACGAGTAACAGCAAAAGATGGACAAGTCAGACTATGACAACCTGACAACCTGCACGATCAAAGCAAGAAAAAGAGCTGAATGGACTCCATGGTAGCCAACCTTCGATGCGGTGTCGGCACATAATGATGATGGCGTCAAAACAATGTAATATAAATATAGTATTGTTTTATTTATATATATATATGTATATATATATATATATATATATATATACATATTATATATAGATAAGTACATATTAGCTGTTCTCATGTACGAACTTGAAGTAGCGACCGATAACAAAAGTATCGACGAATTTAAAATAGGGTTCTGACAGAGTGAGGGTAGAATAAACGTAAGACAGCGATATTTTAATCCCACGAAAGGCGAGATAGCCCATTCGAGCAATAAAACGATCCTCCCAAGTGAGACGGCTGCGGGTGTGAGATGAGCATGCCACCAAACATAAGGAAAAGATTATTGCAGTAGTGATGTCACCATGTTGTAGCTAACAATAACAGGAATAAGAACGGTCAAAGAATATTAGAGTTTTGTAGCTAACAGTGGCGTCACTAGATCCCTGATTCTAGATGTGCTACAATGTGAGACTTTTATAATGTAATATATATATATAAATTGTTTCATATTGTCATTCGCAAAATATATGTTCAATTAACCCAATCAAACAATACAATTTTAAATAAATTGGTTTATAGTAAAGAAAAATACATAAGTCTTGAACAATAATATATATAATGTTGATATATGTCCGAATCTGAACAGTTTGTGCATCTTCTTATTTGTATATTAATTCCAGTATCCTTCCTTTACTCAGAAACCTTTTTCAATTACTAAATTAAAAAAAATAAACCTATCAATCTAAAGTATTGTAAGATTTCCTTCTCTACAGAACTATGACTCAAGCCACTCAAACGATATTGAATTTTGAGTTCACCTACAGTAACTGTGTATCTGATTGAACATTGAACGTGAGCGTTCTACTGGCCATTTGGTTCAAGGAGCGGTCTAAAAAACATCACTTAATGTGTTAATTTCTTGACAAGATCAACAATATACAACCTTGACATTGAGCACTTGTATAAATTAAATTTAGTGCACATTTATGACGGTTATCAAGTATGTGTCAAGTAATCTTCATTTGCACACGAGTTAATCTGTAAAGGTGTTTTTGTAGTTGTCAAATGTGTGGTGTGCTAGAATACTGGTTATCAAATTGACGTGTATCTTGTTTTGTATGTGTTCCGCTAGCTTGTTGGTGTCACAATACAGTCTACAGTAAGACTGACTCCCAATCTCAAAAACAATCCTGCCGGTGTCAAGTTTTTGATCATCGTTGTTCTGTTTAAGTGTTCCTAGTTCCAGAGAGTTTGAAATACATCAGCCTGTAATTGTGTATGTGCACATGACGAAGAGTATTAATCATTTTCTTATTGAAGAAAGAAATATCGAATGTCTTGTGGCATCTCTTCATCCATGATGCTAATTGTGTGCAACAGTGTGAGAGTTTAAAATGATAAAAAGAATTATTTATTTCGAGAAAGAAGTTCGCATAGTATATGTTATTTTATTGAAGTCATAGAATATTATTATAACGAATGAGCAATATTGATAAGAGTATACATATTCTTTTAATATTAAGTATAAATAAAATGTGTTATAATAAGGACAAATATATCAGTCTTAAACAATAATACAGCTAATGTTTATGTATTTCCGAAACTTAACACTGTGTGCCTTTTTTCAACTGTATATAAATTCTAAATTTGTTTCTTTACTCAGAAACATTAGAGTCTTTCAGTCTTACGTCTTGTAAAATGTAAGTTCCTGGTCTACAGAAATAAGACTCAAGTCGCTACAACAATCTTGCCTCAGTTCACATACCGTAACCTTGTATTCGTTTTAAAGCAAACAATAAGTGCTCTGTCGAGCTCACAGTGCAAGAAGTAATCCAAATAAATGAGTGTAATATGTACACTTGTTTCAGTCCAGAATATAACTGATTATCTTTAATAAAAATTAACAAGTTCAAAAATAGGAAAGCTTTAAAATTCAGAACTTGCATACATTACAGTTAGTTCGCTTTTGAGACGTATGTTATCGAATGTATCTCAATAGTCTAATCTAGTTATATATAAGTGTTTGCCATGAAAGAGTTCATTAATTGAGATCAGAACGTAACTGCAGCGAAGATATTTGTATAATTTTTCACAGATAGCGATCCAAGGAAATAACTGATAGTGTGTGGTTTAAAAAAATGTCGAATACATTCCACTTTCTGCTTTCCTTTATTGAAACAAGAGACGGTAGCACGGGGTAAAATCGTCCCTTTATCATTGCTGTAATCTGCCTTGTAAAGTTCTGTATGAACATTTATTTGTCATAATATTGTCCAATATACAATTTTGTGTGTTTTTATTCCATAATTTCACCAAATAGAGTAACAATAACATAAACATGTATGATAAAAAGCAAATCATAACACAATGTATATTATTTTAATACATATATATATATATATATAACATTTTAGTCAAAGACTAGCGGATACAACCGTAAAGAAATCGACAAAGGAATCGAACCACCGTCGTAATTTGTTTGCACAATCATGTATCGCACAATAACAGAACTAACTACGACAACATTTAGGGAGATTCCAATGGAAAACTTTCGTTCGGTAAGGGACATCATGTGCTACAGGTAATACCCGATCGCCATCAAGCTAGTGTATGCAAAATAAAGGTAAAACAGACTCCAAAGATAGGTACTTGAAATGTGAGAACACTCATATAGAAGGGTAAACTGGAAAACATCAAACGTGAAACGAAAAGGATGGGTTTACATTTATTGGGACTTTGCGAAATGAGATACATTGGATCTTGGGAGATATATTCTGATGAACATAAAATAATCTATTCTGGAGGTACTGAACACCAAAGAGGAGTAGGTATCATCCAGGATGCAGAAAGAGCAAGAACGGTGAAAGGCTTTTGGGCAATATCTGAGTCCTTGTAGTGAAATTGAATGGAAAGCCAACAGATATAAATCTCATACAAATTTATGCAACAACAGCAAACAGTCTAGAGGAAACAGTTTATACATTTTATAACGAATTAAATAAGGCACTTCCTGAACGCAAACCACATGAAATCACCATAGTTCTAGGGGATCTCAACGCAAAAGATGGAAAAGAAAGAGTCGAGGAAATAGTTGGTCATTATGGCTAAGGCAAGAGGAATGAAAGAGGTGACACGCTTATTGACTGGGCAAGAACAAACAACATGATGATAGGAAACACCTGGTTTAAGCAACATCCAAGGTGTATGTGGACATGGGAAAGCCTAGGAGACAACGCACGTAATCAAATTAATTACATAATGATAAGTAAAAGATTTAGAAACAGTGTGGTGTGTGTGAAAACTAGACCAGAGGAAGATTGCAAACGTGATCATTTACCAGTTGTGGGAAAGCTTAGAGTAAAATTAAAAGCAGCAAAACGAGCCTCTGTTAACATCAAGTTAAATATGGATTTACTCAAATCAGAGAAGAAATTGCAAGACTAATATAACATCACAATTCAGAACCGGTACAATGCAATAGAGAAGATACAAAGCATTGGTGAACAGTGGGAAATGCGTAAAGAGTCAATGCAACATACATTAAAAGAGTTCATACCACCAGTGAGGACAAATTCAAGAAAGAAATGGATGACAGATGACATTTTGCAGCTAATGGATACAAGATGAAGAAAAAAGGAAAATAAAGATGAGTATAAGCGATTAAATAAAGAAATGAAGCAAAAGAAGCATGGCTAAAACAGAGATGCAAAGAGATTGAAGTACAACAACAAGGAGATGCTAAAGCTATATACAGTAAAAATGAAGAATTAATGGGAGGAAAAGCGCAATAAAAAACTGGATGTTTAAGATCAAAGGGAGGAGAACTATTTATTGAACAAGAAAGAATAATCGAACGATGAACATTGAAGCCATATGTGATTTGGAATAGAAATAATAACAAAAATAATGAATTATATCTACAACAGCGTATATATACAAGACGACCTGGTAAAATAATTATCCATAGCCCTACCAAAGAAATCTGGTGCGACTGAAGGCGATTATCATCGCACAATAAACCTTATGAGCCACATGATTAAGATATTACTAAGAATAATCATGCGAAAAGTGCGCAACAAAATCAGTCAAGAAATTAGTGATGAACAGTGTGGTTTTATTACAGGTAATGGAACGAGCAATGCCATGTACATCATACGATGTTTAGTAGAAAGAGGCGCAGAAGTGAAAACAGATCTATACATATGTTTCATAGATTAACCAAAGCATTTGACAAAAAAAAACACCAAGAAATAATCAAAACTGTAGAAGTCATAAACATAGACAGCAATGATCTAACAATTATAATAAAGAACATGTACTGGCAAGAAACATCGGCCTTAAGAACTGGAAATTAATTGGGAATGTTTCAACAAATAAAACAAGGTGTTAAGCAAGATGGTGTGCTGTCACCAGATTTGTTTAATATTTATAGTGAAATTATTTTAAGATCCATAAGGGGCATGCGAGGAATAATAATCGGAGGTCATAATATATATAATCTAAGATATGCTGATGATACAGTTCTAATCACTAAGAGTGAAATTGAGTTACAAGAAATGTTAGACATTATAGTGAAAGAAAACAAAAATAAAGGACTCTGCCTTAATAGCAAAAGTACAGAAGTAATGGTAATAACAACGAAAAAGACATCACATCAGTGCAAATTAAATACAGGTGGAACAGTATTAAAACAAGTAAATTAATTTAAATATTTGTGAACTTTGTTAACCTCAGACGGAAAATGTACAAAAGAGGTGAGATGCAGAATGGCTCATACAAAGGCAACTTTCTATCAAATTAGGAAGATACTATGCAATCCATTTTTGACAATAGAAACAAGAAAAAGAGTTATTAAATGTTACGTAGAGCCAGTCTTAACATATGGATGTGGAATGTGGAATGTTGAGAATACCGTGGACAGCTAAAAAGAGTAATGTAAACGTTCTGAAAGAGGCCAAGGCAAAAAGAGAACTTATTCTTCTTTCTTTCTTTTCTCTTTTCACTGATACCTGAAAGGTGTCGTGGTTTATAGCATTTGTCGTTTTTGAGCTCATCGAACTGTCTGAATTAGTGATTTTCCTCTGTTGTTGCATGTCACTGTTACTGCATCTATCCATCTTCTTCTGGGTCTTCCTCTTGGTCTTTTTCCATGCCTTCTCGAGAAGAGCGCCCTTGTTGGTGATTGGTGAGGATTCATTCTGACCAGGTGGCCAAACCATTTAAGTTGTTGTTCTTTATATTCCTGGCATGGTTTTGTTCCTACCATTTTTCTTATGGTTTCATTTGGTATTCTATCTCTTCTTGTGTTGTTTGTTACTTTTCTCAAGCATCGCATCTCACATGTATTTATCTTTTTTAATTGTGATTTAGAAAGGGTCCATGTTTGACTTTCATAGCACAAAGTTGGTATGAAAATGCTATTTATCATTTGTTGTTTAGCTGGCATAGAAATGTTTGGATGTCTTAGCAATGGTGAAAGCTGGTATGTAACAGCATTTGCTTTTTGTATTGTCATGTCAATTTCTCTGTCTAGTTTTCCATCTTCCGTGAACATTGTGCCCAATAAGAGAACTAATGTCCAATATTAGGAAGATACAATCATCGTTTTTTGGCTATGTAATGAGAAGAGAACAGCTGGAATATATTGTAATAACTGGGAAAATTGAAGGATGAAGAGATAGATGGAAACAAAGAGAAAAGATACCAGACAGCATAAGAGAATAGTTTGGCAGAAGGTCAACAACAGAAATGATAAATAACTGTTGTGATCGAAAATTGTGTAGAGACATGATCACCTACGCCAGCAGGCTTGGTACTTCATGATGATAATTATAAATAAAATTTAGTATTTTCACTTGAGCACAAAAAGACGGCACGCCCCTGGTGAATGTAAATATTGCATGCTTCGTATCATTCTCTTGCATAAATTACACTTCATTGCTGTTAAGCCATTGCTGTTAAGCTTAAACAGTCAAGTTACTAGTCGGAGTGAGCAACGTTGCCATGGCTGGTGAAGTTTCTCTTCAAACTGTAGATTATGTTGTGATCGCTGCAGTTCTACTGATCTCCTTAGCCATAGGAGTCGTGTTTGCTGTGAAAGATTTCAGAAATGCCACTAGACTGGAATACTTGCTTGGTGGAAGGCGAATGTTTATGATTCCTGTTGCCTTGTCTGTGTTTGCTTCATTTTCAGTATGTATAATGTGATTGTGTCGTATCTGATATTACGAGTAAAGTATAATCAGAAAAAATAATTTAAACTATCTTAAAACGATCTTGCACTATCGAAAACTGAAGGAAAACACGCAGCAGCACATAATACAAATTTGTCTTTCGGTGCAGACATAAAAACGAGGATACAAAAATGACAATTACAGAGCCAACCATCATCATTATCTCATCCTTATCATAATGAGGTCGCGTGTGCAGAACATTGCATCCATCACAGTCCGTCTAAAATGGCCTGTTTCTAGCCAGGTCTCCCACTTCTTCTAAAGCCATTTTCACTGTCTTTTTGATGTCCTGAAACCATGTTCATCTTGGTCTGCGTTGGTCTACCTTGAATTACTTTAACTATGCCTTTCCTTACTGTTCTTCCCAGTCTACAATGTCTTTTGACGTGACCAGAATATTTGTATTTTCTCTGTAGAATATCGCGTTGTAAATTTGAGCCTGTTGTTTCATATCTATAGTTAGATGTGCTAATATGCCATCATTGTCCTTTTTAATTATTCAAGATATCTTAAGCAATTTTCTGTAGCATTTTGTTTCGAATTAATCCGTTTTTCTTCCTTGTTGTTGGCGATATGGTCTTTGATTAACAACCACATGTTTCTATCGAGACGATAGATGTCGTCAGCAATTTTAATCTTGCTGTCTTCCAAGTATTGTGTCACATGTTCTTCGTGGCTTTTAATGTTTCTGATCCTCTTGCTATCTTATTTCCATATCTGTATTGAAGTACCCAAAGTTAATTAATACAGATTCCAGATATTCATAGTGTTTTACAAATGCATGTTATTTGTTGATTTTGGGAACCGCGATAGCTCAGTGGTTAGTGAACTGGACTACAAAGAACAATAGGTCGGGTTCGAGCCTAATCGACAGGTTCCAGGTTCACCCACCCTTAAATTGGTACCAGCTATTTTTCTGGGAAAGTAAAACGGCAAGGACTTAATATTGACTGCATATAAAAAATCATGTGCCGAAGGTCTGTAAATAGTATGGTCACTAAAACCATATTCCCTATACGCTACTTGGTGTGACGGGGCTCTTTACTTTACTTACTGTTGATGCTGATTTATATTACCTCAATAACATTAAAGTTACTGCCTTTTTAACAAAGTGCCACATTTTCTTCATTGTAAATGGTGTTTGTGTTGCTATTACTAATCTTCTTTTGATCTCCAACTGACTGTCTCCATTGTTAGTTAAAACATCATCATCACAGAGTGCCGTCTCCGCATCGAAGGTTGGCTACCACGGAGCGCCATTCCACTCTGTCTCTTGCTTTGTGGTTCCAGATTGTCATAAGTTGACATGTCCAACTTTTGATGTTACTCGTCAATGTTAGTCTTTGTCTGCCTCTTTTACCTTGTATTATCCCTTCCAATATTACATTTATTAGACTGTTGTGTTTTTTAACACGCCCCAAAAATTTCATTTGTCTTGTTCTAATTGTGTTTAGTAGTTCTCTTTTCATTTGTAAATGTTTTAAAACTTCATCGTTTGTTTTCTTTTCTTTCCATCCAATTCTACCTATTCTTCTATATATCCACATTTCAAAGGCTTCAATTTTCTGTTCTCTGGTCTAATGTCCATGTTCCTGCACCATACAGGAATAATGAGAAGATGTAACATTTTGCTATTCTTAGTTTTAGCCCTGGTGTTATTCGTTTTGATGTTAGTATATTTTTCATGACATTAAAATTACTTTTTTGCTATACCTATTCTTTTGTTTATTTCAGTTATACATTTTCCATCACTGGTTATAGTATGTCCTAGTTAGTTGTAGCTCTGAACTGTATCTAGATGTATTCCTTCAACTTTGATATTTATTTGAAAGTCTTGAGAATTTTCTTTGTCTATGATTATAGTTTTATTCTTTTTGATATTCATATCTAGTCCATATTTTTTGCTTGTCATGTTTATTACATTAAGTAATTGTTGTAGATCTTTAGGATTTTCTGCTAGTAATACAGTATAGTCAGCATATCTTAGGTTATTGGTTATCTTTCCATTAATTTGGAGGCCTGGCCTACCATCAACCTGTGATGTTTTTTAAAGATTTGCTCAGTGTATAGATTGAACAAGCTTGGTGATAGGATACATCCCTGTCTTACTGCTCTTTTTTTACAAATTAGTCGTATGTCCATGTCATCTAGATGTATCTCTTTTAGGCATTATATAAGTTATTTGTGGTGCACTCTATCAAAACATTTGGTGTAGTCTATGAAGCAGGCATATATTGGTGTGTTTACTTTTATGTACTTTTCGATTAATGTTCTCATGCAGAATATGGCGTCTTTTGATCCACTGTTTTTCCTGAATTCAAATTGCTGCTCATCTAATTCAGTATTGATTTTATTCTGAATTCTTCGATGTATAACATTTAGTAAAATGTTTGTTACCTGGCGCATTAAGCATTATATTCTAAAATTACTGCATTCATCTGCACCATTCCTTTTAGGTAATGCAATGAATGTTGATGTTTTTAGTTCATTTGGTATGTATCATGTATGGTATATGTCATTGCATATGTCTGTGATCACTTCAATGCCAAAATCTTCTAGTGCATGTACAATTTCTATCTGTATATTGTTAGGTCCCACTGCTTTTCCCTTTTTCATTGTTTTATAGCTTTTTTTCTTCTTCAGTTTTCATGATTTTATAGCTGGACATACATTTCCATCTTGTTTCTGATATGCCTAAAATATCTGTGTTTAATCGTTCTGCTTCTACCATAGGATATCTAATTTTCCCTGTTGGTATACGGTTCTAACATTCCATGTAGTTATTTTTAGCTCGTTTTTAAAACAATTGTTAGAATTTCTCTCCATTGCTTTCTTTGGAATTTTACGTGATAAGGCTCCAAACTCTTTCACGGTGGTCTGCCAAATTCGTCTTTCGTGTCCTGAATATTCCTCATGTGTACCACACATTTTGCTTTTTTCGCTTTCTGGGCCAATTAATCATGTATGATTCTTCCGCCCAATCCACCGTCACAAACTTTTTACATTCGATTTGGACATAACCGCCTAGCGCTATTGTGACGAACTATGTGACTGCATGTCGAACCGCGAACACACGTCACAAAGAAGAATAAATCATATTTCACTTAAATATCGGTAACGTTCACAGTCCATCCACTCGTCAGAAGTAAAACAAACACCAAAACGGGGAATAGCAACACGTTATTTCACAACTAGACTGTCGAGTAAATCATTTAAATATATCAGCCAGAGCCGAATTATAAAAACGACCAACATGTAGCCGCCATAACACCGGAACCTGTACTGAAAAATGTATCTTGGTTTTCTGAATATTAAGATAGAGGTTTTGTTCTTTACTGTTTTTCACACATACTCAGTATCTCCTTTACTCGATTTGCAACGTAAGAGGAAGATTGTATCATTGGTGTTATTGAGTTCTTCAATTACATTAAAATGTATTGTTGAAGGGTCGAACTTAAAAATGAGTCACCATAGAGAATAAAAATAAATGCAAAATATATTGTTTTCAATCATTCATTATTAGCAATAATATAATCATGTTTTTATTTATCGTGTACCACAAGTCATCTATAACTGCTTCTTATTTCTCTTCGTTAATTGTGTTTTGAGCAATCATGTCCGCTCCTCTACCCAAATTCTTCCTATCCTTCATCGTCTTATTATCTGACAGTACCTGTCTTTTCTATAACTTTCATCGTTACTTTCTGTTCGTTTCATGGTGGACTCAACAAGATGTCATGTGGACAAAACAAGATAATTTCTTCAATGTTTAGTTAATGTTTTCTTTGTGCTATATATGTACAGTAGGCAATAACATAGCGCCTGAATGGAGATTATTTGATAAAATAAGAGGTGAGGTATAGACAAGGCTGAAATGTTGCTTTTATCGCTGTTACCTAAATACTAATCGTTACTACGATTAAACTTATACACTATGAAAGATTAAAGATATAGACATATGCATCATATTCTTAATAGATGGCGACGCATTTGTATTATATCGGGGTAATTTCTACTAACTGTTTTCTCTAATTGGTTATTAATTCAATAGAGAGAGCGTGATTGATGGTGGTAGAGTTTGGACATGATTGTTTGTAGGAGTCTCGTTAGGTACAATTAGGATAGGACTTTTTTACAATTTGTTTGGAAAGTTTTAACACCGGTCGGTCTGATAGGTGAGACTGAGCGAGAGAGAGAGAGAGTCCAATTGTGTGAGAGAATAATTTACAGGTTTTCCTAATTACGTTCGACGACGTTGGTTAAAATCCCATTAATAACTTTCTTTAATAGAATTTTGAGTAGAAAAAAATGGCAAAATTATGCAGCGTAAACATACAATTAACACTATAAATGTATATATATATATATATATATATATATACACATATATATAAATGTGTGTGTGTGTGTGTGTGTGGGAACAGTGTTCTTTCACTACATGTGGACCACGACCATCGTTAGCGTGGTGTCCCAGATCTACCACATATAATTTATCTCTACTTCCGGTGTCTCTGTATGAATGCCCCGACTCTGTTTGTTTTTGTCCTGAAGTCCACTACACGATAGCAGTTTTATTTATAATTGAATATATTATAGTTACGTGATCTATCGAGCATCGTTTGTCTGTTATGGCTGTGTGCAGATTCGTTCTGATTTCAGCACTTGAGTAATTCTTGATAGTTGATTTAAATGGACGAAAATATTCTGACACTTTCCTGGGGTCAGGTATTCACAGGTATTTTTTTTTATAAACACGTTACTAATTACATTATCGCAAAACTAAATGCCGAAGGTATGTAAATAATATGGGCACTCTAAACATATTCCTTTTTCTTCTACCATTTTTTTTAGCACCCAGTGGAGTATAGGTCTTCAATAAACACTTTCCAAGTCGTTCTGTTTTTTGCCATTCTTTTAAGATCATTCCATATCCCCATCATCTTCATCTCTGCTTCTATCTGTCTTCTCCAAGAATTCCTTGGTCTTCCTCTTTGTCTTTTCCCCTGGGGATTCCAAAAAAGGGCCTGTTGCGTAATACTCTCAGTTGGCTTCCGCAGTGTGTATCCTATCCAGCGCCATCGTTTTCGCTGTATCTCTTTATCCACTGGTGTTTGACTGGTACATTTCCATAATTCTATGTTAGTGATTTTGTCCTGCCATTTCCATCATTTTATCCTGCGTAAGCATCCATTAATGAAAGTCTGTATCTTCGTGATTGTCAATTTTGTTGTTCTCCATGTTTCACAGCCATATAATAGGACCGCCTTAACATTTGAGTTGAAAATTTTTATTTTTGTATTTAACCTAATTTCTTTGGATTTCCATATGTTTCCCAGTGCAATGAAAGCTCCTCTTGCTTTTGATATCCTTATTTTGGTATCATTTACTGTTCCTCCCTCTTTATCTATATTACTGCCCAGATATATGTAAGATTGTACATCTAATAGAGGTAATTCTCCTAGTTTTATTTGGTTATTGCCGTCTGTATTAATTCTCATAATGTTGGTCTTATCCCTATTAATCTTCAGTCCTAGCTGTTGTGATCTCTCATAACGTTTGCTCATTTTATCCTGCATCTGTTGATGGCTGTGTGATAGAAGAGCTATGTCATCAGCAAAGTCTAAATCATCAAGTTGTTTGGTCAGTGACCACTGGATTCCATTTCTGTTGTTTTGAGTTAATTTCATAATCCAATCTATGGCCAGTGGAAAGAGAAATGGAGACAGAAGGCATCCTTGCCTTACTCCTGTTCTTATTTCAAATGCTTCTGTAATCTGTCCTTCATGCACCACACTACATTTAGTTCCTTCATACATTGTTTTTATCAGGTTAATAAACTTTATGGGGATTCCGTAATGACTCAGCAATTTCCAAAGCATTCTTCTGTCTAAACTATCAAATGTCTTTTCGTAATCTATGAATCCAATATAAAGTGGGGATTTTAGTTCTAATCTTTGTTCAACTATTATGCGTAGAGTAGTTATTTGATCAGCACATGATCTGTTCTTCCTAAAACCTGCTTGTTCATCTCTCAAGTGTTTCTCTATAGCCTCCTTTAGTCTCTCCAGAATGATTCTGCTTAATATTTTTTCTGGCACTGATAGTAGCATAATTCCCCTATAGTTTGTGCACTCCTGTAAACTTCATTTCTTTGGTAGTTTGATCATATAACCTTCTCTCCAGTCTTTAGGTATTTCTTCCCTCTCCCAAATTTTATTCAATAGATCATGTAGCATCTTGGTAGAGGTGTTAATATCTGCTTTGATGGCTTCCGGAGGAATTTCATCTGGTCCTGTGGCTTTACCATTTTTAAATAGTTTGATGGCTTTCATTATTTCTTCTATGCTTGGTTTTCCACAGTTAACTTGTAACTCTTCTTCTGCTGGTAGTATATCTGGATAATTATTTGATCCGGGCCTATTCAAAAGCGGAGCCGCGATAGCTCAGTGGTTAGTGAACTGGACTACCACTGACAAGGGGTAGGGTTCGATCCCAACCGACGGCTTCCGGGTTCACCCATCCTTAAATGGGTACCGGATTTTTTTTCTGGGAAAGTAAAGCAGCACGGGCGTAATACTGACCACATTACCCCAAAAATCATGTGCTGGAGGTCTGTAAAATATAGGGCCACTAACACCATATTTCCCTATACGCCACTTGGCGTGACGGGGGTACTTTACTTTACTATTCAAAAGCTCTTCAAAGTGCTCTTTCCATCTCTCCATTTGTTCCCTTATTCTGTTCTAAGCAGATTTCCTTTCTTGTCTTTAAATAAAGGCATTGATCTGTTTGTATTTTCCACTTAATTTCTTTGTGATGTTGTACATTTCTTTCATATTCCCTTTATTTGCTGCTTCTTCTTCATTTCTGCTGCTACCTGTGCAGCTTTTCCTTGTTCGTTTAGAGTACGAACATTCCAGGTGCCAATTCTGGAGGATTTCCTGGTAGACAAAGGGTGAGTCGGCAACCCGGACTCCTTGCGGCTTTCTCCGGTTGCGTCATATGTCTCTTAGACAGAGAGCCCTTCGCTTTCCTGGATGGCGGATTAACTTTTTCTTTCTTTGACTTGTTCATGTTTGTGAAGATTTTTCGGCTTATTTTTTTTTACAGTATGGGATAGCCAGTCCCATGCCCAATCCTCCTTTCTCGCCTCTTACGAACATGCCAGGTAGGGTACAGCGCCACTATTCTTTATTCCCCTTTCGGGCCCATGTAGCGCACGGCGATGTTCCTTTTTGTTGCATTTCAATCTCTTTGCTTCGCTCTTTTAGCCATGCTTCTTTGCATTTTATTAGAATTTATTTATTCAATCTTTTATGCTCATCTTTATTTTCTTTATTTCTTCTTCTTTTATTCATTAACTGCAAAATGTCATCTGTCATCCAATGTAACAAAAAGGTGATACAAAAGCTGTATACAAACAAATTAAAGAATTAACAGGAAGAAAAACGCAACCAAAAACTGTATGTTTAAGATCAAAGGATAGAGAACTGTTGATTGAACAAAGCAAGCATAAGGGAACGATGGACAGAATACATTACATATTTTTATAATGATTATCGAACAGCAGTAAATATTAAGGATAATGGAGAAGGACCAGAAATACTCAGAGAAGAAGTGGAAGACGCCTTACACAATATGAAAGCAGGCAAAGCTCCTGGACCAGATAATACAACTAAAGAAGAGATTGAAGCCATGGGTGATTTTGGAAAATGAATAATAACAAAAATATTGAATGATATCTACAACAGCGGATATATACCAGACGACCTGCTCAAGTAAATATCAATAGCCCTACCAAAGAAATCTGGTGCGACTGAATGCGATGATGATCGCACAACTAACCTTATGAGTCACATGATTAAGATATTACTAAGAATCATCATGCGAAGAGTGCGAAACAAAATCAGTCCAGAAATTAGTGATGAACAGTGTAGTTTTGTTTAGAAATAAAGGAACGAGCAATACCAATACACATAATATATTTAGTAGAAAAAGCCATAGAGGTGAAAACAGATCTATATCTATGTTTCATTGATTATACCAAAATATTTGACAAAGTAAATCACCAAGAAATAATCAAAATTTTAGAAAGCATAAACGTAGACAGCAAAGATCTTAGAATAATAAGGAACATGTACTGGCAACAAACATCGGCCATAAGAACTAGAAACCATTTGGAAATGTTTCAACAAATAAAACAGGGTGTTAGGCAAGGTTGTGTGCTGTCACCAGATTTGTTTAATATTTATAGTGAGATTATTTTAAGATCCGTAAGAGGTATGCTTGGAATAACACACGGAGGTCATTTTATAAATAATCTAAGGCATGCTGATGATACAGTATTAATCGCTAAGAGTGAAAATGAGCTGGAATATATTGTAAAAACTGAGACAACGAAGTGTTAATGGAAAACAAAGAGAAAAGATACAAGACAGATTAAAAGAATGATTTGCAGGTCAACAACAGAAATGATAAATAACTGTCGAGATCAAAAGTTGTGGAGAGACATGTCACCTACGCCAGCAGGCTTGGCACTTGATGATGGTGAACCATATTCCCTATATGCGATATGGTGTGACGGATCTCTAAACTTTTTACTATTACCATTTCAGCATTAATCTGTGGTGTAATTATTGCACTCATCAGATTACCAGATAGTCACAACCTTTATTTTCATTGAGACAGACCTTGATTGTTCATAAAACAAAGGATTATAGATTATAAATATGGATATATATAAGTATATATATATATGTATATATATATATGATCATAGTTTTAGTCTTTTTGATATACAGTAAAGTCTCGATTATGCGGTACTCAATAATCCGGAATTCTCAATTTAACGGACTTTTTTTTTTTTTTTAATTATTATAGGGAGAAAGCTTGAATCATGTTTTGTTCAGTTAAATTAAATGCCTTTATCCGGAAATCGAAAACGCTACAACACGGTTTGTGCGCTGCGCTTACTTCTACAGGCTCTATCATTACACAATATTGCGTTTACAATAGTGTATTTACAGTAATATACTTCAAATAAGAGCGAACATATTTTATTCAATCCAGACATTGTGTCTCCAAATATTCCAAGTAAAAGCGACAGACAGTCTATATCTTCACTTTTTCCCCCGACTAAATGTTTTTGTCGGGAAATCTTAGTCGTGCCAAAAACACTTATCTACATGATTTTACAAATTTGCTTAATTTTCTCATAGCCTGCTTTAGATCTAAAGTTGGTCATGAATTTGTCAAAAACATGGCGTTTGACAGTCTGACCGAACATTAGAAGCAGACGTATTGTTTGTGAAAATTGAAGAGCCCATAACTTTGATGATTATAAATCAAAGGTTGAGCAGCCGGCGTGCAGTGACATAGAGATGGTGAGAAGAAAGGGGGAGGGGTTCAAAAATTACCGACTGGAAATTCAAAAAGAGTAAGATACAGAGTTTGACGTTAGTTTGTCTCAGACATTTGTGCAAGCTGAAATTCGTTCCATCAGTATAAATTATACATGATATGCTATAAACGCATGTGTGCATACTTTTTAACGGAATACATTTTTGTGTTAAATAATGGCCTCTGCGAGTGCAAACCACACCTCAATTTCCCGCAAAGGTAAACGCAAGCGAACTGTATTGACACTGAACCAGAAGATTGAAATCGCTAGTAGACTTGAAAAAGGCGTTAATCGCAACGTTTTGATGACTGAATTTGGCATAGCCTCTTCAACATTATATGACATACGAAATCAAAAAGATGAGTTGTTTAAGTTTGCGTCGGAGTCTGAAAGCAGCAACAATATACACCAGAGACGAAGTATGAAACGGCCAAAATTTGAAAAACTCGACGACGTCCTTTATGTGTGGTTTTTAGAAAGATGAAGAAAAGGAATGCCAATATCAGGACCCATGTTGATAGAGAAAGCTCGCGAATTTCACACGAATTTAAATATTTCTGAGCATTGCAATTTTTCAATAAGTTGTTTTTTCATAAATTTTGAGTTTGGTTTTCTTACTCTCGATTATCCAGAAAAATTCAATTATCCAGAATGGGTTCTTCCCCGAGCATTCCGGATAATCGAGACTTTACTGTATATATATATCAAAAAGACTAAAACTATGATCATAAACAAAGAAAATTCCCAAGACCTACAAATAAATATCAACGTAATAGGAATACATCTGGAGACAGTTCAGAGCTACAACTACTTGTGACATACTATAACCAGTGATGTAAAATGTATAACAGAAATAAACACAAGAAAAGGTATGGCAAAAGGTAATTTGAATGCCATGAAAATTATACTAACATCAAAACAAATAACACCAGGACTAAAACTAAGAATAGCAAAATTACATCTTCTTATTATTCCTTAATGGTGCAGAAACATGGACATTAGATAAGAAAACAGAACAGAAAATTGAAGCCTTTGAAATGTGGATTTATAGAAGAATAGGTAGAATTGGATGGAAAGAAAAGAAAACAAACGATGAAGTTTTAAATCAACTAAAAATGAAAAGAGATGTACTAAACACAATTCAAACAAGACAAATACATTTTTGGGGGCATGTTAAAACAACAGCCTAATAAAAGTAATATTGGAAGGGAAAATACAAGGTAAAAGAGGCAGAGGCAGATCGAGGCTAAAATGGACGAGAAACATCAAAAGATGGACCAGTCAACCTATGACAATCTGCACCATCAATGCAAGAGACAGAGTGGAGTGGCGCTCCATGGTAGCCAACCTTCGATTTGAGACGGCACTCAAAGATGATGATTATGAGGGGATTATAATCTTCTTAAGGATGCTTGGCTGACCTATTAACTTAACATGTCGATGATTATAATTTAAAAAAAAAACATAGAAAATAACACAAGATTCCATGTACGCTAAGTGTATCAAATTGATAATTGATTTCTCCTGTCAATGCATAACGTATGTTATCTTGTCTAATTTAAATTTGTCTTGGTCCCACTCTTGCTCAAAAGAATGATAACTGACTTTTGTAGTCGTGAAATTATAACTAGTTTCTTTTTCTTAAATATGTACTCTTAAATCAGTGAATTTCTTCTAACGACAATAATTATCTTCCTCGAAGTATCTCATCTAACATTTCGTTATTGCTATCTTATAGCTGGATCTTTTTTTTTATTATTTGAGAACATAGACACAATTATTGTTAATCATGTGTAGCTACAAACTCAATTTTATATTTTTGAATTTGTAACAATGGCAGCATTGATATGCCACTTCTTTAGCGAGGAAAAGGTTGTATTATTCGATACCGAAACGTCAGTATTGTGTTGTGTTCTTTATTTGTAAAGCTGTCACCATACCTTGGAGTGTTTAGCACACCCCACCATTGGCTCCTTGTATTATTCGATAGCTCGTCGTGCTCCAAACCAAGAGAACGTGGGTTCGAATACAAGTAGGGTTGTCTTTTTTTAAAATAGTGAATGAAATTAAAATCTCAGAACGAACACCAAGCTGGAACTGTTCAGAAGAAAAAAACTAACCTTGATTCTATAGTCCTATATGTCCTTCCCCCACCCCCTAAATGCCACAGTAATGGGGGTCATGGAATAAATCAGTAAAGATAGCTTTCTGGTTTTCTTTCTTTAACGCTCTAACATGGTTTATTTTATGTTTACATCCATCATGCTGCGTAAAAACTCCTCATGTATTCTATTTATGTGATTTTCTTCAATCACAATGTTAAGTTATTTGGTTATTTGGTTATGGAAAGCTCCGATATCACTGCAAACGAATTAAAATCCATAATTGCTCAACCACCCGTGCCAGCGTAATCATCCGAAATAATATATCATCTCCCAATCAAAGAAAGGTAACTGTAGTCCCCATCATTGCAGTCTCAGCACACGCCAAATGACATAAGGCGAAACTGCGCAGAAAGTGAACACAGCCAACTGTTCCCTGTCATAGGATATCATAATTCATCGTAAACAATTGGAATATCGAAACATGATCAAAACGGATGAGACGCACAGCTCACGGTGTGCACAGAGCACTAAACTCAGTAGCTCCTGCAACAAGCCGGACTTGGAATATGAGGAAACTGCAACAAGGAACACTTTTCATGCATAGCCTTCAATTGTTCCCGCCGCCTATCCACCATATTGAACGGAAGTTCACGCGCTCTTGAAAATGATGATCGTCATATTATTAAAAAATGTATAGCGCTTGATGATTTTAGGCCATCGCTGTTGACTCCAATTCTGAACATCTAGACACACAGTTAGTCGTGAGATTATTCCCGATGCACATCAAACAACAGACCGTAAGATTAGCGTGCGGACAGTCTAGGGATATACGATGAACCATTCCCAATATTAAATAATGTGTATAAGCTGTTACGTTATAGTATAATTGTTTTTCTTTAAAAACGGTACCAACCGACGCCTCCTGGATTCTGGATACCATTAACAATGTTAAATGTTATAGTTATCTTCATCCGTCCCTTTTTGAATGTATGTATGTTGTGTACTCTACTTTCCTCAAATTAAAATAAATCCTGTTGTGTGTTCTCGACATTGTCAAATGTATATATGTATTCAGTCAGGTATCTCCTATATCGGATTGCCTGCTGACATATACACCTACGGCGCAACGGCACTGCCGTCTCAACTAACATCAATAATAGGATACCCGTGTGCAGCCTTCACTTTGGTTCCACTCTTTTACCCACTACGTCTGACCAGCCTGTACGAGTACCTCGAGTTGAGATTCCATTCCAGCTTCGTAAGAAAGATGGTTCTATCAATCTCAATGATACAGACGCTGTGTTTCATGTCGGTGGCTCTACTTGATCCAGCACTGGCTCTTCAAGTAATCTTTTACAACGTTGTAACTGTACCAATACATCTTATTGTCATCATGTAAATATTTTTTCGATATCGTGTTTTCATAAAATATATATTTGAATGTTGTATATTGAATCCAGAAATCGCCAATCAACCACTAATATCTCCAGTAATAAAGAAAAGACGATGGCCATATGTTGGACATGTGATGAGAAGAGATAATAGCCGCATAGCAAAGCAGGCCCTCATATGGGAAACAACAGGTAAGAGAAAAAGAGGAAGACCCAGGGAGACACTGAGAAGGACATTGATGAGAGAGGCAAGAGCAACAGGATTCGGCTCCCTCAATGAGATAGAGCTGCTTGTACAGAACAGAGACAAATGGCGAGATTTGATAAAATATCTTTAAAAGAAAACTGCTAGAACAAAAATTCAGATATGAGAAGGTGTATCTTGGTCTACGCCCTATGGGCCGGCAACGGCTCGAAAGGTCAATAGATAGATAGATATTGTATCCATTAACATCATTATGAATTCTTACATGCCTGCACTCTAATAGTTTCCACGGTTGCTTAGTTACTAATTGCTGAACCTCTTCACTGCCAGACTTTATAAAAGAACAGTACCACCCGGTACCGGACCAAAATAAAGGCAACAAACATGTATTCTTTAGAGCGGCATATTCCTGGCCCAACTGTACATACGTGCTTACTTTATATACGTTTATAGCAGATAGATGAATGAGGAGTTTGAATTTGTAAACATTATGTATGTATGGTGATTTAGAAATAAGTTAAATGAAAAATAACTTGTTTTTTTATTTTTCATTTAATATTTCATTGAAAATCTTTGGATGTTCTGGTCCTTTTATATGCCACTATGTCTAAATAGAAATTTACATCAAAGAAAAATATAAAAATGACTTACAATATTTATTAATTTATTTTTTCGTTATTTACTAGTTTATTTTTTTCATTGTTATTGTTGGGATCGAACCCTACCCCTTGTCCTTTGTAGTCCAGTTCACTAACCACTGAGCTATCGCGGCTCCCTATTGTTTCTTCATGGTATTGGAAATTTGCTCTCTCTCTTTGCTTTGGCCTCTTTCAGAACGTTTCCATTACTTTTCTCAGCTGTCCATGGTATTCTCAACATTATTCTGTACAACGACATTTCTACAGATTCCAGCGATTTTTTTGTCTGTTGTCCGATTGTTCAGGATTCACTTCCATATATTAAGACTGGCTCTACATAACATTTAAGAACTCGTTTTCTTGTTTATTTTGTTTAAAATGGATTACACATTATCTTCCTCTTTTTTTTTTTTTTTTTTTTGGAAAGCAGCTTTTGCCAGAGCCAACCTGCATCGCTCCTCTGTTATACATCTACTATCTGAGATTAACATTGTTTCCAGATATTTAGATTCATGTCCTGTTTTAATATTGTTCCACTTGACTTTATTGTGCATGCTGTGATGTCTTATTTTGTTGCTGTCAGTACTTCTGATTCGAGTAGTACATGTTCAATACTGCTTCGGGCGGTCTATTGTTCTTTTTTTTTTCTGTTTTGATTATTTGGAGATTTGTTTCCGAATACTGTAAATTTACTTCTCCTGAAATGATTCGCTGGCTTCTAGTATCTGACTTGAAACAACTTGTAAGTTACTGACCTTCCTAGAAGTCAACAGTTGTTTGTAACCAGGGATGTCACTCCAAACAAACTAACCAGATTAAAGAGTCTTTCCAACCAGGGTTTAAAACATATTTTCTGTTCCATAGAAGAAATACCTTAAAGCGTATGACCAATAGCAAGACTGCTGGAGAGGATAAGTTAACAGCTGAGATCCTCAAGGCAATTGATAGCCATAATTTAATACATCTCCAGAAAATGTTCAACATCATTTGGAAAGCAGAGAAGACGCCTCATAAATGGAAAAAAAGGAACCATTGTTAAGATTCCAAAAAAGGGCAATCTTAGAGATTGTAACAACTGGAGAGGCGTGACACTTTTGTCAGTTGCCTCAAAGTTATTCTACAAAATCATCCTAAATAGAATAATGGATTAAATAGATACAGTAATGAGTGAAAAACATGATCGATTTAGAAAAGGAGGAAGCTGCCTTGACCACATTTTTACTCTACGACTTATATTGGAGCAATTGAAAAGCAAACTTACATTGAAAAGCAAAAACCTTTTGTACTTAACTTAATCGACTTCAAAAAAGCATTTGACAGTATTCGTGGAGATTCTTTGTGGAAAAATTCTGAAGCAATATGGTTTACCATAAAAAATCATAAATATTATTAAAGACATGTACGATGGTTACACTTGTGCAGTTCGAACAGAGGAAGGAATGAGCGAATGTTTCCCAAAAGAAAGTAGGGTTAAACTAGGATGTATTTTAAGGGGATGACGTCATGGGACGCACCAAGATGGAAGCTTAGTCGCGTTCGAGCCACGGTGAATGGTGTAAACAATGTTGACTTTTAACATCATGCTATCTGTTATTACAACGAGTTGGTGGATTTTTAGAAATGTAATCTTGGGTTTGATAATAAATGTTTGTACACAGTTCGTTAACCATCGCTGTAGATCAAGTCTTTATTCTGCTGGCTTTGTTCGCGACATTGGAAGCTAATGACCTAACTTGTGCAGACGGTTGGTTTGGGGCAAATTGTACGTTACAATGTCACTGCTATAATGACTCAGTTTGTGACAAAACTAAAGGGATATGCCCAAACAATGACAGTTGTCAGCACGAATATTTCGGACCCCAGTGTCAGTACTTGGATCTTCGTTTACAGATACGCCCAAAAATCTGAACCTAATTTCCTGTTTGCTAACAACGACACTACATGTAATCCGGACACATATTCTACATCAGATGAGGCAACTCTCAATCAATCTTTGCCGTTCTCCTGGTTTAGGATTTATGTGAATGATCTAACATATCTGAACAGTTTCACGGTAAAACTAAATGGTTCTGCCTCATGTGAAAATGAATCAAGGTTTGTAGTTAGTCCGCACGAGATTGATGTCTTATTTCTCTGGGGTAGGTCTGATCAACAAGTTACGGATTGAAGGGGCGATATTTGCAAATATCTGCTCTATCTACATTGGCGGGGTTCGGAATGTGACTCTCAAACAGAGCACAAACCAGATTGACACATTTAATGCTTGTTATACAGGATGTGGACCAGAGGCAGCAGTAAATGGCAAAACAAAGACCAATCTCTATGACAATGACTGCATACACACACAATTGGGAAGTGGAACCAATTCTGTTTTCTGGTATCTGAACTTTGCCACGCCCCAGAAGACTCACACCATTCGAATCTATCATCAAGCTAGCTCTATGATTCGGGTAAAGAATGCCTCTCTAAAGGTTTTCTCTGACAGTGGCGGCGTAGTGTTTCGGTATAATGATATATCATACCCTAATATTTCTGTGAACACTATTGTAGTCAACACACAAGCGCCAATGGCACACATTAAGTTTGAGTTCTCACCAATCAGTTCGCAGGCCGACTGTGCACTGACGGTGTGTGAAGTGCAAACATTTATAGACACCTATTGTCTGGACGGGCATTCTTGGTCGTTTTCTGCAGTGTGTAATGGGTGTAGCAAAGGCTGTAATGTCATCATCGGTACGTGTCACGGTAACTGTTCACATGGGATCTATGGACACGACTGCTCCGGCTCTTGTCCCAGTGTATGTCCTTTATGTGAGGAAAAATCCGAAAAATACCTACAATGTAAACATCCTGGCTATACCTGTAATGACACTTGTCCCGATGGTAATTTTGGGCTACAGTACGAACAGACGTGTTCTGATGGCTGTATCATATGTGACCCGGACTGTACGTGCAAGGAAACGTACTACGGGTCAGACTGCGCTCTCAAACGTCCGGACAACTGTTTCAACGACACCTGTGAACAGTCAAGCGGGAACTGTACATGCAAGGGAACGTACTATGGGTTAGACTGCACTCTCAAATCTCCGGACAACTGTCTGAAAGAAACCTGTGAACAGTTAATCGGGGCCTGCGACTCGTATATCGATGATTACCACGTTAAGAAGAGTCTGCCGACTACAACAAACACAAGCATATGGATACATTAATGTGTTTCTGTGCTGGACATGGTTCATTTCTTGGTGATTTTCCGTGAAGCCATGGCTCATATCTTGATGTGTCTCTGTGCTAGCCATGACTCATATCTTGGCTTGTGTGTGTGTGTGTGTGTGTGTTCTGGCCATGGTTCATCTCTTGGCGTGTGTCATGTTAGTCATATGTTAGTCCTGTGAAAGAAGACACACACGCTACATATCTCGGAGTTACATTTGATAACAAACTATCTTGGAAACAGCAGATAAATAAGGCAACCCAAAAAGCAAGGAGGAAATGGGCTATTCTAAGAAAGTTGTGTGGAACCACATGGGGTGCGAGTGAGAAAATACTCAGTAAAGTTTACCAACAGAGTATTCGCCCACATTTAGAATATGGATCATCCGCATGGTGCTCAGCATCAAACACCACATTGCAAGAACTGGATAAAGTACAAAACCAGGCAATTAGGGTCATCACAGGAGCAATGAAATCAACACCAATATTGGAGATGGAGAAATTGTGGAGGATACCAGCACTGAGAGATCGGAGAGACACAAAGGTGCTGATACAGGCAGAAAAATGTGTATGCATGCCGAGACATCCAATGAAGGACAGATTCCAAAATCTTGCATTGGGACGACTTAAGAGAAGCAGCTTTATCCACCAAGCCAAGCGTATTAGTAGACAAACACCAGACATGCCAAGAGTTGTTAAACCCCTACTGCCCATACCAGAACAGACTCCCTGGACAGATGAATCAGGATTATCAGTTCAAATGCGGACAGAAGTGAAAGAAATAGTTGACAAAGAGGAACAGAATAGTCTACAGCGAAAAACAATAACTCTCAGTTTCCTGGATGAAGGATACCCACAAGACCTATGGATCCGTGTGTACACAGATGGTTCAGCACAGAATGCAGTAAAGAATGGGGGAGCAGGTGCATATATAGAGTACCCAAATAACACTAGGGATATGAATAAAATAGCAACAGGGAAATATTGTCACAATTATGATGCAGAAATACAAGCAATAAAGTTGGCAATAGAAAAACTGCTGCACAGTAATCTTAGCCCACAGCTTGTAGTGTTTTTGACAGATGCAAGATCAGTACTCCAGGCACTACAATCCAGAAAATTACCACATCTGCAGACCTTATTGACTGAACTCTGCAAGCACCAAAGGGTTGCCCCTCAGTGGATCCCGTCTCACTGTGGAATACTAGGAAATGAGAAAGCAGATCAGTTGGCAAAGGAAGGTTCAACAGGCACACAACTAGATACACCGGTTACATACCATCACAAGAAACAGATAATCAAATCAATCAGAGGACCACAAGCCCCAAATCAGGATGCCTTTCATAATATGAATAGATATGAACAAGTTATCATTATACGCCTAAGAACAGGGCACAATCGACTCCATAGTCACATGTATACAAAATTCAAGATCGGCACATCAACTACTTGTACAAGTGGACAGGCACCCCAGACTGCTGAACACATATTTCAAGACTGCACTGAATATAGTAGACTGAGGAAAATCCATTGGCCCATAGATACAACACTACAGACTAAACTATATGGGCCACTGCAAGAATTGCAAAAGACAGTAACATTCATACAGGAGACGACATTGCTGATATAGACAATGCTTCGAGCGAACGAAAGATAGATAGATAGATGTTAGTCATATCTCATATCTTGGTGTGTCCGTGTTAATCATGTCTCATATCTTTATGTGTGTCTGTTTTTAGTCATATCTCATATCTTAGTGTGTGTCTGTGTTAGTCATGCCTCGTTTCGCTGTGTGCATGTCAGTGTTAGTCACATCTCATATCTTTGTGTGTGCATGTCTATGTTGGTCATGTCTCGTGTCTTTGTGTACAAGTCTGTGTTAGTCACCTCTAGTGACTCGGGGCAGATGGTGCTCGTAAACCTGGGAGGGCCTACCATCGAAGGACAGAATACCCCTACAGAAAAGACAATCTGCTGCCTTGCAGGAAGATTAGGGACAATCAAAGGTTAAGGAAATCAAACCTGAATAAAATGGTGGCTGAAATCGGATGCACTGGGCCACTGGCGCAGAACACAGTGCAACGTATTAACGGGTGTTCGGTCAGAGTGGATCTGGCAGACTCTAATTGTGATGTTCTGCATGTAGGGGCGATCAACACATTTAACCTGACAGCTGACTTCATGTGAGAGTCTGGAATCCTACTATGATTGAGTCCTGATCGCAGAGAGAGAGAAGGGGGGGGGGCAAAAAAACCAATTGGAGAACATCGACTTTGCTGATGACATAGTTCTCATCAGCAGTCATATACAAACGATGCAGGAAAACACAGATGAACTATCATCAATAGCCAGCAAAATTGGGCTTGAGATCAATCATGAAAAGACTAAAGTCATGAAAAGCTTAATTCCAACAGACGGCAAAATATACATGGAAAAGAAACCAGTGGAAGAGATCGATCACTTTATCTATCGTGGAAGTCACATTGATCGAGTAGGGGATACAAGCAAAGAAATTAGAATCAGAATAGCTAAAGCAGCAATGTCTTTCAGAAGCCTTGAAAAGTTGTGGAAATCAAAACTCATCAGCACAAACACAAAACTTAGACTATTCAAATCAAATGTTCTATCAAACCTTACGTATGCGTGTAAAAGCTGGAAAACAACAAGAGATATAGAAACAAAGTTGAAAGCATTCGAAAATAAATGTCTAAGGAGAATACTTGATATAGCGTGGAACGAATTCAAAACAAACGAGGAAATTAAAAAATAACGCCAATCAACCACTAATATCTTCAGTAATAAAGAAAATACGATGGTCATAGGTTAGACATGTAATGAGAAGAGATATTAACCGAATAGCAAAGCAAGCCCTCGTGTGGGAAACAACAGGTAAGAGAAAAAGAGGAAGACCCAGAGAGACACTTAGAATAACATTGATGAGAGAGGCAAGAGCAGCAGGAATCGGCTCCCTTTAAGAGATAGAGCAGCTTGCACAGAACAGAGACAAATGGCGAGATTTGATAACATATTTTTAAAAGAATTGAAAACTGCTAGAACAAAAATTCAGATGAAGGAGTATCTTGGTCTACGCCCTATGGGCCGGCTACGGCTCGAAAGGCCAATAGATAGATAGTAGAAATTTAGAAGCCATTTAGTAGACTAACATGCACTTCGTGGAATCTTGATAGTTGAACATTCAAAAAAGCAAACTGAATATGTTTGCAATCATCTGGTATCTGATTTCAACAAGAAAGAATTTAGAATTAATATAATCTTCACATTAATTAATCATATTTTAAGCACTTACCGATTAGGACTCTACAGCAAAAGCACAAAATACAACATGAAAATCAACATCATCGAAACAGAAGTCATGAATATCGCAAAAGTGAAACAAAACATCAACATAACTATAGCTCTGAACTGTCTCTAGATGTATCCCTTCAACTTTGATATTTATTTGAAAGTCTTGAGAATTTTCTTTGTCTATGATCATAGTTTTATTCTTTTTGATATTCATATCTAGTCCATTTTTTATGCTTGTCATGTTTATTTCATTAAGTAATTGTTGTAGATCTTTAGGATTTTCTGCTAGTAGTACAGTATCGTCAGCATATCTTAGGTTATTGATTAATTATCTTTCCATTAATTTGTAGGCCTGGCAGCTCTATGATGTTATTAAAGATTTACACAGTGTATAGATTGAACAAGCTTGGTGATACGGTGCATGCCTGTGTTACTCCCCTTTTCATATCAATAGGTGTATTCTCTTTGTTATATTTTATTATTGCTGTTTGCTCCCAGTATAGATTATATATTAGTCGTATGTTCATGTCATCTAGATGTATCTCTTTTAGGCATTCTATAAGTTGTTTGTGGTGTACTCTGTCAAAAGCTTAACCAATATATAGATCACGTGTTAAGGAATGACAGATACTATGAGGTTTCACCAGCTGTTTATGAGTTACCAATTGCTTACACGCAACGTGATCCGCGTCACCGTGATAAAAAAGACATTCTTGGCGTAAATCACAAACCACAATACGACCAGCATCAAGTGGACCCGTTCCAGTCATTCTGCCAGCTCATACATTTTCCTTCACATTCGAATGTCACCATATGTGACACAAACTGATCACTCACTTAGAACAAGGACTATCACTGTTCCAGGTACTTAGCGAGTAGTCGCTTTTAGAGTTGTGAGGTCACGATTTGTTCCCGAACATTGGACTATTGTAAAAATTGAAGTCCTATTAGAGAAAGCGACAGTCCGATGGTGAATCTTTTGTTAGTGCTTTTTTTTAATTGTTGTTTTCTTTTTTGTTTTTTTTTTCTTTTTTCGTAACGATGGGAACATGTATGTCTGAGGGATTTAGTGTTAGCAAATTTGTAGAAGTCTTTCTTGAATTTTGACATTCTCAAATCTCGAGGTACGGTTTTTAATCTAAACAGAACCACTGAGAATGTTTTAACACCAAAGGTAGCCTTAGCCACATAAATAGAAGCTCACAAATCTAAAGAAAGAAACATCTAGAAAACCAAACATACAGCATCACTACCTGCATATCTGCCACTCAACCATACGGCATCTGTACAGTGCCTCGTTTAATAGTAGCGACAATTTACATACTCATGAACTACAGCAGCAGTCATTGACTTCCATACAGACTCCTACTTCTTCATCGGCGTCACACAAACGACCTACCACATAGAGAGGGGAGACTGGTTGTTTTACGAAGCGAAGGAACTAACAGTTGACGATGACGCTTTAGATATTCTTCCATATGATGTTAGACAGATCTACACTGATAATTGGAGAGCCGGAGTTATAGAACTAGGAGAGTGCCTACATTAATAGTGAGACATTGGTTACATTAGATACATGCTTTGGCTTTTTGGAATGTGATCTACACGTTCCCCGACCACCTAAAGGAAAATTTCAGTGAGATGACTCAACTTTTCCAACCAAACAAGAACATTATCGACGTCACTCGTAATGCTGTCCGTGAGTTTATGGGAAATTATGTCGTCAATCATATCTTGTTGTTGATCCATCGTATCACCATATCAATAGCTCCCAGTTTTAGAGGATGACTTAATTAAGGGAGGATCTTATTCGATGGGGCTTTCTTTCAGTTATGGGACACAGATACCGATTGTCTATACTTGGCTTAAGTACACCTACACTACACGACATAGTTATACCAGGTCCGCAGGATGATGGTACACTTTTATATATATCACAATCTTGGACTACATATGGTGGGAGAGATAACAGGTTATACCTTTTATGGATGTTGTCTTAGCATGTTTAAGAATATCAAATAGCGGACAAAGTAACAAACTAACAACTTGCAGTGAGCAACAATCCGTCCATTATGGCATTACTTAAGGATCGGAGACTACGGTGGTTGGGTCACGAAGGAAGTATAGAAAACAGAAATTATTCCTAAACAAATATTGTATGGGAAACTTAGAGCTGGAACGAGACCAAAGGGTAGACCAGTGCTGAGATATAAGGATGTTTGCAAGGGCTTCGTCGGGAGAATTTTTTTTTATCAGTGAAAGAAAAAACTGGGAAAATCTGGCTGCAGATAGTAGCACATGGACAGCAAAAATAAAAAATGGCACATCAAGTTTCATGACAGTGCTGTTATCAAATTCAGAAGACAAAAGGCGCAACAGAGCAGAGACAAGGCCAGACACACAAAAATGCATCTTGTTCATTCTGTAGATGGATCTGTCTGTCCAGAATTGGCAAATTCAGGCATGAGAGAAGCTGTTCAGTAAAGCAGCACCCAGAATGAGACACAAATGATTTAAAAAACTACTGACTGACCATGATTGCTTGCTACCAACCGTCTGTCAAGACGTCACTGGTTGTGCAGTTTTATTTAATTTATTTGTTTCATATAAATCTCCTCCGATTATCATTAATTACCTAGGATGATTAATAAGACATGAGATCGCATCGGTGTCCGACATAGACTCATGATGCAGCATAATGTGTCACAGCCTCATATATATATACTATAACCGCCTACTGGTCAGTGTACGTTATATTCTTCATCCGATCTTTGTGTTTTTATTATCATTGACACGTTTATAGAGGCGAATCATTAAGAAAACTTACCACTACATATATAAAACGTGTAAGACTTCTTTTATTCGTATAAATGAAGTGGTGATCGGCGGGAGAAAAAACGATACAAACATATTCCTAGTACTTCTTTTTTTCATTGACATCATATTGATGCACTAGCTCAATAATGTGGTCACGTAATAAGTCAGACAGACTGGATCTCACCCATAACTACCCTTTTTAATGGAGTTTTGATTACAGTGTGATAATAATGATAAAAATTGTATAGTGATGTAACGTAAGAGAGACATGTAAGTAGCATGAGAGGGAGGAGGGGAAAAAAGGAGATGTCAGCAATATGTGAGCCATTTGAGATAGAACCAGTAAAAGACGCACTAGCAGGTAGTGTGAGAGATAGATCCAGAGGATGGAAAAACAAGAAATATATTTAAAAGTTAGAGGTGGCAGGGGTCTTTGTAGTGAGTGTAGATAAGGGTTAGCACGCAAAAGAACCGAAAATGAGAACGGGTAAACCAATGGAATTACTCATATAAGAAGTATAAGGTGGTATAACTCTATCAAACTCATATAAAGATAGATAATTAGATTGATAGTTAGAGAGAGAGAGAGAGAGAGAGAGAGAGAGAGAAACAAGTTACAGTTAGGGGAGATATGTAGGAATAAGAAGGCGGATATCTGAAAAAAAAATTATTATGCCAGAAGGCTGAGCGAGATAGAGAAAGATATATATATATATATATATATATATATATATATATATATATATATATAATATATATATATATATATATATAGAGAGAGAGAGAGATACTGCTTACCCATAGGGTATCACGTGATTTAATTGTCGGATATGTATAATTTCAAATCCCTTCAGTTTGTCTGTTAGCTTATGATTTTCTTTTGTAGTAGATCCTGACATGCCGTGTATTACTATCTTTCCTCTATAGAACGTTGGGGTGAATTCCCGATCTCGTCGAATGGTGGACATACCTTGACCTTAGTATTTCTTAAACCTAAGTGATACATCGATAATTCCAGTCAGCATTGTCTAGCACCGAGACTGCGCGGAGAAATCGTTGGTTGTACGAGCGATGTTCATTGATCTACTCACGCAAGTCTGGTTGAAATGCACGTTCATCGCATCAGAGAGCGCCGACATTAAATCACTGAATTTGGCCATATTTATTGTAAATATGGTCCTTTTACGTCCGCAAGGATATAATAAATATTTAATAATAATAATAATAATTATTATAAGTATATATGCACACTATCTATGAAATAAATGACGTAACGCTATTTCCTAAAATGGCTGTTTCGCTTTCAGTATTGGGCGTGGTTAATTATAGTTGGACACATACACTCGCTCCTATGGGTAGTCAAAAATGGCGGGAAACGCCGATGTCCATTACTAATTAACCAATCTATTCATTATTTAGTTGGGGGGGGGGGTTGTTAGGTGGTCGTCTAACACCCTGGACTAATAACCAATTCACATCCGACGTCACCTTACAACAACTATGTGTGAGGTCTGCTAACAGCAGGGACGCTACCAAGGACACTAACCACTTCATGAAACGAGATTAATTCTTATATTTCTTTGTATTGAACCAGTTTAATTCTTCCATAGCTCAACTCCTTGAGTATACCTGAATGTTCATTGCCTTATTATAATATCTCCCAGTAGGTACTTCTGATCTCCACCCATATGTTTTATATAAAACCACTGTCATGCCGACTACAAAGGACAAGCGATAGGGTTCGATTCCACCCAACGGCTCCGGTTCATCCAGCCTTTAATGGGTACCGGATTTTTTTCTGGGAAAGTAAAGCGGCACAGGTGTAAAACCGACAACATTACCCCAAAAATCATGTCCAATTCAAATTGTTATATATTGTATCTACTATAAAAGTAAGTCTGTTCCCAAACAGGCTCACCATATGTTAGTCTTCTTTACTCTATAGTTTCTGTCCGAAATAAGTCCACCAATTATCCCTCCAATGAGCTCAGGTGGCACTCACCCTATCTTCGCCCCTTATTATGCCATGACATTGTTCACCCCCACCTACCACCCTCACCTACCACCCTCACCTTCCACCCTCGCCTACCACACTCGCCTACCACCATGACCTACCACCTTCACCTACCACCCTCACCTACCACCTTCACCTACCACCCTCACCTTCCACCCTCACCTACCACACTCATCTACCCCCCTCACCTACCACACTCAGAATTTAGCAGCCGTGATGATTCTTGACCGCTACTTTCTACTCTCAGATCTGATCCCACCACCCGCCTACTTCTTTGTGATCCTCTTCTGGCGGCCTTCAAATATTACAATAATTTGAGAGGCAAGTTTCAGCTATTTATACATGGTTGTGTTTTGTCTACTGTTTTAGTTGATGACAAAGAGAGCTGTAATGTTATATTGTGTTATCCTTCACCTACTTTTAGCATTTATCATACCATTTGTATTTTTATCCTTAAAAATAGTAAACATGAGTGCCTCATTCCTGACTTGGTCTTGAAGGTATATTGTATATTGTGCTACATTTCTTTCACTACCAATGCACTTGTAGATGAAGAAATTGGAATAAAATTACATTCAGAATGAAAGATGTTCATTTTCATGTTAAATGAGAACTTTCTTCTGTTTGTCCTTTCCTATTATCAGGCTGGAGCTGTTTTGCCACTGTGGATGTCTATTGGTGTTGTAGGAGTTATCGGAACTGTCTACACAGCAATTGGGGGTATCAAAAGTGTGGTCTGGTCAGACGCATTTCAGAGTGTTATCATGCTTGGAGGTGTTCTCACGATTATTATCAAAGGTACCTCTCACAGTTGTTTGTCACTGATATTTTAGTTATCTTATTAAATTTGTTCTCACTCCACACACAAAAAAACATAAATTTGATACGTTTATTCTGTATTAATGTTGATTTTTTTTAGAAGTTACTGCATAATTTATTGCAATAATATAATTTTCACGAATGGTTATGGTTATGGAAGGCCCCGGTATCACCACAAACGAATTAAAATCCGTAATTGCTCAACCGCCCATGCCAGTGAAATCATCTGAATTAATATATCATCACATGAACAAAGAAAGATAGCTGCAGTCTCCATCATAGCAGTCTCAGCACACGCCAAAAGACATAAGGCGAAACCACACAAAAAGTGTACACATCCAACTGTTCCCTGTCATACGATATCATCAATATTACACGAATACTAATGCTGAATGTTCATGTGTGTTACCGAAGCCTCGTTATGAGGGAAGTAGAGAATAGTGACACTGAGACATTCCAGGCATGTCGTAAGAGGTGAAAAGGAGATTGATCGACCATTGCAAAAAGTATTTGTTGTATTTAAGGATTTGTTGTAGAAACAAAGCCACAGATTTCAGAAGCAGTGATATCTGCAATATGTGCCATTTTAGCACGCAAAGTTTCTGTTTTTGAGATTGTGGTTCTGCCCTATGTGCAGTCTTCGGCTTGAAAGGACAATAGATAGATAGAATATTCAATGTGGGTGAAGAAACAATCACAACACTCTAGGAAAATCAATACAACTTTGTATATGGTATCAGAATTCTGTTTTAAAATGTAACCCAACAGTAAACCAGATTACTGTGTGGGTGGCTGATATAAATAGATGGATGTACTCTTGACATATAATGTGAATGATCTTGCTATTGACAATATGGGCGTTGGTTGGTTCTGTTACCGTCTTAGACCTGCATACTGCAGACACATAGCATTAGTAATGCGAGGTAACTTTCGTCAGCGTGACCTGATACCTGTACTCTGGTTCAGCTACTCTCAGTTGGACTTCAAAATCATCGTCGTTGCTGAACGTTGTATTAGAGCGTGTCTGTTGCGGCAGGAGAGTGGGAGCGTGATATCTTACACTTGGAGAGACTGCTCTGGACATTTGAGATACTTAACATGGAGACAGAGAAAGACAGATACTCGTGGGTTACCAGATGTCAGGATGCTGGCTCAAACTGTACAGCTCTCCGGAAGTTTTATTAGCGTGGTATCTTAACATTCTGAAAGAGGCCAAAGCAAAAAAGAGAGCTAATTTCCAATATTAGGAAAAAATTATTATCATTTTTTGGCCATGTGATGAGAAGAGAACAGCTGGATTATATTGTGACAACCTCTAAAACTGAGGGACGAAGAGATAGAGGGAAGCAAAGAGAAAATATATACCAGACAAATTTAAGAGAATGGCTTGGCAGAAGGTCAACAACAGAAATGAGATGTAACTGTCGTGATCGAAAGTTGTGGAAAGACAAGATCACCTAAGCCAGCAGACCGGGTACTTGATGATGATCTTAACAAACGGCAATCGCAAATACTCTGCACTCAAAAAGAACACTTACTCTCGTCCTTATGACATTTCTTACAAACTGCTAATCGATCTCTCCCTAACATTTTAACGAACACCTAAACGTTCTTTTTTTTTCATCGAAATATTTGCGAGTCTTTATCATTGCATTCCTAACATGTCCATTGGAACTCAGATGCCCTCCTCAGCAAGTCAACAATGTCCAGCGACTGATGGCTCCAGTTCTGTGTTGGTTGATTACTTTTCGTATACGCCCACTAAGTTTCTCGTTTCAGGCTGAGCCCATCCTAATTCTCATCTCTTTCATCCAAAGGAGTGACGTAGATGCATGGTTATAGAAGTCATAGGTCCTTCACACAACTCGGACTGAAATATTTTTGGCAACCATGGATGCTATAAATACAGAAGTCTATCTAAACTAACATAACCTGAACCTAGCTTTTCAAGATGTTACCCTCTCCCCGCCAGTGAACTCTCCTATGTACTTAAATACGACTGTATTCTTCGATGTCTGGCGAGCGACTTCCAAATGCCTAACAAAGAAAACCGATTTTCAGTTGTAACCACGTGACCAAAGATGGGACCACTAATCTCACGAGATCACCTTCAACTGACCGCTGATAATTAATCCATATGACTTACAATCTATAAGGTTTGTCTCCACTTCCAAACTTTTATTTTATTAACCCGACTAATTAAATTATGGTACAGAAGAGCTGATATGTCCTGACAATAAATGTGGCATGATTAGAGAGAGTAAAACGTAGGATGGCATTCAGCAAAAAATATCAAAGACTGGAATTGTGAATAGTCGTCCATTTGAGTAGTTCATCTGATCTTCCAGAAGTACAACGTACATCAAATGTTACAGAGAAAAGTAGTAAACTTCTAGATAGAAGAAAGAATGGTTCGTCCAGCGAAATAATATCACGCCACGTCCTTTGATTGGACTTAGCGGAAGATCGGCCATTATGCTTTGTCTCAATCGCCATGGGAAAACAATATTTTATTGACTAATGAGAAGCTAAGCAGTATAATTGATAGGAGTGGATATCTCAAATTGTAGATTAATTTGGACGATAGAAATTGACAACAGCCATGTATTATCATTATTCTAACTTCTGTGCAGGCATTAATGAGAACATAAAAGCAGCTGCTTATCAGTTTTTGTGGGCAGAGTGAGATAGAGAGATTTTCCCAATGGAGAGGTCAGAGTTATAGAGTTCTAGGTTATTTCTAGGATGAGTTGGAGTTAGTTTTGGAGATGTAGTTGAGAAGTTAGCTTTAAGGAGTTCCAATGAGAAAGACACGAGAATGTTATCAGATTCACGTTTGTTTTACAAAGTTGTCATAATTAATTTAGTTAGTGCCAGATTCGGGTCTATTCTGCTTCAACCTTTTTGACTCCCAGTGGAGCATAGGTCTTCAACAAACACTTTCCAAGTTGTTCTGTATTTTGCCATTCTTTTAAGATCATTCCATGTCTTCCCCATCATCTTCATCTCTGCTTCTATCTGTCTTCCCCAAGAATGCCTAGGTCTTCCTCTTTCTCTTTTCCCCTGGGGATTCCAAAAAAGGGCATGTTGTTTAACACTCTCAGTTGGTTTTTGTTGTGTGATCAGAGATAATTTTAGCCCTGTTTTGTTTGTCAATGATACCCTTTCAATTTTAAATAAATGTATGACCTATTGTGTCAACACGCTTTGTTTCTTCATTTGTTAATGAGATCCGAGATCATTTATCTTTATCGGTCATTGATTATCTTTGAAATTAAAATAAATATAACCTCTTTTGTGAGAACGTTAAATGTGTCCTCATCCGTGTATGTGTTTCAATATAACTTAACCTAGTTTGTCCTTGATTCTATTGCATTTGTAAGTGAGTGCATAGCCTCTTGCGAAAAAAAACTCTTTTTTTAGACTTTTAGGAAAAAAACTCGGTCAACAATTATTTGTTTCTGTGATCTGAGATCACTTTAATTTTTATTTTCTTGAGCTTTTAAAAGTATATCCTTTTTTGTGAAAATTCATTTTTGTTTTAGTTCATTTATTTGTGTTATCAGAAATCACTTTAGCCTTGTTGGTGATTGCTTCTCCTGAGATTTTTCTTGGCTTCTTCATTGTGTCAACTAGTATGCAGGTTACTCAGGCTACCTTTTTCCTTAACTTGATACTGCTATAGTCACCTTGGTTCTTTCAATATAGTTTTTTTTTTCTGTTTCTATTTTTATCTCTATTTCTCTCTGTCTCTCTCTATCTCTCTACTCTCTCTCTCTATCACTCTCTCTCTCTATCACTCTCTCTCTCTATCTCTTTATCTCTTTATCTCTCTCTATCTCTCTCTATTTCTATCTCTCTCTATCTCTATCTATATCGGTATCTCTCTATCTCTCTCAATCTTTATCCCTATCTCTCTATTTCACTCTCTCTCTCTCTATCTCTCTCTATCTCTACCTTCTCTATCTCCCTCTTGTATCTCTTTACCTACTATTACAAACCTTGGGGTGTTGAGAGATATACAATTATCTAATTCTTGCCCTTTTGGCAACATCCGCGATTGTCGTTTGCTGCCGTTGTTGTGCTAGGATGTTGTCAGCAGATTTTACTCCAGGTCTACCGTGGGTTCTTCTTCAATCTCCTCAAGTAATTCAGATGTTATCTCTGTATATAGTTCAATGTCCATTCAATATCTTACTATTTGAATTCTAAATGTACCTCTTCTGGTCACTACAAGCACTTTTCTCAAATATCTCATCTCTGTGGTAACTATTTCCCTTTCATATTTATTCGTGACCTACCATATTTGACTGGCACTGAAAGCACAAGGTGAAAATGAATGTACTCGGTATACTATGTGTCGGTATGTTGATATATACTGTCTAATACATACATTTTTGGGCTAGTTGTTAAATATATCGTTTGCTTTGTTACATCTAATGTCTATTTCTGTATTCAATGTTTCTAGTTATTTGAAGTTTATCTCTTGCTTTATAATGTATTACTTTACATCTAAGATTAACATCTTATTTAATATAGCATGGGCTATTACGGTATTTGTAAAAAGGATGGAATTAATTATCGATCTTTGATACCAAGCGGTAATTTGTGGGCGTGGTGTACCATCTGTTGTTCGTTTTGCTCTTGAGTTCAGGGTTTATATTAATCATATCACGGCATTGTTTTATGCGCGCGGGCGATACCACATAATTGGTGATGATGGGTCGCAGAACTGCAGTGGTTACTGAACTAGATTACTGGAGGCAGTGATACTGTATGGCTCTATTCGGATCGACAGCTTTAAAATATAAATAGCTTTTAAAAAAAAAGTAGTCACGGTCAAGCTAGAAAGAAAAGAAGACACTGGCCACATTTACCAAAAATGAATCGATGGTTAACAATTATGGACAGTAACATGTTATTCCCATATACTAGCAAGTGGGGGAGGTGGTATTATGGGGTTCCTTTCCTTTATCAAGTGGGCGGGCGGCTTGACATCTGCTAAAGAATTAGCTCAAAGCAACTTCTCTTTACCAGAACGAATGTTTCCATGAATTGTACAACGAACATTAGCAAGTGAGAACAACACCTTCCTACAATGTTAGCTACTAAGATCTTACACGCGTCCTGGGAAAATCTTCTTGACTCATTAATACGTGCATCGCTAACCAGTCTTCCTATCTCTTTTATGTGTATATTATCTACTTTTGATAACACGAGGACATTAATTGTAAAATGAGCTGCTTGACTAATCATCGTTGAACATTTACTAGTGAATCTCCACATCTGCTTGTCTTCAATTCTGTGTAAAGAAATAAAAAACCATAAATTTTAAATAAAATTAATCTTACACGATAGAATGAAAAATGACGGAACTATCTGTCGTGACAGATTTAATATAAATCTCGTGTTACCGACACTACAGAAATCAAACTTTGAATTAATGAGACACAATTTTAAGTTACTATAAACTGTGACTTATTTACATTTATGTCTGTGTCAGATAACATCACCTATTGGTCTGTTGGAAGTGCACATTGTTGTATACACTATAAATCAAAATGACTAGTGAGATCAATCGTTGCACACTTTCTTCCTTCTACAGGTAACTCTGTTATCGGTGGAGGAGACTCACTTTGGAGAATCTCTCAAACAGGAGGACGACTTTCTTTCAACGAGTTTGATGAAGATCCAAGGAATAGAAACACTTGGCTGGGAGGTGCCTTTGGAGGATGCGCATTCTGGTACTCCTTTTTGAAATTTAGACTCTACATAAACATGACAATAATGTGTATAATACAGCAACTGTAACAGTACAAGTCTTTATATCTCGAGGTTTAAATCAACGTTTCGTAGTAAGTCACTTAAGAGAAAAGAAGATCTTTCAGCAACACCAACCATGTCAACATGTTCTGAGATTCTGATTTCCCAACCACAAAAACGTCCTTTTGTTTCTCTCTGATTCATGAGAAAGAAATCTTGTGTTTTGTTCTCTCCAGTCTGACTGTAGGACAAGCAGGAAACGATCTGCATCTGATCATAACTGTTTTGATGTAGAAATCTCAACTTTCTAGATTAACTCAACTGCCTTTGCATACCCCACGATTGTGCTGTTCTCGTTTTCTGAAGAAGTCTTTTCGATCCTTTAGACCGCAAAGTCAGTATTTTTGTTTATGTCTTCCTTTTTGTAAATCTGTCACCATACCTTGTAGGAGTGTACGTTACACCCCATTACTTGCTGTCACCATACCTTGTAGGAGTGTACGTTACACCCCACTACTTGCTGTCACCATACCTTGTAGGAGTGTACGTTACACCCCATTACTTGCTGTCACCATACCTTGTTGGGGTGTACGTTACACCCCATTACTTGCTCCTGCTGCCAGCTTTACAACAGCACTGCAATCATTTGCCTGTTCCCTACTTAATTTATACCGCTACTAATTTAAGCTTGTCTAAAGCCATCAGTGTTTCTATGGTTTAGTTAGCTAGATCATTTAGATAACTTCACGTCAGTCTCCCATCTTTTATACCTGTCAACATCCTAGCCATTTGTTCTCCGATCGAGTTTTACACTTATCCCACATCTAACTATGTAATAATATTTATAATTATATAATTATTACTTCTCCTTTCATTCCCCTTCCTAGGGCTTATCTCTCACTTATCTACTCTGTTCCCTTCTGTCTCTTCACCATTCCCTCCCTCAGACGACTATCTAAATTTATCCGTCACTACATTATCGTTTCCTTCTCTGTTCTACTTAATGAACTCTCTCGCGTCTCAAATGATTTTGCTTACATTACTCTGAAGAAAACAAGACTTATTGCCAATTTTAATTTTTTTAACAACAGAAAAGATTCTCCAATGTGGGTTCCGATCATATTTCTTACCGCAGGTTGGTCAACCTCACCTCTCTAGCCACTTACACCGAGAGCTACAGAACCTTGAATTCCATGGCTCACAGAGTTGGCCAATTTATAACGTGGAAACGGGTTCTGGACCGTGCGACTGAGTAAGTGTACGTAGGTCTAGACCACCCACAGCATCGACGTACAGCGACTAAATCATCTATGATACTATGACGACGGTAAGTATTCAGATGCAGCCCAAACGATAACATCGAAGAAGGAAAACACGACAAGACAAGCGTGGTGGCATTAAACTGTCGAAGTGTGAGAGGCTAGGCCTAAAGTATGTGCGCGTTACATATTGGAATTGTGGGTCCATAAATCAACGACGGCCCATTCTTGATAAGCTACTGTGCGGCACCGATGTATCGTTTTACAAGAAACTCTTCTTGGTGACAGGACAGTGGAGAAAAGCTGCTGGAGAAAATAGTTGCCCGTTTCCTCACCTGTTACCTTTAACAGAAACGTGCATTTTCACCCACACTCGGAGGTTATAGATATAACAAAGAGACATGGCTCTAATGCGGCAGTCTTTGCCCATGACGTCTCGAATGTTTCCACAGACGAGAGAAGACATGTGCTACTGCTATATATCTGGAGGATGCATACACCAGGGTACCATTTGAATATCTCATGCATATGCTCCCAAACTGGCGGTGAACCCCTTCCTCATTAGATGGATCGCCGCGGCACTGTTTCAGAGGAAGGTGATACTCAGATGTGGAAGTTGGTCTTCCGAGCCAACATCCATTTGTCCAGGGCTGCCACAAGGCTCACCATTGTCACCAGTTCTATTTAACGTGTACACAATAACGATCACGGAACAACAGCTGGATGGGAGGGGAAGAACTGTGACTTCTGCTGATGATATTCTGGTATATCGACAGGGAAGAGACAGACGGGGAATCGCCTTACTGCAAGACGAACTCGATCGTATTTCTTCCTGGTGTGAGGTTTCAGGTGCCTTGGTTAATACTAATAAAGCATCAATTTCATGGTTCTCCCTTAACAGTCATATCGTTAATACGACCACACCGGTAGTACGAATGGGAGCTGATGAGGTGACCAGGGACAAGTTGATGACATACCTCGGAGTTAAGTTTGATCACAGCCTTTGATTTCGGGACCACATCGACCATGTGATAACACAATCCCGCAAAGTATTAGCCGCCTTGAAGGTCATGGCAGCTGCCAACATCGAGCAGAGGCAACTTATTCTTTTGTTCCAGGGATTAGTCCTCGCATCAATCGAGTATGCCCTGGCAATTCTTACTGTCAGTACGACTCAAATTGAAAGGCTGGAGAAAATACAAAATTAAGAGATGCGCATTATCTTAGGATGTACAAGGGACACTCCCTGTGTGGCAATGATATATCTTCTTGACTTTCCAACCATGGATGACAGAATCAAAATCTGGAGAACACGAGCATACTTGAAGATTATTACAGATAAAGAGCATCCATTGCACCACGTGCTCAACATAGGGAAAGGTGCCAGGCTAAAAAGAGGCAAATGATGTGGGCCTAGCAGAAAATGTCATCAAACAGTCTGTGGGCTTACCAATATCAGCGTTGGTGAGGAGTGGATACAGGTGCCTACGTCGTTCAAGGGGACTTCCTCGTGTATTGTCACACTATACAGGAGAAGTGCATGGGCATTTACAGTCGCTCGGCAGGCAGAATAGTCAAAGAACACTGTGGTACATACGTCATGACCACGAGTAGTATGACAATTCAAGGTGATGGCAGTGACCAAGGCATTCAAATGGTTAGAGTCACAAGACTACAACCACGCATGTATACTGAGTGATTCGATGAGCATGATAAAAAAAAAGTGGAGGCGGCTCTACACGCATGCAATGGTTAGAGTCTTTTCAGAAATTCAAAATACGCAAGGTCACCTTTAACTATGTCCCTAGACATGCGGGAATACAGGGAAATGAAGAGCGAACAGGTAGGCTAGCTGTGCTGTCGTTGAGGACGGGCAACCAATGGATAGGGCGGACATCATCAATGCCCTCAGAGATGTGGGAAGAGCACAGGACTTCGTGAAATAAAGATTCACGTCACTTCTTTGGATGATGGAAATGGGAGTTAAGATGGGCATAGCCAGAAATGAGAAACTTAGTGACCGTATAAGAAGACTTATCAACCAACATAGAACTGGAGTCGTCATTCGCTGGACACTGCGGGAATTGCTGAGGAGGGGATCTGAGCACCTATGGACATGTTCGGAGTGCAATGATGATGACCCGCAAATAACTTAATAACTCATTAATGTCTTGGTATGGATGCCGATTCTGAAGTACATTCAGAAGGGACAACTCTATGCTAACTCGTCCCGCATGTTCCTCCCTGATTGTAGATTAGGTCTACCCACTTTCTACATGTTGCTTAAGATACACAAAAAGACAAAAAATAATAAATGAATATTGTTATGGAGGGAAAGTTTCGAGGCGATAGACCAGCGAACCATTTCAAGGGAAGAGTTATGTTTACGACACCCGGTAAAAAATCATAAATAAACAACATCAGAAAAAAAGCAAAGAACAATAGACAGACCGAAGAAGGATAGAACCCGTACTACTCGACACAGCACCTGGCCACGAGAAATAAACTCTAGAGCACGCGGCCAACTAACAAGACCTCTCCGCTAGACCTCTCGCGCCGACTTTAACTGCTATTATTCTGCCTTGGTATTCCTGTTATATCTGTTGAATGGCCCGATTTCTGCACATGGCTAATTTAAATACCTACTGCACCTCTATCCTAAATTATAATCTCGTGTGTAATCTGTTAGAATGATATTAATCTTAAATGGCTTGTGTTCTGCAATATCTATATAACCGCATCTTAGATTGTTTGATGGGCTATGCGTACGTCCCTCGTCTAGTCAACATCGATGTCCCAGACGTTTGATATTCCCGTAAAACACTCATATGTTCAAATCATTTTCTCGACCTAATTATTACCATTAGTGTAAAAAAATATCTTTTTCTCATCCCACTCTATTTACTTCCTGCTTTGCTCGATTTTAATTTGCTCGACATTGTTTGCTGCTTGAACTTGAATTACATTGTCATTGACTTTGTCAACTCCAATTGATTGACTTTGATGGAATTTGAATTGATTGAATTATTAAACTTGCTTGATGTTACATTAACCTTGATTGTTGAGACTCACATTGATAACAACACTGATACTGTTATCGAGATTGTGCTTCATCCCGAGGTTCAGGTTCCGGTTCAATCTGTCCGTTGCCCGACCGCCCTATTGACACAGCTACTTTGACTCATGCACTGAAGCTAGCCATGACAGCGTTGGCTAGCCCCCCCCCCCCCCCCCCCACCAATTGTACTGGCTGGCTGATGATTCACAGGTTGATGACCGACAGCAGGCTGATAACCTACTTAACGTGAAGACGGCCCGTTCCGCCTTGTTACCGCCGCCTTGATTCAACCAACATGGAACCCCGCTTGCACAGGTCTCCTTACTGTTCAGTTTGCCACTGCCTAGCACTCTGCAGCTCACGTGATTGATCGTAAAGACCTAAGCCCTCACCTGCGGACTCTAGCCTGAACTGGTAGACACCTTGTCAGCTCGGCCTCTCCCTTTTTCCCGTTGATCGATTCTCTATTGACTTCGCGTTGTGATTTCTTGGTTCATAGCGACTCCAGCATTCGTTCATAACTAGGGATCACAATACAGCTAGCATTCCGCAAATCATTACCAACACCGATAAATTTTCACACATAAAAATTTAATTCACACAAGGACCACTTCCTGTACACCTTCACAATTACAAATACAAAGTCTTTGGGAGCCTCACACGCTTCTCTTACCGTGTTCCCATAACACAATATCAGAAGATTAGTGCTGAGTTCACCCCTCACTAATGGTCATGCTCGACAGACATACAAGTTCATACTAGCACGAGTTCACTTGCTCTACTAATGTCTCTTTGCGACTTCTACTAAGTCTCAGAATGATTTAATCCCACGGGAATATTAATAAAGTCTCTACACATAGTTGGAACTCTAATAGCTCTACAAATGTCTCTTCACGACTTATACTAAGTCTCATAATGGGCTGATCACGCATGATCTAAATAAAGTCTCTGCAAATGGTTGTAGCTCTCACTACTTTACAATTGTCTAACCACGACATACACAAAGTTTCATGTTGTTGAGATCACTCATGATCTACTAAAGTCTCTGCGAATGTTGGAGCTCTACTAGCTCTACTAATATCTCTTCTTGACTTACACTAAGTCTCATAATGTTGCAATCACACATGATCTACTAAATTCTCTGCACATAGTTGTAACATTAACTTCTATCTGCAAATTGACATATCGCGCTATTATAACTATCCCACTCTAGTGTCACAATAAACCACATCTAACATCACGTCTCCTTGAATTCACATCTGACCAACTTGACGGTCAATTCCTAATTAACTTACTAACCAACTGTCCAAACTAACTCCCTATTTCACGGTATCGGTTGTATCTGACTACAGACGCCCGCACTGAACCACTGCCCTGTTGCCAATGATCCTCTGAAATTATCTTGTCCCTTAACCTATTCTTTGTTCACCTAATTCTCTTGCCTTGTTTCTGCTCCTCGTGATCTTACCCTGTTCACTTAATTTCCACGAGCACTTGATCACCTGTCACTCCCCTTCTTTATCTTCCCTTTGTTTACTACCTAAACTCCTCCTTTACCTTCACTCAACTTATCACTGCTATACACTATTTCATTAGGATTTACATTCAGTTATTCTTTACTCAATTTTGCGCCCACGTTTTATTAATTAATATTTTTCGTTTAAAGGATGGGATTTATATGTAACCAGTCTACATTCCAGCGCATCTCCGCAATGAGGTCTATGGAAGACGCTAGGAAAGGCTTCCTAGTATCTGCTGTAATCCATGTTTTACTAAACTTCCTTCTGATAACAGTTGGATTGGTGATATATTCCTACTTTGCCGGCATTCGATGTGACCCTATTCAGGTATACTGCATCCTCTTCATGTTACAATTATAATTTCTGTCATGTCAGTGTCTACTTTAAATTATTTAAACAAATTCTATTCAATGAATAATATCCCAGTGCTGAATTTCATGACAATCAGTACGTTTTTGTACTTATTCTGTCAGCGATGATCTAAATATATGATGTTCAAACGATGAGGTCCTTCAGTTATTTTTTTAAAATTGTGAACCTCCGTTTGAATATTTATGTGATACCTTTGGTATATAAGAGTAAAGATAGTTTAAGGATAGTGACTGTTTTATGCGAATTGAACAATATTTTAGACTGTTATCATTTTGATGATTTGCTTTTCACATCTAAACCATTTGTATATTTCCCCTTGACTTGCACAGGATAATTGATGCAGAAGTAGAAGAAAAGACGAAAATGATATGAAATATTAAACACATAATGGTGCTTAATTAATTCTTGTCTATTTTGTTAAATAAAAGCTCACAAGAAACTGTTAATCATTATTCAACAAAAGATTGCTGGAGGAATCTAACTTATCTACTTCTACACATCAACAGGCTGGTTATATCACTAACAGAAATCAACTTTCAGTGTATTTTGTGATTCATGCCTTGAGTGACTTGCCAGGTATTGGAGGCTTATTTATGGCGTCAGTTTTCAGTAGCACTCTGAGTACAATCTCAACCGGTGAGTTATAACGGTTATTGTGTTGCATTTTTGTTTGAATAGAATCATATATGTTATGTCTGCCAGTAGTACTTAACCAACTTGTAATTTATCTGGTTTGTTGTATCTGTCTAAGCTTATCAAATGTATTGCTCTACAGTCGTATCTGTCTAAGCTTATCAAATGTGTGTTGCTCTACAGTTGTATTTGTCTAAGCTTATCAAATGTGTGTTATTCTACAGTCGTATCTGTCTAAGCTTATCAAATGTGTGTTGCTCTACAGTTGTATTTGTCTAAGCTTATTAAATGTGTGTTGCTCTACAGCTGTGTCTGTCTAAGCTTATCAAATGTGTGCTGCTCTACAGCTGTATCTGTCTAAGCTTATCAAATGTGTGTTGCTCTACAGTTGTATCTATCTAAGCGTATCAAATGTGTGTTGCTCTACAGTTGTATCTGTCTAAGCTTATCAAATGTGTGCTGCTCTACAGTTGTATATATCTAAACTTATCAAATGTGTGTTGCTCTACAGTTGTATCTATCTAAGCGTATCAAATGTGTGTTGCTCTACAGTTGTATCTGTTAAGCAAGATGGTAATGATAGAGTGATTGTCACAGTTATAACAAAAGTATCGTGAACGCTGCCGCCAATGAAGACTGGCTACATAACTATTTCATGCCTCTGCCAAAGCTGGTAAAGAATATACAAAAATACAAGGCTAGCGATAATTTACCATCCAAAAAAAAGTTTTGCATATTTTTTTAGAAATAATTGCTAGCCAATTTAACCAATAAGCTGGAGAGATTGCTGAGAACAAACATTGGTCACCTCATGCTAATGACCCTACGGGAATTGTGCAAATAAACGTACGGCACATATTACAGCTGTTTGGTATAACCTAAAAGACGCATTTTAATAGTTCTCCTATACATTCTCTAATCGTTTTGTGTACAGGAGCTCATAGTTTTCTACATTTACAAAAATATATTTTTTTATAGGAGTGGATCACACAAAATAAGTCCAGTTGTGGAAATAAAAATAATAAACGTGACTTGTAAATAATATTGTTCTGACGTCACATACATTTATAACATTTTTCATTCTGGGATCATTTACAAAAATGTACATAATTTCGTTATTTGTGGACGTAAATTAATCAAATAAACTGTATTTTGGAGAAATTGGATTATATTGTGTAATATTTCAAGACAAATGGATAGGAACACATATAAACATGGAAAAGGGTAAGTGAATAAACAATATTTTAAATTAAAAATGATCTACCTTGAATATTTTATATTTTAAAAAATATTTTATTCCTTTAAATAATTACATATCATAAATATATTGCTATTTTCATTTTCTGTATCCATTTGCCTTTCCGGTGATGTATAATACATGCCACAGTTATCTAAATTATTGTGTAAAGTAGTCAAGTGAAAAAGGTATATAGTAAAATTTCTGGAAACGAAAATTAACCAGCTCCAAATCTGAAAATTCATGTTTCCTGTTCTGGTCCTGAAAGAGTTAAATATAACACCCTACACTAAAATCTATTCTTTTATTTTAAATAATTTGTGCATATGTAAGTGCTGGTGCAAGCATATGTAATTATATAATTATACTATATGTTCAAATATATAATAGTTTATCCATGGAGCCAGTTTTATTGCAGCCAGGAATTTTCCTTATCCGCTTCACCACTTGTCACATAAATTCATAAAATGCATTGGTAACTTCCGTTGACTGGGTCGCCCCATGCACGTCCTACTAGGATGCACAGACGACGATTCTAAACCTCCTTTAGCACCTTTGACGATATGCGTAGCAGGTAACAATAGATCAAAACTATTACTAGCATAACCGTGGGGGTCCATCTAGCTCCAAGGGGCCCGGGGAAATATTAAATAAGAAAACAGGAAATCACATGAAGCTCTTGAAACGTAGATTTATATGAAAATGGGATGAATAGAAGGATATTGATATTTTAATGAATTTTTAAATATCATGAAATGAAGATTTTTTGAATTTTGATAATTAAGAAAGAGTAGATCGTTGTAGAGCTAGAGGTAGACAAAGGGTAACATTACTAACTGGATGGTCAGAAGGCATAACTCACGTGAAAAATAACACATGGAACAGTTACTAATTGATGTTGAAGGCGCTGCAGCAAGGGAAACATTGAAGGGTGATACTGTTGCAAAATATCGAAGATTTTGATGGACACGATATCCATTTATTATTGGCTTTATCTTGAATAACAAAGGAGAAGAATATTTATAACAGCGTGTACTATATCATCATGGTGAGATACAGAGTGAAATGGTTTTCTATTGTAACCAACCTTCGATTGTACAAAAAGGGTGATGATTTGTGATATTCCAGTAGATTAATATTTGTGACAAACAAACTGTTCTGTACGTGTAAAGATATTTATTTTTTGCTGCTGAGAGCTTTGTTTTATGCAGTCAACTCTGAAATTTCTAGAACATCATAAACCACATAAGAAGTAAAAGTGTCTTAATTGTTACAAACTTTGCACTTTTGTGCTAAAGAAAATAAGTGTTTCAGTACAAACAACTTACATTTGTTAAATTATAATGTGTTTTCTGATCAATCTCAGTTTTAAAAAAATCATGCAGATGTTGACTGGTTACTGTACCAGGAAATGAGCACGGCTACTAAAAAATCATTGATAAGCAGCTATTACAAGCAAAGAATAACTAAAAATCCATAAATAATTTGTAAACACTCACATCTTTATTGATTTTGCTGGCTTTTTCAGATGCCATTTATTATTGCTGTTGTAGCACAGTAACATTTCATTATAATTGTATGATTTTTATAATATATTTAATTTGTTATATTAAAAATGTTTTTAAAATTGTTTTGTTTTTTGTGTGTAAAAAATCAATTTAACCACTAGTTCATATCTTCCCAACAGGAATCAATGCGCTAGCGGCCAACACCACTGAGGATTTGTTCAAGGCACAACTACAGAAAGTTACTGAAAGCACCGCTACTTTAGTTACTAAAGTTCTGGTATTTCTCTACGGCATCTTGATTATTGGTCTCACTTTCGGGGCCTCCACGTTCAAAGGTTCATTAATTCAGATGTCAGCAGCCAGCACAGGTTCATGTTCTGGACCTGTACTTGGGGTATTCCTGCTTGGTGCCCTGGTTCCCTGGGGTAATAAATATGGAGCAGTCTGTGGAGGTTTTGTTGCCGTAGCATTCACCATGTGGATGTCTATAGGTCAACAACTTCACGGAAGGAAGTGGAAAACCTTACCGCCTCCACCTACTGATATGTGCTATTTGAACAGGTCCATCACAGAATTCATCAACAGCAGCACGGTACAGACATATTTTCAGAATAAAACTCTGATTAGCCCATCAGTTAGCCAGTCACAGATTCTGAGTAGCAAAGTAAATCAGAATGACCCAAATAGTACTGGCTTCTTCCTCTACGACATCTCATATGAGTGGTACAGTTTTATCGGTGCTCTTATCACCCTCGTTCTGGGTATGATCATCAGCTACTTCTCTCGTAGATATTGTGACCCGGTTACAGATAAAAAGCTGTTGTTTCCTTTCGTCCGGAAGTTGTGGCTGATTAAGTCGCTTAATACGAGCAGTAAAACTGATACAGAGAATGAAACTGGTGGGCTAATTATTTTGAAAGATGTTCATTTGAATGTAGAAATCGTCTCTAAGAGCAACAATAAGTAGAATATACCATTATGTGCAGTTAGTTATCAAATCATCATCATCATCAAGTACCGGGCCTGCTGGCGTAGGTGATCATGTCTTTCCACAACTTTCGATCTCGGCAGCTATTTATCATTTCTGTTGTTGACCGTCTGCCAGGCCATTCTCTTAAGCTGTCTGTTATTTTTTCTCTTTTCTTTCCTCTGTCTCTTCGTCCCCCAATTTTTCCAGTTATTACAATATATTCCAGTTGTTCTCTTCTCATTACATGGCCAAAAAATGATGATTGTTTATTCCTAATATTGGAAATTAGCTCTCTTTTTGCTTTGACCTCTCTCCGAACATCTTCATTACTCTTCTTAGCTGCCCTTGGTACTCTCAACATTTTTCTGTAAAACCACATTTCTACAGACTCCAGTGATTTTCTTGTCTGTTGTCCTATTGTCCATGATTCGCATCCTTATGTTAAGACTGGCTCTACGTAACATTTCAGAATGTTTTTTTCTTGTTTCTATTGTCTAAAATGGATTGCATAGTATCATTTTCATCATTATCAAATATCAAACATATAAAATCCATGATTATTAAACTGAAAATGGTGACTCAAAATGATGCTAATGTATATTATGTTGCTTTGTCCAGAATAAATTTAACTATAGAATGTCAACACAAATGATTCGTAAACTTTATTTCTTCCAGAATTGATGTTGTATATTGTTTGACTTATGTTTATAACACTTATTTTTCTGATGGATGAAATTAAATGATTTAGGGTCCACTCAGGTCGATACATTTATTACCGCGAGTTTTGAAATAAAATGTCATGGTTCATCAACATTAATGTAATCTCTGGCAAGCATTCACTTCACTTTATAACATCTAAAGCCAATGATTCCTAACAGACACTTTCTACGAGGTGGACCGAATGTTTCTATTTTATTAAAAAAAAATTGGGGGGACGTCTTCAAATCGTATTTATTACATTCTAGCATTTTAGCTTCATCCTTCCTTATTTATTTTTCACTTTCAAGAAGACTTTGGGTCCCTTGATTATTCTTTTGACACCTCCTACTCCTTCTGCGATATTTCTTGGTGGCTATTGTACTTCACTATCCACATGTTTTCCTGGTCGTATATGTGTTCAGATGTCCCAGTAGTTCCTGTTGATTAATTTAATTGTTATGTCTTCTGTTCTTGCTGTCTTATCACGTGATCAGAATATTTCATCTTTTGTTTTTTTTATCTTTTATGTAGTAACAGCTTTTCTTCTAAATTCTTCACTTCTGACTTTATCTCTCGAACTGTTCCCTGTCACAAGACCTGCACACATCAAAAAGGTGGCCATTTAATTGTTCTACATTTGTTCTCAAAACTTTTAGTGAACGTTCATTATTAATTTTAATAGAAAATGTAATATTTGTTGAAGATATATTTTAGAATGAATGTTTAAAGAATGTTGCATCAATTGTGATTAAAATGTAAAAATAACAAAGTATGTCAAATGTGTCTTTCCTTATTTGATCAGCTATCGCACAGAGAAGTCATAATGTTGTCCTCAGCGTTGAATCCATGAAACCGTCAAGTCTAACTTAGAAAACAAATGCTTCAGAACAAATCGAACATTCAAAATAATGATCTCGTATGTACCCATCAGTTGATGTAAGAGACGCCCCCTGTGTTTTGTTAAAAGTATATGGACATAATGATGAAATTATGAATGTTTCAGTGACACAATGTTGTCTTACTGCTCAGAACGACATGATCAGTTATATTGTCTATCACTTAGATTTCGTTATTCTGGTAGTTAAAAGAAAATCACTGATGTTCATAAGTACATGAACTCATTTGTTTTTTTTTTAATGTGTTATTAGCTATACCATTTAAAAAAAAACTATCTTTACGACAGATAGTACCACTGCTGGTGTATGTCGGGGGGCAACGATAGAACCCGAGGGTAAAGGCCGCTTGATCAAACAGTCGCCATGACGTGTGTTATTCATGATTTTTTATTTCACCCCCGATAGAAAAAATCCTTTCTGTCTACGGCGAGCTTCGAACATCTTGCGCGTCTTTCAGCTAGCGGAATAGTGGTTTTAGCCGCACGGCCACGCTCACCTCGTTATTATCAATAACAACTGTATATTTAAAGATCAGACCTCACTAAAGAGAAATAAAACGTATCGGGTTATTGTTCCAATCTGAAGCTTATAATGACATAAACCTACACATTTATTTCAAGAACTACATGAACTCAGAAGCAGCAGCCATTGTGGATGCGTAATCTCTTCCTTTATTACATTTCTATATCGTGGAGGTTTGTTGAAGTATAATTTATGCCTGAAACCAGTTTCCCTCAATTTTCATTATTTGTGACTGATCGCTGCGACCTAACAAAATCAATATTTTGACCGACATAAAGAAACGAAATATGAAAGTTACGTCCAAGTACCCAGTACGTCGGACCTGGCAATAAACAACCTGTATGGAAACAGACAAAGTGAAACAAAGGAAGGATATTATTTATTGTAGATGGGACTTATGTTCCCAACCAGACATATCATTATAATCTGTTGTCGTCCGCCGACCTGCTCCACTGTTTAGAGTTAGTCACAAGTGAGAGAAATAGTTCCAACCGACAGGCAGCCATGATAGTATATAAGGACGTCACACAGAGTTGCTAGCCATTTTAGAATACCGCCACCACGAAGAGGGCATTAATGTACTAGATTAAAGCTAAGACAGTCACGTGAGACGGGATATACTCTAGATTAAACTAGAAGTGTTGCGCAACATACATTTAGATATGTCGAACATAGTGTGAGTCTCCAGGTTCAATGAAGCAAGAGGTCGACACCTGTGAGTCCTGACCACGACGAGCCCAGCCCAACCCCTCTTCCAAAGAGTGTCAAGAGGGCCGAAACACTTGTTCGACGGGATGGCTACTTCTGATGATCACATTAAGATTGCCTCATGTTGTGGAGCTCTAAATAAAGATGTTCCTGTTATAATTACATGTTGGACGCGTTCAATAGGTAGTGCAACTCATTTTTTTCTCAGTTAATTTTTGTTTCACATTTTAAAAAAATTACTCTTTTTTTGCTGTATTTTAAACCTTCCTACACAATCTCTCGCCATTTCACCATCTTCCAGCAGATCTGGTAACACGGTTAGCATAAAGCATGGAGATTGTGAGTGAGACGCATAACACATAAAGAGCAGTCACTGAATTTATTTTGTTGCAAAATGAAGGCATTTTATACAGCCATATATGCCTACGGCACGCATATTTTAAGCATTTAATTAAAGTCATATACGCCTTCAAGTCATATACATTGCAGTCATACATTTTAAATCATATACATTTAAGTCATACAGTTAAATCATATACATTTAAGTCATACATTTTAAATCATATACATTTAAGTCATATACATTTAAGTCATATACGCCTACAGCAAGCGTATTTTATCATTTTAAAGCATTTAAAACACTCATATACGCCTACAGCACGTGGATGGCAATGCATAAAAGCACGGTCAGTTGTTTGGGTAAATCGATTTTAATTAACACAAGAATATCGAGGCTGTCTGTCTGATCATAGCCACCTATAGATCTCTAAAGGCCCGCAAGATAAAAGATAAAACCGGAGACCTCCCGACTAGCGTAACGCTAAACGTTAAGAGAGCCACAGACAGTGGTTATGATCTGAATAACAGCGCTCCGGGTGACCAAACGCACAAAGCTATAACGTTCCGAAACCTTAAATGAGGACGATCAGTGAATTACAGCATAGAACATAATCTGCCTCACAAAGTGACATGCATGTGGGTAGTTCCAACACAATTATCATCCAGTTAGGATATTCAAAGTCTTGCGCCAGGTGAGCCTTATTATGACAAAACGAGGCCACACACATTTGCGCCCCCGAGGACCCGAGACAAAACTTGTACAGACTATTCTTCCTCACTTCCCTACATTCTGTATCTTACACCTTCTGACTACTTCCTTCCGGTCCTCTAAATGATGAAATTTGCGGGAAAAGATTTGACGACAATGAGGAAGTCATCGATGCAGTACAAAGATGGCTGATAGATCAGCCTGCATAATGTCACGGCGAGACTATACGTGCTCAGATATATAGACGCCACAAAACTATAGATTTGCATGCAGATTATGTGTCAAAATAGCAAATGGAACATGGATCACGGATGCTGGCCTGCTGATGATTCCTAACCTGAAAGGTGGAAAAACAGTCAATATATTTCTTTGTCTTGTTTTATTTGCTTTTGAGAAATAAATTTCAAATTAAATGCATAATCAAAATGCATTATTATCACTGAACCACGGAGTAATGCACGGATGCACTGCAAAAATACTGTTGTTTAATGGCCTTGTAAAATACAAAATATAATTGTAAGCACAAAACAAGATAATTGCCTCATTATAACCACCTGCCCATTGATTAACTGTGTGTATACGCTTTCTTCTCTCCCTCCCCTTCTCCACCAACTCAATAATTCACTAAATATCTCGTCTCATTTTTCTTTCCCTCCAGCAAGACAACGCACCTCCTTACCTACTAAACCTCCTATTCTTTCATGTCTTTGCTGTCTTACTTGTCTTTACTTGTTGATTATGATGATTTTTGCGTCTTTTACCGTTAGACTATTCAGACTATTCTTTATATTTTAAAGATTTTTATAAAATATTATATTGGTGTCTAGTTACAAGTTTGATTTTAAACCAGAATCAGTTTGAGACACGGTAAACTGCTAATTATTTGGCTCAAAGAATGGCTACGAAAAGATTCTAATAACCACAGCCACACTTTTAACAATATTGCTTCAGTCAGAAAATGATTACTTTGATAACTTTTTGAAAATGTTTACAAGCATCTGAGTCAATGATAATACTGAATCAATAGGAAGGCAGTATGTTTATATACATCACAATGTTGTGAAACTATTCCCCAGAATAGGGGAATTTGGGGAATAGAGGAAATTTGGGGGCCTCGGTAGTCTTGATTGGGAAAACCACCCAACTAGGCTACCGACGTTCGGACAACCTGTGTTCGATTCCCGCTGCAATTAGTGTGAATTGTACTAGTGGTTGGAAAAAATACCGCCGCGGTCGACCCAGCCGCTGGCAGAAATGGGTACCAAGGAAGTAGTCTTGGCAGGTGAGGAATGCCGCCTCGCATTGTGAGTTCCGATACTTGAAGCGACATTATCAAGAAATATCCAAAAACATCTGGATAGGCGGCCGAGCACATATGGGTGAAAACTTGCGTGGTAAGACGTCGATTATGTTCTCGTACTTTACCTTTACCTTTATTCCCCAGAACGAGTCATTTTAATATGCACTTATCACTGGTGCTAGTTCCCTCATGATCTTTAGCAACTAGAGTTATCTGACCATCTCACAAAATATGTAGACAGGAACTAACTCTAGAAGGTCTGCCATGTTGAACAGATTACTATGGTATGAATCAGAAAAAGAAACAGGAAGCACGATGCTATAGGTTCCGAATTATGAAATAGAACAGAAAACCTCAAGTAAAGAAAAATGTAATCTTGAAATAGAAAATTAAGACATTCATAGTGTGGATATTATGAGCATTGTCGATATATTTCAATCATAACCTTGCAAACAAACAAATAAAATAACAAATAGCCGAACAAGTAGCATATGTCGTGGGTTAGACTTCGCATACTGCTAAGAATGACCTCGATCTAATTATTGCAGAGTTATCATTCTATTGCCACAGAGCACGCTACATGACTTGTCCAATAACCTGAACGGCTCGAGCGAGTGTCGATAAATAAAGTAATTCATTAAGAAACATATAAACAAATAATTACACCAAGATAAATCAATTTACTTCTTTAGTCAGTCATCAACCCTGGGGATGAATGGAGAACTCCTGATGACGTCTACTCAACGTCCACCCAACATCCAAAGTAAAAAACTACTTTCTAAAATGTGATGCTTCCTGTTGCCTTGTCTGTGTCTGCTTCATTTACAGTAAATATAATATTTCTCTGTCGTATGTGAAAAAAAAAACGAGTGAAGCAGCACCCAGTAAGAGACACTAATGCTTTACCAAACTACTCTCTCTTCTACCTTTTAGCTCCCAGTGGAGCATAGGTCTTCAACAAACACTTTCCAAGTCGTTCTGTTTTTTGCAATTCTTGTAAGCGCATTCCATGTCTTCCCCATCATCTTCATCTCTGCTTCGATCTGTCTTCTCCAGGAATTCCTTGGTCTTCCTCTTTGCCTTTTCCCCTGGGGATTCCGAAAAAAGGCCTGTTGTGTAATGCTCTCAGTTGGCTTCCGTAGTGTGTGTCCTATCCATTGCCATCGTCTTCGCTGTATCTTTTTATCCACTGGTATTTGACCGGTACATTTCCATAATTCCGCGTTAGTGACTTTGTCCTGCCATTCCCATCACTTTATTCTGCGTAAGCATACATTAATGAAAGTCTGTACCTTCGTGATTGTCAATTTTGTTATTCTCCATGTTTCACAGCCATATAATAGGACTGACTTAACATTTGAGTTGAAAATTTTTATTTTTGTATTTAGCCTAATTTCTTTGGATTTCCATATGTTTCCCAGTGCAATGAAAGCTCCTCTTGCTTTTGATATCCTTAATTTGGTATCATTTTCTGTTCCTCCCTCTTTATCTATATTACTGCCCAGATATATGTAAGATTGTACGTCTAGTAGAGGTATTTCTCCTAGTTTTATTTGGTTATTGCCAACTGCATTAATTCTCATAATGTTGGTCTTATCTCTATTAATCTTTAGTCCTAGCTGTTGTGATCTCTCATCTAATATACTCATTTTATCCTGCATCTGTTGATGGCTGTGTGGTAGGAGAGCTATGTCATCAGCAAAGTCTAAATCATCAAGTTGTTTAGTCAGTGAACACTGGATCCCATTTCAGTTGTTTTGAGTTATTTTCATAATCCAATCTATGGCCAGTAGAAAGAGAAATTGAGACAGAAGGCATCCTTGTCATACTCCTGTTCTTATTTCAAATGCTTCTGTAAGCTGTCCTTCATGCACCACTCTACATTTTGTTCCTTCATACATTGTTTTTTACCAGGTTAATAAACGTTATGGGAATTCCGTAATGACTCAGCAACTTCCAAAGCATTCTTCTGTCTAAACTTTCAAATGACCACTGAGTGTTTAATTTGTTACCATTACTGTTGGATTTTTATTTATTTATTTTTTTTAGATTTTGAGATACATTGTTTAATGTGACAAAAATCGCAAATTTTCAAGAAATTTGCCTTTTTTCCTGTCTTTATTTGACCAGGGAAATTTCTTGTTCGTCGGCGGACATCAAACAATCCTGTGTGACTCGGGAAACACAGAAAATAACGTTATGCGGCGACTGACAGACTTACGACGACCGTACTGATAGCCATTGTAACACGTCCGGTCCATGAGGTGAAACTCGGGCCAGATATATGTAAGATTGTACGTCTAGTAGAGGTATTTCTCCTAGTTTTATTTGGTTATTGCCAACTGCATTAATTCTCATAATGTTGGTCTTATCTCTATTAATCTTTAGTCCTAGCTGTTGTGATCTCTCATCTAATATACTCATTTTATCCTGCATCTGTTGATGGCTGTGTGGTAGGAGAGCTATGTCATCAGCAAAGTCTAAATCATCAAGTTGTTTAGTCAGTGAACACTGGATCCCATTTCAGTTGTTTTGAGTTATTTTCATAATCCAATCTATGGCCAGTAGAAAGAGAAATTGAGACAGAAGGCATCCTTGTCATACTCCTGTTCTTATTTCAAATGCTTCTGTAAGCTGTCCTTCATGCACCACTCTACATTTTGTTCCTTCATACATTGTTTTTTACCAGGTTAATAAACGTTATGGGAATTCCGTAATGACTCAGCAACTTCCAAAGCATTCTTCTGTCTAAACTTTCAAATGACCACTGAGTGTTTAATTTGTTACCATTACTGTTGGATTTTTATTTATTTATTTTTTTTAGATTTTGAGATACATTGTTTAATGTGACAAAAATCGCAAATTTTCAAGAAATTTGCCTTTTTTCCTGTCTTTATTTGACCAGGGAAATTTCTTGTTCGTCGGCGGACATCAAACAATCCTGTGTGACTCGGGAAACACAGAAAATAACGTTATGCGGCGACTGACAGACTTACGACGACCGTACTGATAGCCATTGTAACACGTCCGGTCCATGAGGTGAAACTCGGGTCGTAAATCAACCCGAACCAGTAATTTAGAGTATCCGTGTTTTGCCTAGTGTAAACATGGGTGATTGTGTTAAGAGTTCTGGGAAATTATTATTTTAGAGCACCTAATGCTACATTTAAAAGGTAGTAATTTTTACTACGGTATAATTACTAGGAGAGTTACAGATGTGTATCGTAATCTAGGTTAACATTGGTTCTTTAATTACTTGGACTTTTTAATGACATTTTTTGTTAATATTTCTGCTTGCTACTTTAATTAAATTCACTCTCACTGATAACAAAAAAAGAATGAAAAATATGACATTAATCACACCTGCTGCAAAGTCATTTAGTTTTTTTTTTTTTAAATATAGAATGACAATAATTGATATCCCACCATCTAACTTTGTTCAAATTATAGATCCGTATTACATTGTAAAATCACTATTAAAATATTCTATTTATGTGATTTTTTTTTTTATAAAGAAATGCTAATATTCTACTCGTAGTTATATGTCCGTTCTATTTTTTAATTTATTAATACGACCGCAACTGGGACCAATACTAGGATTCCCTTGTGCAGCCTTCACCTTGGTCCCACTCCTTTACCCACTACGTCTGACCAGCCTGTACGAGTACCTCGAGTTGAGATTCCATTCCAGCTTCGTACGAAAGATGGTTCTATCAATCTCAACGATACAGACAATGTGTTACATGGTGGTAGCTCTACTGGCCCCAGCATTGGCTCTTCACGTAACTACGTGCAAATATGTATCATTCATCAGTGACGTGTCGTCTCCACAATGAAGGTTGGCTACCAGGAAGAGACATTTTTCTCTGTATCGTGTCTTGGTGGTGAAAGTTGTCGTGTGTTCACCAGTCAATCTATTGATATTAACAGATAACTTAGCCTTGGATTGCCTCTGCCTCATCTGTCGTCTACATTACCTTCCAAGTTGACTTTTTGTAGGGTATTGTCTCTCTTTATATGTCCCTACAATGTGAGTTGTCTTTTCCGAATTGTGTTAAGTAGTTCTTTCTTTTCATTTTCAGCAGATTTATAACTTCTTACTTTGTCTTCTTTTCCACTCCCATTTTCCCTTCTTATTTTCTGTATATTCACATTGCAAAGGTTTCAGTTTTCTGTTCTGTTTGCATTAAAAACAGACGGTTCTACATCATGACCAATCTCACAATTAGGAAGGGGAAAAATCGCTTAATTTGAAACAAAATGCTACAGAAAAGTCATTAAGACACCTTGGATAATGAACAAGATTAATGAAGATATTAAAGGAATTAAACATTAAAAAGAATTGCATATAAACACCCCTCAACACAGAGGTAATTAAAATAAAATGCCCACGTTAAAAAAAATAGTGGGCTAGAAAGAACAATAATGGAAGTTAGGGTTCCTGGGCGACGCACCAGAATGTTAAGAAGAAGGTAGTTTCAATACATAAAAGATATCTTCGATATGTTTCAATACATAAAAGAAATCTTGGACAATTTTCAATACATAAAAGATATCTTGGACATGTTTCAATACATGAAAGATATCTTGGACATGTTTCAATACATAAAAGATATCTTGGACATGTTTCAATACATAAAAGATATCTTGGACATGTTTCAATACATAAAAGATATATTGGACATGTTTCAATACATAAAAGATATCTTGGACATGTTTCAATACATAAAAGATATCTTGGACATGTTTCAATGTATAAAAGATATCTTGGACATGTTTCAATACATAAAAGATATCTTGACCATGTTTCAATACATAAAAGATAGTTTGGACATGTTTCAATACATAAAAAGATATCTTGGACATGTTTCAATACATAAAAGATATCTTGGACATGTTTCAATACATAAAATATATCTTGGACATATCAACAGGGAGGTCTGACTAGAGCAGAAATTCTATCGGACAGGCTGTGGTGAATGCCGCATTCTGCAAATGACGTGCCAACTGATGATGTTCAACTGTGCAACCTAAAAAAATTGCTTCATTTGCGATGTCTTTCAAACATGTGTGGTGGCACATATGTGGTGACTATAGCATAGGGTTACGAACATAACACGGGAATAAATTGTGTAACTGTATTTTCCTATTAAGATAATTATTTCCCGGACTGACTATGCCTGAATACTTGCGAATTGGACGAAACAGCACAAATATTAGTTTTCAGTGGTTTAGACTGGAAACAAATAATAACAAATGAAATATTTTATGAGCGAAAACATCCGAGGCGACAGATCAGCGAATCATTTCAGGAGAAGATCCTTATTTTAAAGAAAGGAAATCTGACACTGTGTTCCAATTCTCGAACGATTCCCAAAAATGTTACAGTTTAGAATAGTTAACTGAGATGAGAAAATAATAGAAAATACAGTTACAAGGTTTAGTACAAAGGGAAATATCGAAGGTTAGAATACAGAAGTTCGAATTTTGAAACTGGTGTGGACTTTGAGTTATTTGAGTTATTGGGTTATTTGCGGGTCATCATCATTGCACCCCAAACATGTTCATATGTGCTTAGATCCCGTCCTCAGCAAGTCCCGCAGTGTCAAGCATGACGATTGCAGTTCTGTGTTGGTTGATAAGTCTTCTTACACGCCAACTAAGTTTCTCATTTATGACTGTGCCCATCTTGACTCCCATCTCTATGATATTTGTCACTACATTAAATGGGATTTAAGAGGCGGAAATAAGTTCATGTTTTAGACAAGGAGGAAATAGTCGATTTGGAAAATCAAAATAGCCAATTCCACAATAAAGGGTTAAGGCATAAAAATACGAAGCTGCAGTAAAGCAGAATATAAGGAAAAAATAAAAAAAAAATAAAAAAATGGTATGTAAGAAGCTTTACGTGACAAGTGGACGACACGGACTAAACAGCGTTTCGGCTCAATAGGCCTTCATCAGGAACAAACAAAAAAAAACACACACACAAAACTAATAACGAAACAACCAAAACAAAAACAATCAAAATGTGTTAAAGAAAACAAAATAAATAAAAAACTATCCTGTCAAATCCAAAATGAAATCGTAACCAAGTGCGGCTGTCGTGAACGTCGAGAAACGTGCAAAAAAGTGCGTAAATGTACACAGAACCAGAGGAGTACACACAGGGTTCAGTGTGCAAACACAAAGGAGAAAGAATCGAATAGTAGACTAACAGGTGTAAAAAGACGGTAAGAGTGAGATATCTGAGAGTGGGGTACAATAAAAACAAATGAGGGGTAAGGAGCACAGAAAAAAAGGTATAGAGGAGAAAACCGAAGTGCCTCATAAAGGACTAGAGGAGAAGAACTATAAAAAGCATAGCATAGTAAGTAGACCAAATAACCCAAATATGTGTAGTAGAGAAGGCTATGCAAAAGGGAAGGAGCAACCAAAAGGAAACTATGCGTATGAGTGTGATACATTCATACCTCTCGGGGTCAGCGAACCATACTGGACTATAAGGCAATTTTCCAAAATATAGCGGCTGCGGTCGCCAGAGTGACAAAGGACAATACCAGTGACTGGTTCAGTTCAAAGGCTTAGAACACATTTGGAAGTATTTTACAATGCGTAAAGACAGTTCTTTCATTTCAAAACATGGCGATGCAGATTTGCCAATATTTCTATACACAGAGTAAACGGGATATTCTTTATTGTTCTTTACCAAAGCCTGAGAAGTGAATAATGCATATTTTGGAGTTCAGTAAAAGGTCAATTTTATCGCTGGTTTCAAACATGTGAAAATGTATGTTCACGGAATACACACAGAAAAATAACGAAAATATTACATAACTTTGATAAAGAGCTTATATGAAGAAACATTTGTTTTTATGCTTGCTTTGTACGAAGCAGTGACACTTCGAAAACTAGACAAAGAACAAACAAAGGCATTGAAGTTTCAAAACATGTTTATGGAGAGTTGTGAGAAGTACAGGCTTCATATTTAGAATGTACGCTGGGGAAGAGAAGGGGGGGGGGGATATAAACATCATTTGTAAGTAGCAACAACTAGTAGCTGTGAGAAGCAAGTTTTGACGTGAAGTCAAGGAAATGGGTGAAGACGGTTATGTTATTGTATAATAAGATAAAACATGGATCAATGTGCTCATCATACCAGTGAAAGGAAACGGCAGTTATCAGACGGAAGTAATAATAGATCGCCATCTAGCAGCAAAGGGCAGCACTTGATAGTTGAACATGCAGGTAGCAGACATAAGTTGCTTAGTGTCGACCTATTTATTTCAAATTCGACAGATAATCGGGGCTATCACTTCGAGTTGAACGGCTACATATTTAGATAGTGGATTGAGAAAACTGTTCTTCCAATATTAGATCCACTTACTTGTGTAATAATGGACATTGCATTCAGCCACAACGTAATTGCAAATTCTGACGCAAATTAAAAAACTTTAATGCCGTTGTTACTTCTCAATCACAGTTTCAAAATGGACTTCCGTTGTAAAGATGGTGGATCTAGGTCACAATCTCTTGATCGCTGCAGAAAGTGCATTCGGGATCTCATTTATTTCGGTCCTCCACTGCACTTTTCTGCCTTAAAGTAAAAATGATGAAATACTTATTACATCTGCGCCGCTAAAGAGAAGTCGTACGCCGGCAACAGTCGCTTTTTGACAGATGCAGTGTTGTGAATGAGACCTTCCAACGTCTAGACTTGATTTGCGCTTTACGTCACATTGGTGCTGTTCAAGATCGTTGTTGGAATTCCTTGACGCAAGTTATTAATTAATTTTAAACTAATTCGTTAGCCGCACTTTTATCTCTTGAGGGAATTTGCACCGTGTTTTGTTCGTCTTAGGCTGCTTTCACTAGAGTAAGGAGAAATCTAAAGGGAGTGAAATTGTGTGTACGACATTGGTGTGTGCTACGTCATCGTAATGGATCATCGTACATCCCTAAACAGGCCGTACGCTGATCTCACGGTCTCTTGTTTGATGTGCGACCGAGATAAAAATCTGACGAATAACTGTGGGTCTATATGTTCGAAATTGGAGTCAACAACGATGGCCTAACATCATCAAGCGCTATACATTTAAAAAAATTACGACTATCATCATTTTCAAGAGGATGTGAACTCCCGGTGTATGGTGGATAGGCGGCAGGAACAATTGACGCCTATGCATGACAAGTGTTTCTTGTTGCAGTTTCCTCATATTCCAAGTCCGGCTTGTTGCAGGAGCTACTGAGTTAAGTGTTCTGTGCACACCGTGAGCTGTGTGTCTCATCCGTTTTGATCATGTTTCGATATTCCATTTGTTTTAGATGAATGATGATATCGAATGACAGGGAACAGTTGACTGTGTTTACTTTCTGCGCGGTTTCGCCGTATGTCTTTTGGCGTGTGCTGAGACTGCTACGATGGGGACTACAGTTACCTTTCTTTGTTTGGGAGATGAGATTCGGATGATTACGCTAGCACGGGCGGTTGAGCAATTATGGATTTTGATTCGTTTGCAGTGATACCTGGGCCTTCCATCATCAAATAACCACATTTTCAAATTCCCTAGAATCACTGCTTCGTTCAGAGCAAAAACTTCGACACACATCTCTTTGTGTAACTTATTTTTTAAAAAAAATGGCCAATACTTTCTTCCTCCCTTGCTGTCTTATAATCAGTGAACAAAAAATGTACATATTTTTTTACCCAGTGATGAAATAACCGTTAACTTAAATACAAAATATGCATTGTTCTCTTCTCTGATATAGAAATGTGTCAGGACATAAAACCCTGGGGAGAATTGGTACGAGTGTCTACGTCATTCTTGCCGTCCTCACACTGACCAGAAACTATAGACAACAAACACCTTAGTCAGTGAGGCAGAAGTTTATTTTCCATAACCTTTCTGAGGGTGACGTCATTTACAAAAATGGGTGATTTATTCAGCACGAATGATAATCGTGGGCGTTTATGGCTCATTGTAGAACTGTGGAGGAAGACAGTGATGATTTGGCATTGGCTATAAGTTGTTTGAGCATCTAAATAATGGCTGTCACTAAATATTTTCATGGCTTAAGACACAAACTTATAAAATATGTGTGTTTCTTCAAAGAGAAAGTTGCGAAAGATCGCAACTGGTGTTACCGACAATATTGAACAGTCTCTGGGATGATCTAGTCTATCAAAGCTGTGTAGACACGAGTGTAAGAGGTAATGGATGGGCTGACATACCTTTTTTTTGGTAACTTATGCTTATAAAAATCAAACGTAATAAATGTTTGAGTATAGTCCAGTATCGTGAGGTGTGGTATAGACGATTGACTGTGTCTTTGAATTATTTCCAAGCTATTCTCATCTGATTAGTTGTCACTAGAGTCATATAAAACACAATTCTAAAACGTATATATATATATATATATATTCCTTTATTGTGGGTTCTGGTTATAATAGAAACGTCATGAATAGATTCAACGGTTATAATTAGCCATCAACAGCGTAAAGGACGTCTCATTACTCCATTGCCACGGAATTAGTTATTTTGTAAATTACTACCATATTTTATCCAATATATATGAATTCCAACACCACACTGAAATCTAACGTTGTAGTTTAAATGATATGTATATTAGTAATAAAGCAACGAATATGTAAATAGTATCATTATTAAGAACACTTAAACTATGACAATAAACTGATCTATGACATATACTGAACACTTGGGTGAACAAAGGACAACACCACTAAATTTTTAAAACTGTGAAATGAAGGTATGTGGGACATATTGTAACAAGAAATGGGAAAGAATTCGTAGTGACAACAGGCAAAATAGATGACAGGAGAGACAGAAGTACGGAAAGCAGTAAATACGTAGGGAGGTCAAAAAGTAATGCACACCAATTTTTTTCTCGGAAACTATTCGGGCAAAATGTGTGAAATTTTCACAGATTGTAGCTGAACATCCCCTTTACACTACCTATTTTCAACATAATCTCCGTCCAAGCGTATTGCCTTACGCCAACGCGAAACTAGATCATGAATGCCTCGTTTGTACCAAGTTTTGTCCTGCTCGCGTAGCCATTTTTTAACCGCACGGATCACACCCTCATCATTGTCAAAGTGTGTCCCACGCAGGAATTTTTTTAGTGGTCCAAACAGATGCAAATCTGAGGGAGCCAGATCAGGGCTGTAAGGAGGATGGGGCAGTACAGTCCAACCAAATTTGTTCATTGCTTCCCGTGTTACCAGACTTGTGTGAGGGCGTGCATTGTCATGTTGAAGCAACAAATCTGCAGATGGCTTATTGGGCCGAACTCTGTGGAACCGATTTTTGAGTTTTGTCAATGTATTGATGTAAGCTGTCGAGTTGATTGTCTCACCTCTTGCCATTACATCAACAAGAATCACACCATCAATGTCCCAGAAGGCAGTGATCATCACCTTTCCGGCTGATGGAGATGTTTTGAATTTTTTTCTTTTTGGTGACTGCGGATGATGTCATTCCATTGACTGCATTTTTGTTTCAGGCTCATAATAATGTGCCCACGTTTCGTCACCGGTAACAATTTTTGACAAAAACATTTCTCCTTCAACACCGAAACGCTCCAACAATTCAGAACAGAATGTTTTCCTTTGAACTCTGTGATCATTTGTTAGGCACCGAGGAACCCATCGAGCGCAAATCTTTGAATATCCGAGAGTTTTAAAAATTGCGATTGCACTTCCCTTGCTGAATGTAAGCTGCAATGCCAATTGCTGACTAGTGATACGTCTATCCTTACGAATAATGGCATCAGCCTGGTTTAACATGTCTGTGCTGGTAGCCGAGGCAACACGTCCAGAACGCGGTAAATCATGCAGCTCCACTCGTACACTTTCTGCAGCTTTAATTCTCTGAAGGATAACGATGACGGGTGGAAGTCCAGAGTTTAAAGATGATTAATGGCATAGAACATTATGTGTAAGTGAATGCATTAATAAAAAATAATAAAGGGAATATTTATTACAGTCTTTACCATTTCCTTCAGATGAGAAACCGATTGAAATGGCACTCAAAATCAGCCAATATTCCATGAGGAGATGACGCAAGAAGATTATGTTGAAATCATGATGATTACAAGTAATATTTAAGCAGACTAATGTTGTGACAGACGATCGTAAAGCTTGTTTTTGGCTGCTGAAGAGCATATCACTAACCACATAGAAGCAACATAACTATTTTACATGATACAGATGTTTGAGATTTTATGTTAGGAAAAAAAATCAGATTTTCAACAAAAAAGGAAATTACATCTTTTTATTATAATGTCTTCTAATTAATTTGAATGTGCCTAGATCAAAGATATGCAGACTCCCCACGGTAGCATATAATGAGTGAAGCAACAAAGATATCAATTATAAAATAAAATATAAAGGCCGCTTGTCCAGTGCAGTTGCCGCAAGGTGATCGAGTTTTTAATTCACAAAAATTATAAACAAATGTGGTAAAACAAAGAACATAGAAGTATCAATCATCAAAATGCCGACAATCAGGTCGTACTGACATGTTATGATCAAAAAGAGACCTTTCGACAAAAAAATATGATGTATGTTGTTAAAGTAGTTAAATTTCGTCATATGTTTATGTTTATTATACTATATTTATATAGTTTCTGTTAAAATTCAATTTAAGAAACCGTATATATCTTCTATGCAGGAATAAATGCACTAGCGGCCAATACCACTGAGGATTTCCTCAAGTCACGACTACAGAAGGTCACTGAGAGTACCGCTACTTTAGTGACAAAAGTTCTTATATTTTCTACGGCATCCTGATAATTGGTCTCACTTTCGGGGCTTCCACGTTCAAAGGCTCAATTGTTCAGATGTCAGTAGCCAGCACAGGAGCTTGTGGATGACCGGTACTCGGGGTATTCCTGCTTGGTGCTCTGATTCCCTGGAGTAATAAATATGGAGCAGTCTGTGGAGGTTTTGTCGCCATTGCATTGCAACATGTGGATGGCTATAGGACACCAACTTTACGGTAGGAAGTGGAAGACTTTACCGCCTCCACCCACATCTATGTGCTATTTCAACAGGTACATCAATGAAGTCATCAACGGCAGCTCAGTACAGACATACTTTGACAATGAAAAACTTATTATAGTCAGTTCAGAAATTCATAATCACACCTGAATTAGCTTTGCGTCATAACCGCTTGTTATTTTGGTTTCAAATTGTGTATGCAATCATAGAATATTGATGACGCAAAGATTTTGGTAATTTTTTTTCCAGAAACACAATAGATTTTGCACATCATCGAATTCCTTTGATCTTTTATGACGATATCACATACGCTGATTCAAATGTTAGAGTTTACAGTAATCGTGTTAAATTTTCCATTTTACTGCAATTCTTGTCAGAGGCGTATCTACATAGTGCTTAATTGTGGGTGTTGTTCGTTATGTGTATTTGCAAACATGAATTCAATTGGTTACAATTAGTCTTGTCCTTCTGTCACCATTAGACCCCAGGAAGTCCTAACTGCAGCTGGAATTGAATTCATCTTAATTTTAATCATTCCAAATCTGACGATTCCAGAGGTTGATAATCATTACTGGCTGGACAAATAGTAATCCATCTCGTTTCCAGTCCTCATCTTCCACCCGCAGCACATGTTCAACACACTTCTTCCAGAACAGAATGTCTATTTTTGAGAGAGACTCGCGTGTCAGAACTTCAACATCACACATTTTAAACGTCCTGTTCGGTTCTGCAACTTGTCCTTTGACGTGAGCCAAGTTCGATTGGATTAAGGTGCGCATGATATGCAGGGAGGAGTCGAAGAGACGTGTAGCCGTATTTCTCAATGATTTTATCAAAATGGTACACCTTTTTCTTATTCGTATTCTTCACAAGTTGTAACAATTCAGGTTTTAAATATGTCGTCAAATTTGACATTTTCATTCGCAAGCCATGTCCTAATTTGCTCTTTTGTATTTGATGCAGTAGGCACTTTGTCTTCCTCTGATACGACAGTGTGGTATGATGCATTATCCATGACTATGCATGAAGGTCTCTCCAGGATTGGTAAAAGATCGTTCTCCAACCAGTGCCTGAAAATGTTTCCATTCATTTCAGTATAGTAGTCCCTACCGTCGGTAATTTTTGATTGGAAAATCAAAAGCTGTCGATTTTCCTTTTCCTTCTTTGATTGACATGAGTGCACTCTGAGTCTTGTTTAATCCAACGAGAAAATGACGATTTATTAAGACCAAGTGCGAGTTGCGTTCATCTCTCTGGGTCAGGAATATCACAATATAAATGTCCCATCTTGGATTCCCTAAGGAAGTGCTGATATAGTAAAACAGTAACCCTTTGCATAGTTATAAATTTGCATTTCAAACTCATTGTAATTTAGATATAAATGTTGGTATTTAACGTCAACAAATTGTCTACTGAGTCTTCACAAAATTATTAAAAATACGCCTTCCCTTCGGTAATTAATGCCAAGGGCGTGGTGCATCATGTCGTTTAATAACAGTTACGTTTCGTGCACGGGATTTTCCTGAAGTTAGTGTTTCTGCAATAGCCAAACTATTTTACGTGAACAACCGCACTAAATTAATGTATATATCCTAAAATGGTGTCAAATTCGAACAGGGTGAATTTAATATAGCCTAAAGAAGAAAACTTTTAAACTAGATCAAATTTCTCAGAGCAAACAATATTTCTATAACGTCATCAATATTCTAAGATTGCATGCAAAATTTGAAACCAAAATAACAAGCGGTTATGACGCAAAGCTAATTCAGGTGTGATTATGAATTTCTGAACGGACTATAGTTCAATGGTTAATCAGTCACAGATTCTGAGTAACAAAGCAGATCAGAATGATGCAAACCGTTATATATTCTTCCTCTACGACATCTCATCCGAGTGGTACAGCTTTATCGGTGTTCTTATCACCCTCGTTCTGGGTATAATCATCAGCTACTTCTCTCGTAGATATTGTGATCCAGTTACAGATAACAAGTTGTTGTTTCCTTTCATTCAGAAGTTTAGGCTGGGAAATTCGCTTAGCACGAGCAGTAAAACTGATGCAGATAATGATACCGGTGGGAAACATGTTGCTGGAGTGTCAAATGAATGTACAAGTCGTCTCTAAAAGTTAGAAGTACAACATCATTAATATTTAGTTTCAAGAGAATGGAACATCATAAAGCCACGATTAGTTAGTATAATGGAGATCTCAACCCTATATGATGACAACTCATTTTCTGTTGATTTGTAACTAATAACTTTTATATTAAATTTCATCATGAATAATTCCAAAACTTTCTTTTCATTTTCAAGATTGGGAAGGGAACTGGTTTAAGGGTTCACTACATTGGAGACATTTGTTATGTCGGCTTAAGTCAAATCTCTGATTTTAACCGTAGATATAATGTGTACAAAGTTGCACTTACCTTGATGGCATCTATAATCAACGATTCCTCACATGTATTTCCTAGTGGTCGATTTATATTGCTTTATTTTAAATGGTTTAACCAAGAAATTTCACACGAAACCTTCTCATAACTTATTTATTACATTATGATATTTTATGATTTTATTTCACTCCTCACTCCTGTCTATATGTCTGACTGCCTGCCTGCAAGCCTGCCAGACTGCTTGCCTGCCTGCTTGCATGTCTGTCTGCCTGTCTGTCTATCCATCTCAGTATATATATATATATATATATATATGCACATATATATATACATATATATATATATACATATATATATATACATTAAAATGGCTCTAGGGTTCTATCAGAAGACAGCGGGTTTGAAAGAACTATAATGAAAGGTATGGTTTCTGGGATATTCATCGTGAATAGAAAAAGAAGAAGGTGGTTTCAAGACATCAAGGAGACCTTGAATATGTACCAGACAAGTTTGGAGACTTACAAGAGACACATTTTTTTTCTGACGGGCTGGGTTGAATGCATTGTTCTTCAAAGGATCAGCGACTTGTTGATAATGATATATATATATATATATATATATATATATATATATATATATATATATATATATATCATAAAAGTGTGCTCAGAAAAATCAATCGCCATTCTGGCGCCTTCATCAGTGCATGAATGGCACACCACGACACAGAGGCATACCAGACTTTCAGAACACAGGCCGGATATGGTACAAATCTGATGACAGCAAAGGGAAGGCCCTGCTTGCCCGCTACATTGAGCAGAGGGACCAAAAAAATGAGACTGTAAGAATCAGGATACGGGGATCGCTGTCAAAATTGTGTAAGGATGTAGGGCTGGAAGAAGATCTCACAATCACAACCGATACCATTCGCACGACACTTAAAAGGTCACACAACACTGCTCCTGGTCCAGATGGTGTTCGGTACGATGACATAGGCAATTTAGCTGACGACGACTTGACAAAACTGGCCAATGAGTTTAATGCCAGTATTCGGAGTGGCCAGATTAAGGAGGACTGGCTACACAGCTACTTACTACCGCTACCGAAGCCAAACAAGGACCATTCTCAGATCAGTGCCTACAGAATCATCACAATATTGAACACCGCGGGCAAGCTGCTGGAGAAAATAGTTGCCCGTGTCCTCACCTGTCATCTTGAACAGAAACGTGTATTCCCACCCACACTTGGAGGTTATAGATATAACAAAGAGACATGGCTCAATGCGGCAGTCTTTGTCTATGACGTCTTCGAAGGCTTCCACAGACGAGAGGAGACATGTGCTGCTGCTATAGATCTGGAGGATGCATACAACAGTGTACCATTTGAATATCTCATGCATGTGCTCCTCAAACTGGCGGTGCACCCCTTCCTCATTAGATGGATCGCCGCGGCACTGTTTCAGAGGAAGGTGATACTCAGATGTGGAAGTTGGTCTTCCGAGCCAACATCCATTTGCCCAGGGCTGCCACAAGGTTCACCATTGTCACCAGTTCTATTTAACGTGTACACAATAACGATCACGGAACAACAGCTGGATGGGAGGGGAAGAACTATGACTTTTGCTGATGATATTCTGGTATATCGACAGTGAAGTGACAGACGGGGAATCGCTTCCACAATGCAAGACGAACTCGATCGCATTTCTTCCTGGTGTGGGGTATCAGGTGCCGTGGTTAATCCTAATAAAGCATCAGTTTCATGGTTCTCCCTTAACAATCATATCGTTCATATGAATACACCGGTAGTACGAATGGGAGCTGTTGACGTGACCAGGGACAAGTTGATGACATACCTTGGAGTCAAGTTTGATCGCAGCCTGTGTTTTCGGGACCACGTCGACCATGTGATAACAAAATCCCGCAAAGGATTAGCCGCCTTGAAGGTCATGGCAGCCGCCAACATCGAGCAGAGGCTACTTACTCTTCTGTTCCAGGGATTAGTCCTCGCACCTATCGAATATGCACTGGCAATTCTTACTGTCAGTACGACTCAAATTGATAGGCTGGAGAAAATACAAAATGAAGCCATGCGCATTATCTTGGGATGTACGAGGGACACTCCCTGTGTAGCAATGAGGTATCTTCTTGGCTTTCCAACTATGGATGACAGAATCGAGATCTGGAGAGCACGAGCATACCTGAAGATTAGTACAGATACAGAGCATCCATTGCACCACGTGCTCAACACAGAGAAAGGTGACAGGCTAAAAAGAGGCAAATCATGGGTGGGCCGAGCAGAAGATGTCATCAAACAAGTCCGTGGGCTTACCAATATCAGCGTTGGTGAGTAGTGGATACCGGTGCCTACGTCATTCAAGGGGACTTTCTCGTGTATTGTCACACTCGACAGGAAAACTAGGGAACAGAACCCGGTCGTGGTTAATGCTGAGGTCAACGATCTTATCTGCGATAACACCGATGAGAAAGATGCGGTCATCTATACAGATGGATCTGTAAGACGACACGAAAGAAGTGCATGGGCATTTACAGCACGCTCGGCAGGCAGAATAGTCTACGAAGACAGTGGTTCATACGTCGTGACCACGAGTAGCATGAAATTGGAGGCGATGGCAGTGACCAAGGCATTCAAATGGTTAGAGTCACAAGACTACACCCACGCATGTATACTGAGTGAATCGATGAGTATGATAAAAAAAAATGTGGAGGGGGGCTCTGTACGCATGTAATGGGTAGAGTCGTTGCATAAATCCAAAATACGTAAGGTCACCTTTGTCTATGTCCCTGGACATGCGGGAGTACGTGGAAATGAAAGGGCGGACAGGTTGGCTAGCTGTGCTGTCGTTGAGGACGGGCAACCAATGGATCGAGCGGACATCATCAATGCCCTCCGAGATGTGGGAAGAGCACAGGACTTCGACAAACACAGATCCACGTCACTTCTTCGGATGATGGAAATGGGAGTTAAGTTGGGCACAGCAAGAAATGAGACACTTAGTGGCCGTGTAAGAAGACTTATCAACCAACATAGAACTGGAGTCGTCAGTCGCTGGACACTGAGGGAATTGCTGAGGAGGGGATCTGAGCACCTATGGACATGTTCGGAGTGCAATGATGATGACCCGCAAATAACTCAATAACTCAATAATATATGTGTGTGTGTGCACACAAGACAATATATAATATACGGTATATGTAGTCATACACAGTCATACACATATATACATACCTATAGACGCATACATCTTTCTTTCTTTTTTTTTATTCTTTTATCCTGTTTTACTTATTTGCCAGTAGGTGTCGCAGGCTTAAGTTAATGATGTGTTTTCTGTCAATGCCACTTTCTGTGGCTTGATACGTATTGAAATTGTATTGTTTTATTAAATCATACATTTCCTCAATTCATATTTTGCTTGGTCTGCCTTATTATCTTGGTTTTTCCATTGTGTGATTATAAGCACTTAACAATGGTGCTAAGAGGTTCATGCGCATCAAATGTTCATTCCACTGGAATCGTTGTCTCTCTATGTTTACAATTACTGATAGAATTACAATGATGTTTCTGATTGTATCGTTTACATGATCTTTTCGTGTTTACATGCATGTATGTCATCTATATGGGAGTCGCGATAGCTCAGTGGTTTGTGAACTGAACTACAAAGGACAAGAGTTAGGGTTCGATTCCAACCGACAGCTTCCGGGTTCACCCAGGCTTAAATTGGTACCGGATTTTTTCTGGGAAAGTAAAGCGGCACGGGCGTAATACCGACCACATTACCCCAAAAGTCATGTGCCGATGGTCTGTAAAATTTATGGTCACTAACACCACATTCCCTATACGCCGCCACTTTGGCATGACAGGGGTACTTTACTTTTTTTACAGTGGAAATGTAATTTACTCTGGGGGAACCATACACGAAACAGGAGTAGGCAGCATGGTATATAGAGAAAGAAGCAAATCAGTGAAAGGATTTTGACCATTATCAGATAGAATTATGCTAGTAAAATTGAGAGGTAGACCAATGGATATCAACATAATTCATGCTTATGCACCAACAAGTAATAGCGAAGAAGAGGACAATGACATTTTTTACAACTAGCTAGAGATGACCATGGAAAAGTATAAATCCAAAGAAATAACTATTATATTAGGAGATTTCAATGCAAAGGTAGGAACAGCTAAAGTGTAAAATGTGACTTGAGGACATGGCCTTGGAGAGGCGAATGACAGAGGGGATAAACTGATACATTGGGCAAAGACACATGAAATGATTATATGCAGCACCTGGTTCAAATAAAACCCTCTGCGACCTTGGACATTGCAAAGCCCAGACAAAAAAGTACACAGTCAAATTCATTTTATACTGGTACAGAGAAGATTCTCTCTCTCTCTCTCTCTCTCTCTCTCTCTCTGCGATCAGGACTCAATCAGAGTAGGACTCCAGACTCTCGCACGAAGACAGCTGTCTGTATAAGCCTGTTAGATCTACTCCGATTGAATACCTGTTAAAACGTTGCACTGTTTTCTGCGCCTGTGGCCCAGTGCACTCGATTTCAGCCAGCATCTTGATTAGGTTTTCTTTCCTTAGCCTTTGATTGTCCCCAATCTTCCTGCACGGCAGCAGATGATCTTTTCTGTAGGGGGAATCTGCCCTTAGATGGTCGGCCTTCCCAGGTTTACGAGCACCATCTGCCCGAGTCACTAGAGGTGACTAACACAGACATGCGACTTGTAATATGAGGAAACTGCAACAAGGAACACTTTTCATGCACAGCCTCCAACTGTTCCCGCCGCCTATCCCCATATACCGGTAAGTCACGTCCTCTTGAAAATGATGATCGTCGTAGCACTTGATGATGTTAGGCCATCGTTGATGACTCCAATTCCGAACATATAGACACAAAGTCAGTCGTCAAATGTTCCCCGTCGCACATCAAACAGCACACTGTAAGATTTGCGCACGGCGGGTTTAGGAAACCATTACGATGACGTAGCACACAACAATATCGCCGAACAAATAATCTCGATCCCTTTAGATTTTTGTCTGATTACTCAAGTATAAGCAGCCCACGACGAACAAAACACGAAGCAAATTCTCCAAAAAGACAAAACTGCGGCTGACGAAGTAGTTTATATTAATGTGTAATATGAAAAATATCTTGCGACAAAAAATTCCAACAACGGTCATGAACAGCACCAATGTAACGTAAGGCGCAGTTCAAGTCTAGACGGTGGAAGGTCTCACTCACAATACTTGATTCGTCCAAAACGGACTGTTGTCGGCCTACGACCTCACTTTAGCGACACAGATGTATCAAACATATCATCATTTTGACTTTAACGCAGAGAAGTGCAACGAAGATCCGGAATTAATCATACCCTGGGTGCAATTTCTGCAGCGATCGAGAGGGCGTGGACTAGATCCGCCATCTTGGAGACGGAAGTCTCAGAGAAGATTCAGGAATAGGCTAACATTTCTTAAAACAAGACCAGGACCATATTGCAATAGTGACCATGTACCAGTAGTTGGAAAGATAAGAATAAATATGCAGAAGACACATACATCCCCCAAAAATATGAAATTAGAACTAGATATGCTTTGAGTAGATAGACAGATGAGTGATACGTGCAGTACGATAGTAAAAAATAGATATAATGCTGCTATTGAGAAAATACAGGACATCGTGGAACAGAGGGAAATGGTCAAGCAATCGATTCAACAAACATAAAAAGAAGTAATACCAGTGACTAAAAGAATAGACAAAAAGAAATAAATGACAGAAGAACTACTAGAACTAATGGACTAAACACGAAAGCATAAGAAAGAAGAACGGGCATACAAAGTATTGCGCAAGGAGATCCAAAACAAATTCAATAGAAGCAAAGGACGGATGGTTAAAGTAGAAATATGAAGAAATGGAAAGCAACAAAAGAAAAACTCAAAATTTATGCGCAATCAGTTAAATGAACTGACATGTAGAAAAGAAGTCAACGTTTCAGGATGTGTGAAATTAAAAGAAGGAAATATAATAATGGGACAGGAGAGGATAATGGAAAGATGGATATAATATTACAGTCAACTATATGATGATGAAAGACCAGAGCTAAACACTTGAAACACAGGCACAGGCCCATCAATAATGCAGAGAGAAGTGGAGAACGCAATTCAACACATGAAAAGAGGCAAGGCTCCAGGTCCTGACAATACAACTATCGAAGAAATAAATGCATTAGGAGAGTTGGAAGTATAAGTCATAACAAAACTACTCAACGACATATATAACACTGGATACATTCCAAATCTACTGTATCCATACCGAAGGAGTCAGGAGCCACTGATTGTGAGGACAATCGCACTATTAGTCTCATGAGCCACATGACGAAAATATTACTATTTTATATATATATATATATATATATATATATATATATATATATATATATGTCTAGAAATCGAAACTATGGAAAGTAAACAAAATTTAAGAGGAATGCACACACTAATAAAAAGAATGACTAATAAACACAGAAAAGCAGCAGGAAACGGATGTATTGCAAACAAAAAGGGAAGAATGCTAACAGACCAGAAAGATGTAATTGAAAGATGGCAGGAATACGTAACAGAATTATTTCATGATGACAAGGACAAAAAAAACATTCTTAAAATGTACATCCAGCTATAAAATCCTGAAATCTGAAGTAGAAAAAGCTATAAAAACAATGAAAAGGGAAAAGCAGCAGGACCTGACAATATACAGATAGAGATGATACAGGCACTAGAAGATTTTGGCATTGGGGTGATCACAGACACATGCAATGACATATACCGCACAGGATACATACCAAATGAACTAAAAACATCAACTTTTATAGCATTGCCTAAAAAGAATGGTGCAGTTGAATGCAGCGATTTTAGAACAATAAGCCTAATGAGCCAGGTAACAATAATTTTACTAAAAGTTATACAAGGAAGGATTCAGAATAAAATTAATAATGAACTAGATGAGCAGCAATTCGGATTCAAGAAAAACAGTGGGACAAAAGAAGCCATTTTCAGCATGAGGACATTGATTAAAAAGTACATAGAAGTAAACAAACCAATATATGCCTGCTTCATAGACTACACCAAAGCATTTGATAGAATACACCAAGAGCAACTAATAGGCTGCCTAAAAGATATAAATCTGGATGACACAGACATACAACTGATATGCAATTTGTATTTCGAGCAAACAGCAATAATAAAATATAACAAGGAGAACTCTACACCCATTGATATATAAAAAGAGGAGTAAGACAAGGATGCATCCTATCACCAAGCTTGTTCAATTTATACAATGAGCAAATCTTTAAAAACATCAATGAGATGCCAGGCCTTAACATTAATGGGAAGATAATCAATAACTTAAGATATACCGACGACACTATTCTACTAGCAGAAAATCCTAAAGATCTACAACAATTACTTAATGTAATAAACATGACAAGCAAAAAATATGGATTAGATTTGAATATAAAAAAGATTAAAACTATGATCATAAAGAAAGAAAATATCCAAGACCTACAATTAAATATCAAAGTTGAAGGAATACATCTAGAGACAGTCCAGAGCTACAACTACCTGGGACATACTATAACCAGTGATGGAAAATGTACAACTGATATAAATAAAAGAATAGGAATGGCAAAAAGTAATTTAAATGCCATGAAAAATATACTAACATCAAAACAAATAACACCAGGGCTGAAACTAAGAATAGCAAAATGTTACACATTTTCAATATTCCTGTATGGTGCAGAAACATGGACATTAGACCAGAAAACAGAAAAGAAAATTGAAGCCTTTGAAATGTGGATTTATAGAAGAATAGGTAGAATTGGATGGAAAGAAAAGAAAACAAACGAGGAAGTTTTAAAACAACTAAAAATGAAAAAAAGAACTACTAAACACAATTAGAGCAATACAAATGACATTTTTTGGTCATGTTAAAAGACACAACAGTCTAATAAAAGTAATATTAGAAGGGAAAATACAAGGTAAAAGAGGCAGAGGCAGACCAAGACGAACATGGACGAGTAACATCAAAAGATGGACAAGTCAGCCTATGGCAATCTGCACCATCAAAGCAAGAGACAGAATGGAATGGCGCTCCATGGTAGCCAACCTTCGATGCGGAGAAGGCACTCGATGATGATATATATATATATGGGTATATATATATATATATATATATATATATATATATATATATGTATGTATATATATATATGTATAATAAGAATCAGCATGAGCCGTGTAAGGAACAAAATAAAACAAAATACAACCAGAAATAAGAGAGGAACAATGTGGATTTGTGGAAGAAAAAGGCATCAATAATGCAATTTACTTCTTAAGAACATTGGTAGAAAGAGCTATAGAGGTAAAGAAAGATCTATATATGTTCTTTATAGACTGCACAAATGCATTTGACAAGGCAAACCATGTGGAAATAATCAATATACTGGAGAAATTAAACATTAATGTTAAGGATCTACGAATCATTAAAAAAAAAAACATGTACTGGCAACAAACAGCAGATATACGAATTATCAATAAAGTAAGAAATTCCATTATATAAAACAAGGGGTCAGACAGGGCTGTGTTCTATCACCGGATTTGTTTTCACTTTACGGCGAAAACATTATGTGATCAATAGTAGATATAAACGGAATTGAAGTTAACGGTCACAACATAAATAATTTGCGATATGTGGATGACACAGTCTTAATATTAGATGCGGAAAATGAACTAATAAAAATGATAGACATTATGGTAAAAAAAAAAGCAACAAGAAAAGTCTCAGTCTGAATAGTAAAAAAAACAAAAGTAATGCGAAACGAATCGAAAAACAATCATCACCATCATGCAGCATGAAAAAAAACCGGTCAAATCTGAAACAAGTGCAACGTTTCAAATAGTGGACGAAACCATGACATCAGATGAAAGACGCACCACAGAAATAAAATGCAGAATAGCGCAAGCCAAAATAGCATTTCAGAAAATGAAAAATATCTTATGCGACAAATCAATGTAAATAGAAGTGAGAAGGAGAGTTCATTAGTGCTATATAGGACCAATTGTGGCCTATGGAAGCGAATCATGAACAGCAGACAAACAAATGAAAAGCCGATTAGAGGCCACAGAGATGAGATTTCTCAGAAGCTGCATGGACAATAAGGCCAATGATGACATTCTCAAAGATGTCAACACAAAAAGGGATCTTTTAAATAACATCAGAAAGAAACAATCACATTTTTCGGGGTCATCATGAGAAGAGAAAAGTCGGAATACTTGGTTACAACTGGCAAAATAAAAGGAAATAGAGATCGCGGACGACAAAGAGAGAAAATATTAGATGGCTTGATGTCATGGCATGGAAAACATTCAACAACAGAACTGATACGATGCACTGTAGATAGAAGATTGTGGAAGGTCATGATCGCCGACGCCGACCGGCATGGCACATGACGATGATGATGATCCTTTTTTTTTATCTTTTATTGCTGATGTGAAACGCACCAATTGATTGTTTAAGTGGGATAATGTTATATTGGTTGCTGACTTGCAATGTAGATGAACACTTTCGCATAAAGATACTTTCTTTTGAATTTAAACCAAATATTGAAATGACATTCAATATTCAATATCAACATATATCTCACATATTGAGAGTACCCGCAGTGCGCTAATAAAGGTTCATCCAGCGATGACGACTGTAAACGTTTATACATAAACAAACAGTACGTAAGTGGTATTAACCGTTTATTTCTACTCGAGCACAACTTAATACATAGTTTCATTCATCTGAGAGATTATATGTTTGTCTCCTGTCGCACTCTCATAAAATGGTGCCTGGTAATTTTATATTTATATTATTTTTTATTTGATCTTCCACTCTTAATTTATTTAAAGATCAAAGAAGCTATCAATTTGCTTATGACTCCTCAGTTTACATCTGTCTTACTGAAATGATGTTGATCTTCCAACTCTTAATTTATTCAAAGATCAAGGATGCAATCAATTTGCTTGTGATACAGTTGACATCCGTCACACTGAAATGTTGTTGCACTAACATCATATAACAATAGCCAATTCGATCATTTATTTGATACCGATGAATGGTAGTAGAGTACATCACATGTCTGGGAGAGGTCTAAATTAACTCTTCGTCAATGACGACAACATCAGTTGTATGAAAAGTCAGTAACGATTGAAATCACGCAATTGAAATGTTGAGTAATAAACTATTGTAGCATTTGTTTTTTGGGATAAGTGGAATCAAAATGTCACTAACTGCAACTAATGTGGGATAGATTGACCGATATGACGTCATTTAACTTACTTTTTCTTTAGACAAGTCACCTGTTGCAACTAAAATGTTGTATACTATTTAACATCTGTTTGAACTAAATTGTGGAATAATGAAAAGTGACCAGTGTTTGACGTCATTCAAGTCGTTATAGAGTCTCGATTGAAAAGTGAACTAATGATCAACACCTTTTGCAACTAAGGTGAGGGATAATGAAAATGTGGGAAATGGGTGACGTAATTCAACTACATGTACTGACCACTAGTTCGAGATGTAGTGTAAACTAACCATTGTGACGTCATTCCAGTGGTAAAATAGTCTCAGGCTCGATTGAAAAGTCATATGATGAAATAGAGGGGTCATCATATAAATTTGAGAAACCTCCTTGAGCTTAGCGTGTCAACGCAAAAATGTAGGAGTGGTGACTACTCACGTAAATTGAAAAAAAAAAAATAGGAAAAACGATATGGTAACAGCTTAACGTAAATGATAAACGACACAGGTTTGAACGACGTTTGGGCTAAATAGGCCTTCTGCAGGAACAAACAAACAACGGACACACAGATATGTAAGTGAATGAAGCTAACCCTACATAAATAACTTGAAATGGAACAACCAAAACAAAATAATCGAAACTGGTTTAAGAAACAACACATTTTCTTTCATATGTCGTGGATCGTGGTCAGGAGGCAAAAGTAGGACTCACCAAAGCAAACGGGCTATGGTCGCCAGAGTGGCACCGCACAATACCAGTGATACGGATGTCGTTTCCACCCTTGTGGTCAGAGGAATTGATAAAGGAAGACACTGGAGTGACACTATTCTGTTGAACATCTCGAAGATGTTCACAAAACCTTTCTGATAAGCGTCCTCCAGACTAGCCAATATATATCAAGTGGCATCATTGGCATATGATGGCATACATGATTACGGTACATACATGTGAAGTCATGCTTAATCTCAAACCGTCCGTAAGGAAATAAGACAGAGTCAGTGCGGAGCACATAAGTGCAGGTGATACATTTACGTCCAAAAGAGGATGTACCCAAGTGTTCATGGTCGGAGCGAGGGAGATGGCTTCAAACCAGAATATCTCTCAAATTCCTGTCGCGTTTGTATGCGATCATAGGGGGATCACTAACAAGTAAATGAGTAATGGGATCAGAGTGGAGAATGGAACGGCAGCGGTTGAGAATCTTCACAGCAGGCAGGTTGTGAGGATGATAGTTGAGGGTGAGTATTGTTCTCTCAGAGGAAGGGAGGGTGGAGGCGGTTAGAAGAAGTGAGTGCCTCGGACGAGAGATAAGGAGAACCCGCTTGAAGGATTGAATCTGGATAAAGCCGGCGGCTAAAGAAACATAACACAAGGTGAGCATGTTGAAGGAAATCTTGGTCATCCTGACGGATGCGACAAAGACGCAAACCTGTAAGAATGTGATTGAATCACAACAAGAAGGTGAATGTGATGAAGTATAAAGAAGGTAACAATGGGCGTCCGTAGGTTTATAGAGATCCGAAGTGTGGAGGCCAGAAGTACCCAAGGAAACAATAAGATCTAGTAAGGTAACAGAGGACATGGATATACAAGATGTAATCTTTATAGCTTTGTTATAGCTGCCGATGTAATCGATAAACATGGAGACAGTGTCCTCAGGTAGATCGGTGAGTCCGATTCAGTCATCAATATACCGAAGGTATTTGATGGGAAGGGGACCTTGATAAGAATTGAGCATTTGATGTTCAAGGTAACCCATGAATAGGAAAGCATAGCTGGGGCACATTTTGGTGCCCATGACTATGCGACTGGTTTGGCCATAGAAGTCCCCATTGAACTCAAAAGCATTGAGGTTGAGAACAAGTTCAGTAAGGCGGAGAAGAGTGGCAGTATCAACAGGAGGATGTTGCCTCTGGCCAAGAAAGAACCGTAGAGCCAGGAGACCGTCGGGGTGAGGGATAGAGGTGTAGAGAGGACAAACATTGAGGACGAAAAGAAAGACGGTATGAGCGACCACGGGAGAGAGAAATGGAAGAGAAGATCCCCAAGGCATGGTTGGTGTCTGTGACATATGAGGGAAGACTAACTATTTGTATCCGACTATCTATACAGTCTACCACGGACAAGGGGTAGGGTTCGATCACAACCGACGGCGTCCGGGTTCACCCAGCCTTAAATGGGTACCGGATTTTTTTCTGGGAAAGTAAAGCAGCACGGGCGTAATACTGACCACATTACCCCAAAAATCATGTGCTGAAGGTCTGTAAAATATAGTGTCACTAACACCATATTTCCCTATACGCCACTTGGCATGACGGGGGTACTTTACTTTTTTTTTTATCTAGACAGTGTCTTCCAGCCCATAGTAGTTAGTTTCCATTTAGTTGCTCCTTCCTTATTGCATTGTCTTCTCTGCTGCTCATGTTTGGGCACATTTGTATATCCACTATTCTATGCTATTCACAACTCTCCTCCACTAGACCCCATTGTGACATTTTAGTGGTCTACTATACCGCTTTAGTTTGTGCTGCGTACCTTTCACATGTTTTTTTAGTGTACCCCACTCTCAGACATCCCACTCATTCCTCCTTTCGAGTACCGGTTATTCTTTCTTCTCTTTTATTTTAACACCTTTGTGTTTACACAGTGACCTCGGTGTGTACTCTTTTCAGGTTATGTGGGGGTTATGCGCACATTTCGACATATATATGGTTGTCCCCGTATGGGATTTCCCATATGCATGGATGTGTTCATATATATATATATTTGTTTGTGTGTACATACATGTATGTGTGGGCTCGAAGTTGCGTATAGATATTGTTGGTGGTGTTGTAGTCGAGACAACCTAGACCGTGTTCCCCCCACTCACATATTTTTACACGTTTTTGACCATCCGACCGGCAGTGTAATTACATGGCATAATGGTGAGTCCTTCTTTCGCCTTTTGATCACGGTCCACGACACAGGGATGAAAATGTTTTGTTTCTTAAACCAGTTTCGATTATTTGTTGTTGTTGTTATTTCATTACTAGCTATCTATGTAGGATTAGCTTTATTCACGTACATATCTCTGTGTGTGTTGTTTGTTTGTTCCTGCTGAAGGCCTATTGAGCCCAAACGTCGTTCAAATTTGTGTCGTATATTTTAGATCGCTCCATTACTTTTTAAATAAAAATGTGGCAGCCCAGGCAAGGACTACATGAGCTAATGAGGACAACAGGTCTTGTATATTCCACCGACAATGGAGGATCTAGATTCATCCATTCGTAATCCAGTTATTATTTATCAATTTTTTTTTGCCATATGATTTTTGAACAATTCGTTCGTGGGTTATGCTGGCCACCTTTTCTTACATATTTACGGAGGTTCAAAAGATAATAAATACACTAAAACTATCTTCAAGTCACGTGTGTGTCAAGGCAGGATTGTACCATTGTCTTCTACAATTGATTTGCTGAATAAAGACAGAGTGATTGATGGCGATACAGTTTTTATATTCTAATGCATTGGACTAAAGTTAGGTTCATTTAGGATAAGAACTGATCTTTTAGAAATGTTTTTACACCTGAGATATTGTTTATTGATTGCTCAATACCTACATTATTGTTTAGACTGTTGTTCCGTCGAAATGCAGTCCGTGTTTTCTATCTGTCGACAATGGAACAATGAACCAATAAACCACACATTTAAGTTATTGAAATATGTGACTTGTACACACTTATGTCTATTTTAGAATCATCATCACATACCATGCCTGCTGTCGAAAGTGATAATGCCCATCAACAACTTTCGATACGGACAGCTATTCATCATTTTTGTTGTTGACCTTCTGTCAAGCTCTTAGGCTGTCTGGTATCTTTCCCCTTTGCTTCTCTTTATCTCTTCGCCCCTCAACTTTCCCAGTTGTTACAATATATATCCCAGTTGTTCTCTTCTCATTAATGGCCAAAAAATGATGATTGCTTTTTCATAATATTGGAAATTAGCTCTCTCTTTGCCTTCGTCTTTTTGAAAACGTATTTATCACTTATCTAAGCTCTTCATTATATTCTCAACATTCTTCTGTAAAACAACATTTCCACAGTTTCCAGTTATGTTCTTGTCTGTTATCGTAATATCAATGATTCATGTCCATAATTTAAGACGGGCTCTACATAACATTTAAGAACTCTTTTTCTTGTTTCTATTGCCAAAATTCGATTGCATAGTGTCTTCCTCATTTTTTTTTTGGAAAACTGATTTTGCCTGAGCCATTCTGCATCTGAACTATGGTGCACATCTGCAATCTGAGGTTAACATTGTTCCCAGATATTTAAATTATTTTACTTGTTTTAACATTGTTCCACTTGTCTTTATTGTGCATTGCGGTAATGTCTTTTTATTTTTTGCTACCTACCATTACTTCTATCTTTTTGCTATTAAGGCTGTCTCTTATTTTTGTTTCCTTACCTATAATGTCTAAGATTTCTTGTAACATATTTTCATTCTCACCTAGTAAGACGCTATCATTAGCATGCATTATATTTATTTATATTACGAACTCCAATTGTTATTACAGGCATGCCCTTTATGGATCTTATATTAATCTCGCTATACATATTTTAAAAATCTCGTGACAGCTTACAACCTTGCCAAACATACTTGTTTGTTTGTAGAAACATCCCCAATTGATTTCCAGTTCTTGTGGTCACTAGAAAGGAAAAAGAGGGTGGGGGGAGGGGGTGTCAAGACAAAGAATTGCATTTAAATGCATAAACATGTGAAGCTACAGTATAGCTATTTGTAAGGAGATGTGAAACTACAGTAAAACGAAATGTAATGAGATGTGAAGCTACAGTAAAACTAATTATAAGGGATGTGAAGCTATAGTAAAACCAATTGTAATGATATGTGAAACTTCAGTAAAACTAAATTGTAAGGAGAAATGAAAAAAGAACATTTTAAAGTGGTATGGTTAAAGATTTGCTTAAATAATGGACGATACACATTTGAACGACGTTTCGGTTAAACAGGCCTTCAGCAGGAATAAACATACACACAGACGTGTTAAAATTAAAAATAAAGAAATGTTGTCTATGTATACTGTGCAGTGGCCCAAAGGAAAATGTACTAAGTGCGCACGGGATACGGGGTCGCACACCAAGGTGAAAATGTGCGTCTACAGCATACAGCATCACAAATTCCCACACCCAGGTCCGCATGCATACACATAGTATAAAGAATACACCAGAAGAATACAGGGCGCCCGAGATGATGAAAGATTGAGATGTCTCAGTGTGGGGCTCACTAAGAATATTGGTGTTAGTAATAGAAGGTAAGGTACCGTTGTGCAGTGCGGGTAGAAAAAGTATCGGTTTGCACACAAGTAAGCAGCCCAGACATAAGTGATACAGGGGGCAGCCGACGTATTGCAGTGTGTTCTAGTTGAGGAAAGATGTAAATACCATAGCATATGCATATACTAATGTGGTCAAACATGAGCACAAAAGAATATGCAATATGGAAGGGGCAGCCAAAGAGAAACTATGTGTATGCGTATGATACATTAATGTCTCGTGGGGTAAGCGAACCAAATTGAACTATAAGCCGATTCTCCAAGGGAAACCAGTTGCGGTCGCTGTAGTAGTAGAAGACAATCTCAGTGATACGAATTTCATTTTTGCTCTTGTTCTCTGAGGAATTGAAATAGGACGCCACGTGAGTGCCAGTATTCCATACAACATCTCGAAGGTGTTCACTAAGTCTCTTCGCTATACGTCTCCCGATTCGCCTTATAAGTCATTTGACATCGTTGGCATATGAGGACATACATTATATTCCGGGACACACATATGACACCATCCTTAATCACGAACCGTATGTAAGAGAATAAGACAGAATCGGCGCCCAGCAAATAAGCACAGGTAATACATTTACGCCCACAGAGGTCCGTACCAAAGTGTTTATGGTCGGAGCTAGGAAGACGGCTCTGAACCAGAATATCTCTCAAATTCCTGTCGTGTTTGAAGGCGACCATATGGTTATCACGGAAATGTAGACGAGTGTTTGGATCAGACTGGAGAATGGAACGGTAACGGCTGAGTACTCTCACAACAACTAAGTTGTGAGTATATTTGTTAGGGTGAGTATTATTCTTTCAGATTTGGAGGGGGCGGTTGGAAGGAGTGAGTGTCTCAGGACGAGAGATAAGGATGACCCGTTTGAAGGCAGATTGAAGGATCGAATCTGGATAAAGCCAGCGTCTAAAGAAGCCTAACATAAAGTGAGCCTGTTTGTGGAAATCCTGGTATGTATGACGTTCACGCAATAAATGAGAAAACGGAATCGAATCACGACATGAAGGTGGATGTGATGAAGTATAGAGAAGGCAACAATGGGCGTCTATGAGTTCCTGCCGGTGTCAAGTTTTGGATCATTGTTGTTCTGTTCAAGTGTTCCTAGTTCCAGAGAGTTTGAAATACCTGTAAATGTGTATGTGTACACGAAGAAAAGTATGATAAATTTTCTGATTGAAGACATTTCTAGTGGCGTCTCTTCATCCCTGATACTAAGTGTGTAATAGTGTGGACATGTTTTCAAGAAAGAAGTTCGCATAGTATATGTTATTTTATTGTAGTCATATAATATTATTATAACGAATGAGCAATATTGATAATAGTATACATATTCTTTTAATATTTAAGATAATATATAAATATATAAATATATAATAGATACAACAAAATAAATATATAATATATAAAGAAAATATATATGTATAAATAACATGGTTTATAGTAAGGAAAAATATATCAGTCTTAACAATTATATATCTAATGTTATATATGTCCGAATTTTAACACTGTGTGCATCTTTCCATTTATATATTAATTCCAAATTTGTTTATTTACTCAGAAACATTTTAATCAATATTTTTCAAATGAATCTTTCAGTCATACTTCTTGTAAAATGTAAGTTCCTGTTCTATACAAATAAGACTCAAGCTGCTACAACAATCTTGCCCCAGTACACGTACCGCAAACTTGTAATCGTTTTAAAGCAAACAATATGTGTTCTACCGAGCTTGCAGTACAAGAAATACTCCAAATAAATTAGCTTAATATGCACACTTTTTTCAGTCCAGAATATAACTGATTATCTTTCATAAAAATGATCAAGTTTAAAAATAGGTAAGCTTTGAAATTCAAAACTTGCATAAATTACAGTTAGTTCACTTTTGAGACGCATGTTATTGAATGTATCTCAATAAGCCAATCTTGTTTATATATGTGTTCGCCATGAAAGAGTTCATTATTTGAGATCAGAACGTAACTGCGGCGGAGACGTTTGTATAATTTTTCACAGATAGCGATCCAAGGAAATATCTGATGTTGTGTGGTGAAAAAAGATGTCGAGTATATTCCACTTTCTTGCCTTAATTTATTGAAACCAAGAGACTGTAGCACGGGGTAAAATCGTCCATTCATCATTGTTATCTGTAATCTTCATTGTGAAGTTCTGTATGAACCTTTATTTGTCATAAGATCATCCAATATACAATTGTGTGTGTGTTTTATTCCACAATTTCACCAAATAGAGTAACAATAACATAAACGTATATGATAAAAAGCAAATCACAACACTACATATATATATTATATTCATATATACAAACACATGCTAGTCTATCCGCTCCACAAAGACAAGTATTCGGGTTTATTCTTTTTTTAGGACCTAAGTGCTATCCCATTCTCGCACAGTCCCATTCGGCTGTTCTAAATTTAGCAACTACATCCGACTCAATATCAAGCCTAATTACAGAACCACTGCCAAATATATGGAGACGTAACTGTGATAACAATAAAGTTGACTATTCCTAGAGAAAGCCTCAACGCTTGCTTATATAAAGAGACACACATCAATAATACAGCATACATAACCAGTATACAATATCACCGATGTTGTATTTACAATTTACCCCCACAAATTACAAAACGATTTATCTTTTATTTCCTAAAAAAATGTAAAATACTCAACTAATAACATGCTACCAGAAATCAATGTTAGTACTATCACTTCAACGTGCGTCGAACACATACAACAAACACAAAGACGTTACACCACTACTAATTTCGTTATCTTAAGAACTTTGTACAACATAGCTGTGTAAGAAAATAATTTTTGATATATTTTTAACTGAGAAATTGTGTCAATTTCAAACACACATGCTATGAACCTTCCCAACTTTAGAACAGTATCTGTATTCCATTGATTTCAATTTTCTACTACATATTTCAGACAAAAATTCAGGCAACAGGTTGTGAACTTCTTTCACTCTGTGAATTGTCACTGAGGTCAAATTATGCCTGGCATGTGCTACTGATGGCAGTCTCTTTCAGTAAGATATTGTAAGGCTGATTCTGACAACAGAAATGATAAATGACTGTCGAAATCGAAAGTTGTGGAGAGACATGATCATCTACGCCAGCAGGCATGGTACATGATGATGATTTGTTGTAGATCTTTAGGATGTTCTGCTAGATTACAGTATCATCAACACATCTTAGATTAATCTAACAACACATCCCTAATTAAACTTATAATGCCATTTTCTACATCAAACTAAATGCCATGAAAAACTGTGAAATGTGTGATTGTCTAGAAGTGGATGATAATGTCTTAGTTAGAGCCTCCAAAATGTCAAGATTATTGCCTCTATTTGGAGATGACACAGTTTCCTCCTAGGCTCTCGGAATCAGTTTCTGCTTGTTTAAATAACAAATAATCGTAAAGCAACCTTCGAGAATTTCTCTATTCCTTCTCACATGTGATGAGAATTGACTATGAAGTTAATTCTCTGTTTTACCAAATAATGTACACTTTAATAAATAATGTGCACGTGCTCTGGACAATTCATAACTGTGGTGAGTGACTGTTAAATTGTAACAGTGGAGGTGAAAATGTGTAACAATGAGGTGAGTGAGTGATGAGGAGCACGTGGGCGCTTCACGGGAAGAAAATGGGGATGTGAGCTCAGACAGAATGACGGAGCTCCCGTGATTGTTAAGAGGATTCAGTTAGAAATGGGCAGAGAATGTTGGGGGATTTGTGATTGGTTGGAGGTAAAAGATATAGTCGAAGTACAAGGTTAGGAGGGGAGATTGTTAGATTTGATTTTGACTTAGGCGGATGGCCAGGGAGGTGACTGCGGGAGAAACCTCAATGTTAGATTAGGCGGTAGGCCACTGGGTCATGGAAGCCAAGAGGGACTAAGAGTTAGCCCAAAGTGTGTAAACATTAGACTAGAATAGACGTTACGTCTCGCGGTTAAGTCGAGACGACATTGTGTTCAATTGGGTATTAGATTAAGTTCCAGATTAAGTGGACTTTCAGTCAGTGTGGACAAATAGAGTGCGAGAGTTAGTGGAGGCATGGTTTAGCGAACAGTGCCTACAGGACATTTCGTGTGTGTGAGCAGCCGAGCGCAGTGTAAATCGCCGAGTGGGTTTCTTTTTACCATTGTGTTACTTGACAAGTTACCTGTTAATAAACTTAAGTTCATATTATGAGTGGACATTGTGAACAGTAAATTATCGTCAGTGTGTTGTTGTAGACGGTGTGGTGACGAACGAACGATAATGTCGCGAAGAAGACTTTGTTCTCAGATTTCTGAGGGAGTAGTATACAATGTTGTAAAGTGTTGCATTTGGCCGTAAATTAACAGAGCTATATAGTAGGTGCGCGGCGCACCTAATGTACACGAGAATCAAGGGGAGTTAATCGGTCGTGCGGTCGGCGTGACCCCTCGTGCGGCGTGACCCCTCGTGCGGCGCGCGCCGGATCGCGCGGGAGGCGCAGGGGGAGTTAACCGTGACATTTCGTGTCGAGGTGTTGACCTCTAGGCCCGGTGACCCCGGAAGTGACGTGTTTATGTCTGGTGTATGCTGACTTTGGAGTTCTTGCTGTACTTGCTCGATAGTGATAGGTTAGTAGATTATACAACATCAATGAAAAACGATCAATATAAACAGAAGACAAAGATATATTTTATTCTTTTATTATCTCAATAGGTGTATAACATTACAAACATATTCAGTACAGTGAGTAAATATATAGTACAGGGATAACATTTATTTATAGCTATGTAGTTGGGTGTCTGCTTAGCGTTGTACCATAAATGAAGCATAAGGGTGAAACTGTTAGAGATTCCTGGTTAGTCTAAGCTGGTAGTGTAAAGAGTTAAATATCTAACCGTTAGAGTTAGGGTTAGGGTTAGGTTCACCATTAGGGTTAGGGTTAGGTTCACCGTTAGGGTTAGGTTCACCGTTAGTGTTAGGGTTAGGGTTAGGTTCACCGTTAGGGTTAGGGTAAGGGTTAGGGGTAGGTTCACCATTAGGGTTAGGGTTAGGTTAACCGTTAGGGTTAGGGTTAGGTTCACCATTAGGGATAGGGTTAGGGCGTTTTGGTGTATGCTTTAACACCTTTACAGTTTATACAGTCTGTCTTGTTAATATGCGCATCGCAAAACTCGGCAGGAAACCAGTCTTTATATACACTATTAAACTCATCCCGCAGACCTGACTTAACTATGTCCTCTAACTTAGGGGCGCTTAAGGCTAAGTATAAACTATCAGTATCTGTTTCACATAACTGAAAGTCGGACCTATCTACAAACTTATCTAAGAACTCAAAATAAAATTCTAACATACGAAGTTTCGCATATTGATACACGAAGAAACCGATTTGTAGGGGTAAGTCCCAAACAGTTTTCTTTTTCTCCATCTCAATTTCGAAAAGATCCACACCTATTTCAGTCATCTTTTTAAACCGGGAACTGTTTATCATTTTCTAGACTTCTCTGTATCTCTCTCTCTCTCGCTCTCTCTCTCTCTCTCTCTCTCTTCTAACCCCTACTAGACTTCTTTCCTACCATTCGTACTTTATATACATCACCATTAATACAACTGAAATTCCTTTAATGATAACCTATCACATCGTTATGAGATAAGAGAAAAACAGAAAAAAAAATTCAACTTACACCGTAAAATATTCCACTACAACACAGACCGCTAGACTGAACAGTACTATGAAAATAAACTTCCGTGAATCAAGCGCGCTTATAACACGAAGTCTCACATCCGACTAGTTTAAATATAATCTGGTAAATAAAAGTTGGACGACACTAATTCACCCTCGACTAACATCTAGGTTAACCAATCAGAGAGAGGATTTCTATCGGACACCCATCAACGAAATGACTGACCTTTGGATTAACCAACCAGAGAGGAGGATTTCTATCGGACACCCACCAACGAAATGACTGACCTCTGGATTAACTAATCAGAGAAGAGGATTACTGTTATCGTGATAACTGACCTCATTTTCAACTTGAAGTGCTGTCGAGTCTGATGCATGGGTTACTTTAAAGCGATTCGGCCCCTGATACAATCCACCTAGCGGGTCAATGGTGGGGGAAATAATACAAGTGGCGGGTTACTTGAACGCGTTTTGACCCCTGATGCAATACCAGGAGTTCCATGACAGTTATAAATAGTTGGATACAACGAGCAGGAAGTTATATTCAAGGTCCAAAATGTTAGACCAAATAACTAAGATTTTACCACCAGAACACACAAATTTAGGCTCATATTCAAAAAGTCGACCTTAAAACCTTACAAATCTACTCTCATACTCATAAAAGTTAGACACATCAAACAGATAATTACTTCCAAACTCCAAAAAGTTAGAACAAATCACTAAGATTTTACCACCAGAACACACAAATTTAGGCTCATATTCAAAAAGTCGACCTTAAAACCATACAAATCTACTCCCATACTCATAAAAGTTAGACACATCAAACAGATAATTACTTCCAAACTCCAAAAAGTTAGAACAAATCACGCCTCGCTCGTTCTCTAACATTGCCACGATCGTTCTTTAACACTGCCTCCAGCGTTCTTCGAGCGTTCTCTAACATTACCTCGAACGTTATCTAACATTGCCACGATCGTTCTTTAATATTGCCTCCAGCGTTCTTCGATCGTTCTCTAACATTACCTCGAGCGTTCTCTAACATTGCCTCGATCGTTCTCTAACATTACCTCGAGCGTTCTCTAACATTGCCACGATCGTTCTTTAACACTGCCTCCAGCGTTCTTCGAGCGTTCTCTAACATTACCTCGAGCGTTCTCTAACATTGCCACGATCGTTCTTTAACATTGCCTCCAGCGTTCTTCGATCGTTCTCTAACATTACCTCGAGCGTTCTCTAACATTGCCTCGATCGTTCTCTAACATTACCTCGAGCGTTCTCTAACATTGCCTCCAGCGTTCTCTTCACAAGTTTCGGAAGGGAACCATTTGTCGTACTGGAGAAAAAACTCGTTTACCCTATCCCTTTTAACGACCTCTTCTAATGATGACTCACTGAGTGCCAAGTACAGACTATCTGTATCCATTTCACAGAGTTGAAAGTCGGACCTCTCTACGAATCTATCCAGGAAGTCATAGTAAAATTCCAACATTCGCAATTTGGCGTACTGGTAGACGAAAAAACCAATCTGTGAAGGAAGATCCCACAGGATACTTCGTTTTCCAAGCGACACCTCTTACAGGTCTTCACCAATAGGCGTCATGGTTTTAAACAGGGGGTTATTTACTAACTTTGTTGTATTGGCCCCCTCTTTAACATAGGTCACGTTCACATGTTTCCCCAAATTCGTCAAGGTCTTCCCATAGGCCGAGAAAAATATTACCACCAGATCACAAAAATGTAGGCAGAAACCTAGGAGGCAAGGGCAGAAACCTAAGAGGCAAAGACAGAAACCTAGGAGACAAGGTCAGAAACCTAGGAGGCAAGGGCAGAAACCTAGGATGCAAGGACAGAAACCTAGGAGGCAAGGGCAGAAACCTAGGAGGCAAGGGCAGAAACCTAAGAGGCAAGGGCAGAAACCTAGGAGGCAAGGTCAGAAACCTAGGAGGCAAGGGCAGAAACCTAGGAGGCAAGGGCAGAAACCTAGGAGGCAAGGACAGAAACCTAGGAGGCAAGGGCAGAAACCTAGGAGGCAAGGGCAGAAACCTAGGAGGCAAGAACAGAAACCTAGCAGGCAAGGACAGAAACCTAGGAGGCAAGGACAGAAACCTAGGAGGCAATGGCAGAAACCTAAGAGGCAAGGACAGAAAACTAGGAAGCAAAGGCTGAAAAACACTCGTACTGACTAAGGCTTCCAGGTGTATTTGATTGTCTCCCTATTTTTGTCTGCATAACCTAATATATCACTTTCATTTAATCTATCGATAAACGTTTCAAAGTCATTTCTGTTGTTAACTAACAAGGGTTTGTCTAACCCTGTCGCGTTATTTGAGCTTGCGTGAAAGTAACGCAGCCCCAGTGTCTCTCTATGTCTTAAAACTAGATGATGACTATAATTTTAGGTTACTAAAATAACACGTGGATACTAAACAATCAACTTATCGAAAATATGAATTTACCCCCTGATCATTTTTTAAGGGTTACGCCCACAAAATCGGTAAAAATCGTAAATTTTCACTCTAGGAATACCCCAAACTTTATTTTAGACATCCCCATTGCAAAAATTTACATTAAAAACCACTTTTTGGATTTTACGCCCTGATCATTTTTGAGGGTTACGCCCATAAAATCGGTAAAAATCGTAAATTTTCACTCTAGGAATACCCCAAACTTTATTTTAGACATCCCCATTGCAAAAATTTACATTAAAAACCACTTTTAGGATTTTACCCCTTTATCATTTTTGAGGGTTACGCCCATGGAATTGATAAAAATCGTAAATTTAACACGCAGGCTTACCTAAAACTTTATTTTAGACATCCCCATACCAAAAATTAACTTAAAAATCACTTTTGAAATTGTAAACCCATTACCATTTTTGAGGGTTACGCCCCTGAAATCGATAAAAAATTGAAATATAACCTCAAGCATACCATCCACACCAAAAATTAACTTAAAAATCACTTTTGAAATTGTTACCCCCTTACCAATTTTTTAGGGTTACGCCCATGGAATCGATAAAAATCGTAAATTTAGCACGTAGGCTTACCTAAAACTTTATTTTAGACATCCCCATACCAAAAAATAACTTAAAAATCACTTTTGAAATTGTAACCCCCCTTACCATTTTTGAGGGCTACGCCCCTGAAAACCATAAAAAATTGAAATATAACCTCAAGGCATACCCCAAACATAATATTTGACACCCCTACATATCAAACTCCATAAAAAAAAACAACAAAAAACTAGTAGTAGGGAAGGGTGTTATGAGCTAGGATTTGAACATTTATGATTGATGAATTTCTCACCATACATCTGCGTAGCATGCATGGCTCAAAAACACCTCTCCCTACTACTAGTTTTTTGTTGTTTTTTTTATGGAGTTTGATATGTAGGGGTGTCAAATACTATGTTTGGGGTATGCCTTGAGGTTATATTTCAATTTTTTATCGTTTTCAGGGGCGTAACCTTCAAAAATGGTAAGGGGGGGGGGTGGGTTACAATTTCAAAAGTGATTTTTAAGTTAATTTTTGGAGTTTTTTGTTGTTTTTTTTTATGGAGTTTGATATGTAGGGGTGTCCAATATTATGTTTGGGGTATGCCTTGAGGTTATATTTCAATTTTTTATCGATTTCAGGGGCGTAACCCTCAAAAATTGTAAGGGGGGTTACAATTTCAAAATTGATTTTTAAGTTAATTTTTGGTATGGGGATGTCTAAAATAAAGTTTTAGGTAAGCCTACGTGCTAACTTTACGATTTCTATCGATTCCATGGGCGTAACCCTAAAAAATGGTAAGGGGGTAACAATTTCAAAAGTGATTTTAAGTTAATTGTTGGTGTGGATGGTATGCTTGAGGTTATATTTCAATTTTTTATCGATTTCAGGGGCGTAACCCTCAAAAATGGTAAGGGGGGTTACAATTTCAAAAGTGATTTTTAAGTTAATTGTTGGTATGGGGATGTCTAAAATAAAGTTTTAGGTAAGCCTGCGTGGTAAATTTACGATTTTTATCAATTCCATGGGCGTAACCCTCAAAAATGATAAGGGGGTAAAATCCTAAAAGTTATTTTTTAATGTAAATTTTTGCAATGGGAATGTCTAAAATAAAGTTTGGGGTATTCCTAGAGTGAAAATTTACGATTTTTACCGATTTTATGGGCGTAACCCTCAAAAAATGATCAGGGGGTAAACTCATATATTCGATAAGTTGGTTGTTTAGTATCCACGTGTTATTTTAGTAACCTATTTTCGAAAAGTTGGTTTTTTAGTATCCACGTGTTATTTGTGTAACCTAAAATTATAGTCATCATCTAGTTTTAAGACATAGAGAGACACAGGGACTGCGTTACTTTCACGCAAGCTCAAATAACGCGACAGGGTTAGACAAACCCTTGTTAGTTAACAACAGAAATGACTTTGAAACGTTTATCGATAGATTAAATGAAAGTGATATATTAGGTTATGCAGACAAAAATAGGGAGACAATCAAATACACCTGGAAGCCTTAGTCAGTACGAGTGTTTTTCAGCCTTTGCTTCCTAGTTTTCTGTCCTTGCCTCTTAGGTTTCTGCCATTGCCTCCTAGGTTTCTGTCCTTGCCTCCTAGGTTTCTGTCCTTGCCTCCTAGGTTTCTGTCCTTGTCTCCTAGGTTTCTGTCCTGCCTCCTAGGTTTCTGCCCTTGCCTCCTAGATTTCTGACCTTGCCTCCTAGGTTTCTGTCTTTGCCTCTTAGGTTTCTGCCCTTGCCTCTTAGGTTTCTGCACTTGCCTCCTAGGTTTCTGACCTTGCCTCCTAGGTTTCTGTCCTTGCATCCTAGGTTTCTGCCCTTGCCTCCTAGGTTTCTGACCTTGCCTCCTAGGTTTCTGTCTTTGCCTCTTAGGTTTCTGCCCTTGCCTCCTAGGCTTCTGCCTACATTTTTGTGATCTGGTGGTAATATTTTTCTCGGCTTATGGGAAGACCTTGACGAATTTGGGCAAACATGTGAGCGTGACCTATGTTAAAGAGGGGGCCAATACAACAAAGTTGGTAAATAACCCCCTGTTTAAAACCATGACGCTTTGTGGTGAAGACCTGTATGAGGTGTCGCTTGGAAAACGAAGTATCCTGTGGGATCTTCCTTCACAGATTGGTTTTTTCGTCTACCAGTACGCCAAATTGCGAATGTTGGAATTTTACTATGACTTCCTGGATAGATTCGTAGAGAGGTCCGACTTTCAACTCTGTGAAATGGATACAGATAGTTTGTACTTGGCACTTAGCGAGTCATCATTAGAAGAGGTCGTTAAAAGGGATAGGGTAAACGAGTTTTTTCTCCAGTACGACAAATGGTTCCCTTCCGAAGCTTGTGAAGAGAACGCTAGAGGCAATGTTAAAGAGCGATCGTGGCAATGTTAGAGAACGCTCGAGGTAATGTTAGAGAACGATCGAGGCAATGTTAGAGAACGCTCGAGGTAATGTTAGAGAACGATCGAAGAACGCTGGGGGCAATGTTAAAGAACGATCGTGGCAATGTTAGAGAACGCTCGAGGTAATGTTAGAGAGCGCTCGAAGAACGCTGGAGGCAGTGTTAAAGAACGATCGAGGCAATGTTAGAGAACGAGCGAGGCGTGATTTGTTCTAACTTTTTGGAGTTTGGAAGTAATTATCTGTTTGATGTGTCTAACTTTTATGAGTATGGGAGTAGATTTGTATGGTTTTAAGGTCGACTTTTTGAATATGAGCCTAAATTTGTGTGTTCTGGTGGTAAAATCTTAGTGATTTGTTCTAACTTTTTGGAGTTTGGAAGTAATTATCTGTTTGATGTGTCTAACTTTTATGAGTATGGGAATAGATTTGTATGGTTTTAAAGTCGACTTTTTGAATATGAGCCTAAATTTGTGTGTTCTGGTGGTAAAATCTTAGTGATTTGGTCTAACATTTTGGACCTTGAATATAACTTCCTGCTCGTTGTATCCAGCTATTTATAACTGTCACGGAACTCCTGGTATTGCATCAGGGGTCAAAACGCGTTCAAGTAACCCGCCACTTGTATTATTTCCCCCACCATTGACCCGCTAGGTGGATTGTATCAGGGGTCGAATCGCTTTAAAGTAACCCATTCATCAGACTCGACAGCACTTCAAGTTGAAAATGAGGTCAGTTATCACGATAACAGTAATCCTCTTCTCTGATTAGTTAATCCAGAGGTCAGTCATTTCGTTGGTGGGTGTCCGATAGAAATCCTCCTCTCTGGTTGGTTAATCCAAAGGTCAGTCATTTCGTTGATGGGTGTCCGATAGAAATCCTCTCTCTGATTGGTTAACCTAGATGTTAGTCGAGGGTGAATTAGTGTCGTCCAACTTTTATTTACCAGATTATATTTAAACTAGTCGGATGTGAGACTTCGTGTTATAAGCGCGCTTGATTCACGGAAGTTTATTTTCATAGTACTGTTCAGTCTAGCGGTCTGTGTTGTAGTGGAATATTTTACGGTGTAAGTTGAATTTTTTTTTCTGTTTTTCTCTTATCTCATAACGATGTGATAGGTTATCATTAAAGGAATTTCAGTTGTATTAATGGTGATGTATATAAAGTACGAATGGTAGGAAAGAAGTCTAGTAGGGGTTAGAAGAGAGAGAGAGAGAGAGAGAGAGAGAGAGAGAGAGAGAGAGAGAGAGAGAGAGATACAGAGAAGTCTAGAAAATGATAAACAGTTCCCGGTTTAAAAAGATGACTGAAATAGGTGTGGATCTTTTCGAAATTGAGATGGAGAAAAAGAAAACTGTTTGGGACTTACCCCTACAAATCGGTTTCTTCGTGTATCAATATGCGAAACTTCGTATGTTAGAATATTATTTTGAGTTCTTAGATAAGTTTGTAGATAGGTCCGACTTTCAGTTATGTGAAACAGATACTGATAGTTTATACTTAGCCTTAAGCGCCCCTAAGTTAGAGGACATAGTTAAGTCAGGTCTGCGGAATGAGTTTAATAGTGTATATAAAGACTGGTTTCCTGCCGAGTTTTGCGATGCGCATATTAACAAGACAGACTGTATAAACTGTAAAGGTGTTAAAGCATACACCAAAACGCCCTAACCCTATCCCTAATGGTGAACCTACCCCTAACCCTAACGGTTAACCTAACCCTAACCTTAAGGTGAACCTACCCCTAACCCTTACCCTAACCCTAACGGTGAACCTAACCCTAACCCTAACACTAACGGTGAACCTAACCCTAACCCTAACGGTGAACCTAACCCTAACCCTAATGGTGAACCTAACCCTAACTCTAACGGTTAGATATTTAACTCTTTACACTACCAGCTTAGACTAACCAGGAATCTCTAACAGTTTTACTCTTATGCTTCATTTATGGTACAACGCTAAGCAGACACCCAACTACATAGCTATAAATAAATGTTATCCCTGTACTATATATTTACTCAATGTACTGAATATGTTTGTAATGTTATACACCTATTGAGATAATAAAAGAATAAAATATATCTTTGTCTTCTGTTTATATTGATCGTTTTTCATTGATGTTGTATAATCTACTAACCTATCACTATCGAGCAAGTACAGCAAGAACTCCAAAGTCAGCATACACCAGACATAAACACGTCACTTCCGGGGTCACCGGGCCTAGAGGTCAACACCTCGACACGAAATGTCACGGTTAACTCCCCCTGCGCCTCCCGCGCGATCCGGCGCCCGCCGCACGAGGGGTCACGCCGACCGCACGACCGATTAACTCCCCTTGATTCTCGTGTACATTAGGTGCGCCGCGCACCTACTATATAGCTTTGTTAATTTACGGCCAAATGCGACCATTACAACATTGTATACTACTTGCGGGGCTGTTAAATCAGAAAATCGCGAAGTACACCACAATAAAAGATCACGGAGGGAAGCTGAATCATTTTTCCTGGCCATTCAAGAGCTGCCGTCTCATTCAAGTATGAGGCAGTAATCAATAAGCAAATCAAGAGTCCATACCAGCAAGATTTGTCAGGAGCCGACAATTAGTACATAAAGCGGCCAGATTTAACAAGGCAGCGAAACGGGCCAAGCAGAACACAGCCACGGTTGCAGAATCTGCAGAAGAGTCGCAGAACAGAATCAGAACGTTCACAGTTAGCAAAAACGTCTGTTTACATTTCCATGGATGTTACAAGCACGTTATCGTCACGTTATTATCGACACAAAACGTATGTGTTAGAAACTAATTATTACAAAATAACTAAGGTCGAAAAATCAAATTGTAGTCCACACTCAACTTTCACGTTAGATGAGTGCACAAGTAAAGCAGAAAAGTTTGTTTATTTTTTTTCAAGCATGTGATCCAAGAAATTAACTGATTTTGTGTGCTGGAAAAATGCCGAGTATTTTCCACGTTCTTGCTTTTATGCGTTGCAACTAGATCGAAATTCATGGAAAGATTGTCTATTCGTTACTATTTGTTAACTATCTTGGAAAGGTCTGCATGACAATTTATTTATCAGAAAATCGTCCAGTAAACAATTGTAATCTCCATAATGTTCAAAATTAAATTACCTAAACGTATATCTCCACACTAGTTAATACTGTTATACACGTTTTTCTTCAATAGCTGTGTGCTACTTCTCTGTTACTGCACTCACAACAATCACAAACTGCTGTTCTATAGTTGGCACCCTTGACTACCTCACTGTTATGCATTGTTAAAACACAACTGTATGTTAGAACAATACTCACCAAACAGAAAGACCTTACTCTCGCTTATTTTAACAATTTTTCAGTGTCTGCTAATATCATCAGCCACACAATAGTAATTATACAATATGTTTAATGCTGCATTAAAAATAAATTGTTTAGCCTCAAAAATAAAAATGATTTAATTTTATTAATTAATACACATTTAAAATACCCACATAGCAACTTATTATTACAAATAAAATTGAGTATCTTCACTTGAGCAAAAAAAGACGGCACGCCACTGGTGAATATAAATATTGCAAGCTGTGTCTCTTGCATAAATTACACATCATTTGCAGAAGCCATTATTTTTAAGTTAAAATAGTCAAGTTACTAGTCTGAGTGAGCAACGTTGCCATGGCTGGTGAAATTTCTCTTCAAGCCGTTGATTATGTTGTGATCGCTGCTGTTCTACTGATCTCTTTAAGTATAGGAGTCGTGTTTGCTGTGAAAGATTTCAGAAATGCCACTAGACTGGAATACTTGCTTGGTGGAAGGCGAATGTTCATGATTCCTGTTGCCTTGTCTGTGTTTGCTTCATTTTCAGTAAGTACGAGTATAATGGTATTATGTCGTATCTGATATTACGAGTAAAGTATAATCAGAGGGCGGTGAATCTTATCTATTTTTAAACGATCTTGTACTAACGAAAACTGAAGGGAAACAGGCAGAGCAAAATATACATTTGACCCAAAAAGAGGATAAAAACAAGAAAATTACAGAGCCAACCAACATCCGTATCACCATCAGGTCGCGTGTGCAGAATATTGCATCCATCACAGTCCGTCTAAAAGTGCCTGTTTCTAGCCCAGTCTTCCACTTCTTCTAGATCCATTTTCACTGTCTCTTTGATGTCTGAAACCATGTTCATCTTGGTCTGCCTTGGTCTACCTTGATTTACTTTAACTAGGCCTTTCCTTACTGTTCTTCCCAGTCTACAATGTCTTTTGACGTTACCATATTTTAATTTTCTCTGTAGAATATCGTGTTGTGTAATTGAGCCAGTTGTTTTCTATCTATAGTTAGATGTGTTAATATGCCTTCATTGCCCTTTTTAATTATACAAGATATCTTAAGCAATTTTCTGTAGCATTTTGTTTCGAATTAATCCGTTTTTCTTCCTTGTTGTTGGCGATATGGTCTTTGATTAACAACAACATGTTTCTATCGAGACGATAGATGTCGTCAGCTATTTTAATCTTGCTGTCTTCCAGGTTTTTGCCACATGTTCTTCATGGCGTTTAATGTTTCTGTTACTTTTGCTATCTTATTTCCATATCTGTATTGTAGTCCCCAAAGTTAATTAATACAGATCCCATATATTCATAGTGTGTTACAATTTCATGTTCTTTACTGTTGATTTTGGGAGCCGCGAGTGGTTAGTGAAATGGACTACAAAGAACAATAGGTCTGATTTGACGCTGATCGACAGCTTCCATGTTCACCCAGCCTTAAATGGGTAACGGATTTTTTTTTCTGGGAAGGTAAAACGTCACGGGCGTAATAATGACCACATTACATCAAAAATCATGTGCCGAATGTCTGTAAAAATGTATAGTCGCTAACACCATATTCCCTATACGCCACTTGGAGTGACGAGGCTCTTTACTTTACTTACTGTTGATGCTGATTTGCATGACCTCAGTAACTTTAAAGTTACTGCCTTTTTAACATAGTGCCACACGTTCTTCATTATATATGGTGTTTGTGTCACTATTGCTAATCTTCTTTTGATCTTCTTCTGACAGTCTCCCTTGTTAGTTAATACAGATCCCATATATTCATAGATTGTTATAATTTCAAGTTCTTCACTCTTGATACTGATTTTGTATTGCTATTGTGTTCTGTCCATGGACATATTTTGATTTTCTGAATATTTAGATAGAGGTTTTGCTCTTTACATTTTTTTCAAACATACTCAGTATCCCCTTTACTCGATTTGCACTGTAAGAGGAGGATTGTGTCATCAGTGTTAATGAGTTCTGGAATTATAAATTAAAATTATTGTTATATATAATATTAAAATTTATTTTTGAAAGGTCTAATAAATCAGTTACCATAGAGAATACAAATAAATGCAAAATATATTGTTTTCAATCATTCATTATTAGGAATAATATAATCATGCTTTTGTTTCTCGTGTACCACAAGTCATCTGTAAATTCTTCTTATTTCTCTTCGTTAATTGTGTTTTGAGCAATCATGTCCGCTCCTCTACCCAAATTCTTCCTATCCTTCATCGTCTTATTATCTGACAGTACCTGTCTTTTCTATAACTTTCATCGTTACCTTCTGTTCGTTTCATGGTGGACTAACGCAATATAATTCCTTCAATATTTAGTTAATGTTTTCTGTATGTTATTTATGTACAGAGGGCAAGAACATAGCGTCTGAATGGAGATTATTTGATTAAATAAGAGGTGACGTATAGACAAGGCCGAAGTGTTGCATTTATCGCTGTTACCTTCAGACAGTTACTGCCACTTGGTGTTAGAATTCAGAGAACAATTCCATTACGTTGGAAAGTGGGAAGACTGACCGTTGACTTTCAGTTATTCTGTGGGTCTACAGTTGGGCCAGTAACATGACCCTTTTCATGGCAGTGTGAGAGAGCTAACAATCTCATTTCTTTCGTAAATGAAAGATCAATATATCTATATATATATATATATATATATATATATATATATATATATATATATATATACACATGTATCTCTTCACACTAATGCTATAAATATATAAACTTAAAAAAAATTATATTGCAACTGGCTACGGTCAAAGAAATGATAGTAAACTGTCTCATGCATCGGATGTCGTAAGAGGAGACTAAGGAGATTCGTTTCAATGTTTTCGATGAACTACAGAGTGGTTTCATCTTCTTCATCATCATCATTGAGTGCCGTCTCCGCATCGAAGGTTGGCTACAGTAGAACGCCATTCCAATCTGTCTCTTGCTTTGATGGTGCTGATTGTCATAGGTTGACTTGTTCATCTTTTCATATTACTCGTCCATGTTAGTCATGGTCTGCCTCTGCCTCTTTTACCTCGTATTTTCCCTTCCAATATTACTTTTATTAGGCTGTTGTGTCTTTTAACATGCCCCAAAAATTTCATTTGTCTTGTTTTAATTGTGTTTAGAAGTTCTCTTTTCATTTGTAGTTGTTTTAAAGCTTCATCACTTGTTTTCTTTTCTTTCCATTCAATTCTACCTATTCTCTTCTATAGATAAACATTTCATAGGCTTCAATTTTCTGTTCTGTTTTGTGGTCTAATGTCCATGTTTCTGCACGATACAGGAATTTGAGAAGATGTAACATTTTGGTCTCATCTTAGCTGAAGCAATTTGCAGTGTTTTCCCCACTCAATTTGGCGGGCGTATTCATACAGGGGAACGGGCGGAGACGCGGATCTGAACACTGTGGAGTAGTCCATTATTCAATTAAATTGACTTGTCGACTAAACTAAATTAAAGAAAAACTAAACTAAGCGAAAGATTAACAATATAGATACTTGCACCATATTCTTAATAAGCGGCTCCACGCTTGTGATATAGCGGGATAACTTCTACAACCTGTTTTCTCTAATTGGTTATTGATTAGTTGGAGACAGCGTGATTGATGGTGGTAGAGTTTTGACATTATCGTTTTTAGTCACGTTAGGTACAATTAGGTTAGGATAGCAATATCTTTGGAAGGTTTTGACACCCGTTGGTCTGACAGGTGAGGCTGAGCGAGAGAGGCCCCAAATTTGTGAGAGATTAATTTACAGTTTCTGATAATCACATTCGGCGAGGTTGATAAAAATTATATATATATATATATATATATATATATATATATATATATATATATGGTAATGGAAGGCCCCGGTATCACTGCAAACGAATTAAAATCCATAATTGCTCAACCGCCCGTGCCAGTGGAATCATCCGAATTAATATCTCATATCCCACACAAAGAAAGGTACCTGCAGTCCCCATCATACCACACGCCCAAAGACATCAGGCGAAACCGCACAGAAAGTGATCACAGCCATCTGTACCCCGTCACACGATATCATCATTCATCATAAGCAATTGAAATATGATAAATATATATATATATATATATATATATATATATATATATATATATATATGTTTGTGTGTGTGTGCGAACAGCGTTCTATCACTACATGTGGTCCGTGACCATCGTTGGCATGGTGTCCCAGGTTTACCACATATATTGTATCTCTACTTCCGGTGTCTCTGCAAGGATGCCCCGACTCTGTTCGGTTTGTTTTCCCCTTGAAGTCCAACACACCATAGATGTGTTATTTATAATTGAATATATATAGTCACGTGATCTATCAATCATTGTTTGCTTAGTATGACTGCTCAGATTCGTTCTGACTTCAGCACTTGAGTAATTCTTGGCTGCTAATTTAAATGGACGAACCTATTCTGACAATTTCCCGGGACAGGTACTTAAAGGTATATTTGATTTATAAACATATTACTAATTACAATGCTGCATAAATAATATGCCGAAGGTATGTTAATAATATGGGCACCTTAACCATACTCCCTATACGCGATATGGTGTGACGGAGCTCTAAACTGTTTGTTTTTTTTTACTATTACATTTCAGCCGAATCGCGATAGCTCAGTGGTTAGTGAACTGGAATACAAAGGACAAAAGGCCGAGTTCGATTCTGACCGACGGCTGCCATGTTCACCGAGTCTTAAGTGGGCATCACATTTTTTTTCTGGGGAAGTAAAACGGCACTGGCTTAAACCCGACCACATTACCCCAAAAATCATGTGCCGAAGGTCAATAACATTTATACGTCACTAACACCATATTCCCTATACGCCACTTGGCGAGACGGGGCTCTTTACTTTTTATTTTTACTTTTATTACATTTCAGCATTAATCCGTGGTCTAAATAATACACTTGTCAGATTACCAGATAGTCACAACCTTTATTTTCATTGAGGCAGTTCTTGATTTTTCCTATAGCTGGGGATTATAAATCTTCTTAAGGATTTTCGGCCTCCTATTAAATTTATGTTTATGACTGTAATTAAAAAAAAAAACATAGACAATAAAATATTCCATGTACGCTAAGTGTATCAAATCGATTCTTTCTTTCTCGTGTCAATGCATAACTTATGTCACCTTGTCTTATTTAACTTTGTCTTCGTCCCACTCGTGTTCAAAGAAATAATAATCGACTTTTGTAGTCGTGAAATTATAACTAGTTTTTTTTTTAAACATGTACTCTTAAATCAGCGAGTCACTTCTAAAGGCAATAAGTATCTTCATCAAGGTATCTCATCTAACACTTTGTAATTGCTATCTTTTAGCTGCCTATATGCATTTTTTTTATTGAGAACAGAGACACAAGAGCATTTTGTTAATCATATGTCACTTCAAACTTATTTTTATATTTTATAATGTTCAACAATGGCAACATTTGATATGCCACTTCTTTGGTGTATTATACGATAGCTCCTCGTGCTCCAAAACCAAGAGAACGTGGGTTCGAATTCCACTAAGGTAGTCTTTTCTTTTTTTAAATAGTGAATGAAATTAAAATCTCAGAACGAGCAGCACGCTGGGACTGCTCACAAGAAAAAACAAACCTTTATTCTCTGGTCCAATATGTCCCCCCACCCCAATACCACCGTAATGGGGATAATGGAATAAATCCGTAAAGATACCTTTTTTTATTTTTCTTTATTTAGCGCTAAAACAGCGTTTATTTTATTTTTAGATCCACCATACTTTGTAAAATATACTTTTCATGTATTCTATTTATGTGATTTTCTTAAATCACAATATTAAGTGTTATAGTTATCTTCATTCGTCCTTTTCTGAATGCATTTATGTTGTGTACTGTACTTTCCTCAAATTAAAAGACATCCTGTTGTGTGTTTTATTAATTGTCAAATGGATGTATGTATTCAGTCAGGTATCGCCTATATCGGATTGCCTGCTGACGTATACACCTACGGCGCAATGGTAATGCCTTCTCAACTAGGATCAATAATAGGATACCCGTGTGCAGCCTTCACCTTGGTTCCACTCCTTTACCCACTACGTCTGACCAGCCTGTACGAGTACCTCGAGTTGAGATTCCATTCCATTTTCGTACGAAAGATGGTTCTATTAATCTCAATGATACAGACGCTGTGTTACATGGCGGTAGCTCTACTTGCTCCAGCGCTGGCTCTTCAGGTAATCTTTTACAACTTTGTAACTGCCCCAATACATCTTAGTATCATCATGTAAATATCTTTTCGATATCATGTTTTCATAAAATATATATATTTGAATGTTGTATATTTAATCCATCAACATCATTACGAATTCTTACATGCCTGCACTCTAATAGTTTACACAGTTGCTTAGTTACTAGTTGCTGAACCTCTTCACTGCCAGACTTTATAAAAGAAAAGTACCACCAGGTACCGGACCAAAATTAAGGCAAAAAACATGTATTCTATATATAAATAAATATATATATATATATATATATATATATATATATATATACAGGGTGTTTTTAAAGTAGCAGTGCAGTGAATATTTCTAATATTCAGTAAATGACGTAATCATAATCTACGTACCACAATTTTGTAAACCACATTTATGAACAAATCGCTGCTTCCTTTAAGGTTTTATTTACGTAAAGGACGGGCACTACGCTACTTTCACTATCTCATTGCTTGAAGGAAATGGTGTTGACGATTGAAAACAGGGTATTTCTGGTTGAGCATGTATTTCGTAATGGCGGTAAATATACGGATGAGGTCATTAGACAATTCGTGAGGAAATTTCCAGACTCACAAGTCCCTCACCGAAATTCTGTTACAAAATTGATCAAAAAGTTTCGTGAAACCGGTAGTGTGGTAGATGCATACCGATCTGGAAGACCTTCAATTTCACAAGACCAAATTATGGAACTCCAATACAGAATTACAATGAGTCCAAATGCATCTTTAAACCACTTGTCTCAACAGGTGCAAATATCTAAGAGTTCTGTTCACAAGGTTTTAAGAAGTGAACTAAACTATCGTCCATACAAATTAACTGAAGTGTCTCAACTCCAAGAAAGAGATTATGAATCCCGTTTAAACTACTGCATGTGGTTTCAGAATTTTATTTATGAACATGGCGCTGCCATACTTGACGTCACTTTTTTCACTGATGAGGCCTGGTTTCATTTATCCGGTTATGTGAACAGTCAGAACAATCGGCTGTGGAGCAGTGAAAACCCCCAAGAATTTCATCAAGTGCCGCTTTACGATCAAAAAGTCGGAGTGTGGTGCGCTATAAGTCGTATGCGGATAATAGGACCTATATTTTTTAATGAAACAATAAAGGCAGAACGTTACCGTACTTTAATTCTGGAACCGTTCATAGCACACCTTACAGAACGGGAAATTATGGAATCCTGTTTCAGCAGGATGGGGCAACAGCACACACAGCCACAACAACACTCAATTATTTAGAAAGCATATTTGCAAATCGCATTATTTCACGTGGAATCCGGCCTGCTCGTTCACCAGATCTAACACCCCCAGATTATTATCTGTGGGGGGGGGGCATTGAAGGGGAAAGTTTATGAAAATAATCCGCAGACAATTAATGACCTAAAGACTGAAATAGTAGACAAGATTAAACAAATATCACCAGACATTATTCTGAAGGTTTTCGCAAATATGGAAAGACGAATCACGACATGTCTTGAGGCCCGTGGTGGACATTTTCAACATATGCTTTAGGCACAACTTTATTGTGTTAATACCAACATTACCCATTATAAGCTCGCCGATAGCAGTCAAGTATATTTGAATAATACCATTTATTTTACAATTTGTGTGACGCATTAGTTAACCGCATTTCTGGTTACGTTTTTTCTTCCGAGAGTAGAAATTCACTGCACTGCAACTTTAAAAACACCCTGTATATATATATATATATATATAAAGCGGCATATTTCTGGACCTACTGTACTTACATGCTTACTTTATATACGTTCATAGCAAATAAATGAATGAGGAATTTGAATATGTAAAGATTATGTGTGTATGGTGATTTAGAAATAAGTTAGATGAAATAAAGCTTGTTTTTTAATTTATTTTTCATTTAAAATTTGATTGAAAATCTATGGATGTTCTTGTCCTTTTATATGTTACTTATGTTTAAAAATAAATTTACATCAAAGATAAATATAATAAGGACTAAAATTTTTTAGTAATTTCTTTTCGTTATTTGCTGGTTTATTCTTTCCATTGTTATTCCGTTTAGTTCAGTTTTATTCAGTACAGTTCAAACATGGTACCAAATACCACCTGACGCTATCGTTGATAAAATGCAAGTACAGTCATCAAAATCACTATTTACTTTTCCCGACTTCTTCTACCTTTCAGCTCCTTGTGGGTCTTCAATAAACACTTTCCAAGTCGTTCTGTTTTTGCCATTCTTTTAAAATCATTCCATGTCTTCCTCATCATCTTCATCTCTGCTTCTATCTGTCTTCTGCAAGAATTTCTTGGTCATCCTGTTTGTCTTTTCCCCTGTTGATTCTAAAAAAAGGGTCTGTTGTGTAATACTCTAAGTTGTCTTCCGCAGTGTGTGTCACATCCAACGCCATCGTTTCGCTGTATCTCTTTATCCACTGGTATTTGACTGGTACATTTCCATAAATCTATGTTAGTGATCTTGTCCTCCCATTTACACTCTGCATAAGCATCAACTAATGAAAGTCTGTATCTTCGTGATTATCAGTTTTGTTCTCCATGTTTCACAGCCATATAAGAGGACCGATTAAACATTTAAGTTGAACATTTTTATTTTTGTATTTAGCCTAATTTCTTTGGATTTCCATATGTTTCCCAGTGCAACAAAAGCTCCTCTTGCTTTCGATATCCTTATATTGGTATCATTTTCTGTTCCTCCCTCTTTATGTATATTACTGCCAGATATATGTAAGATTTTAATTCTAGTAGTGGTATTTCTCCTAATTTTATTTGGTTATTGCCATCTGCATTAATTCTCATAATGGTGGTCTTATCTTTATTGATCGTCAGTCCTAGCTGTTGTGATTTCTCATAAAGTATGCTCATTTTATCCAGCATATGTTTATGACTGTGTCATAGGAGAGCTATGTCATCAGCAAAGTCTAGCAAGCATCCATTAATGAAAGTCTGTATCTTCATGCTTGTCAATTGTGTTGTTCTCTGTGTTTCACAGCCATATAATAGGACCGACTTAACATTTGAGTTGAAAATGTTCATTTTTGTATTGAACTTAATTTCTTTTGACTTCTATATGTTTCCCAGTTCAACAAAAGCTCCTCTTGCATTTGATACCTTTATTTTGGTATCATTTTCTGTCCCTCCCCCTTTATATATATATATATATATATTACTACCCAGATATATCAAAGATTGTACGTCTAGTAGAGTAGAGTACGTCCTAGCTGTTGTGATCTTTCATCAAGTATGCTCATTTTATCCTGGATCTGTTGATGGCTGTGTGATAGGAGAGCTATGTTATCAGCAAAGTCTAAATCATCAAGTTGTTTGGTCAGTGACCACTGGATTCCATTTATGTTGTTTTGAGTTATTTTCATAATCCAGTCTATGGCCAGTAGAAAGAAATATGGAGACAGTAAGCATTCCTGCCTTACTCCTGTTCTTATTTCAAATGCTTCTGTAATATGTCCTTCATGCACCACACTACATTTAGTTCCTTCATACATTGTTTTTATCAGGTTAATAAACTTTATGGGGATTCCGTAATGACTCAGCAACTTCCAAAGCATTCTTCTGTCTAAACTATCAAATACCTTTTAGTAATCTATGAATCCACTATAAAGTGGGGGCTGTAGTTCTAAACTTTGTTCAACTATTATACGTAGGGTAGTTATTTGATCAGCACCTGATCTGTTCTTCCTAAAGCCTGCTTGTTCATCTCTCAAATGTTTCTCTATGGCCTCTTTTAGTCTCTCCAGAGTGATTCTGCTTAAAATTTGTCCTGGTACTGATAGTAGCATAACTCCCCTATAATTTTGCACTCCCGTATATAACCTTCTTTCCAGTCTTTAGATAGTTCTTCCCTCTTCCCAAATTCTATCTAATAGATTATGTAACACCATTGTAGAAATGCTAATAACTGCTTTGATGGCTTCCGAAGGAATTTCATCTGGTCCTGTGGCTTTACCATTTTTTAATAGTTTGATGGCTTTCATTATTTCTTCTTTGCTTGGTTTTCCACAGTTAACGTGTAACTCTTCTTCTGCTGGTAGTATATCTGGAGGATTATTTGAGCCGAGTCTGTTCAAAAGTTCTTCAAAGTGCTCTTTCCGTCTCTCCATGTATTCCCTTTTATTACTAAGCAGATTTGCTTTCTTATCTTTAATAAAGGCATTGATCTGTTTGTATTTTCCACTTCATTTCTTAGTGCTGTTGTGCAGTTCATCTATATATTTCCTCCTATCCCTTTTAATGCATCTTCTCACTTCTTTGTTCACCTCTGTGTAAGCTTCCCGTGTCTTGGCTTTATTACTTCTCGTTTTGCTTTTATTTATTTCCGGTTTTTTTGTTCTTTCTTTTTTTAATTGTATCCGGGGTACTGCTGTCATCCATGCCTTATTCTGGCGTTCTCTTTTCTGCAGCGTTTCTTCGAATGTCTCTTTCCATATATCCTTCACCTGTTTCAAATGATCTTCTATATTTATTGTATTTACTAGTTGTTGGAGGACTTAGTATTTGATATGGTGACTGCGAATTTATCGTTAAATCCATAATCTTTAAGAAATCCTAAATTGAAATACTTTCTACCCTTATTCGTTGTTGTATATCTTTTTAGTTTAAGTTTAAGTTTGGCAATAAGAAGATGATGATCTGAAGCTACATCTGCCCCTCTATATATTTTTAAATCCATTTGATTTTCCGTTCTATGATCTGGTGGCACCCATGTAGCTTTGTGTATTCTTTTATGTTGGAATACAGTTCCTCCTAGGCTCACTTGATTAAGGGCACACACATTCACAACTATCTCTTCATTCTCGTTTATATCTCCAAGTCTATGTTTTCCTTGAGGGGGAGGGGGCGGGGACATTTTCCCGACTACAGCCGATAAAACTCAAAAAATAAAACCTATGGAAGGGAAATAATGAAGAAAATTAATGCCATTGATTATTGGTTACATCCCTTAATAAAATAACAACATTGTTCTGAAGTTCTATGTTCTATTAATGTTCCTAAAGATCTACAACGATTATTTAATGAAATAAACATGGCAAGCAACAGTTATGGATTAGATATGAATATGAAAAAGACTATGTCAAACGCCTTTGTGAGATCAACAAAGTCTATAAATTGAGGTCTTCTTTGTTCCTTGCCTTTTTCTTGCAACTGGCGGAGAGTAAAAATCATATCCGTGGTTGACCGTCCAGCTCTAAACCCACACTGGGACTCAGGAAGGATACGTTCCGCCAAATGACGTAGGCGCTTTAAAACAGTTCTTGCGAATGTCTTTCCAGGTATACTCAGTAGGGATATACCCCTATAATTGTTGCAATCCCCTTTGTCCCCCTTATTTTTTTATAATGTTACAATCTTGGCATCTTTCATGTCTTGTGGTATATCACCACTTCTCCAGCATTGGACAAGGAGTTTCTGGAGGTGGGCAGGAGTGTTTCAAGGTTTTCCTTGAGTATTTCGGCTGGGATGTTGTCGGTACCAGAAGCTTTTCTACTTGAGAAGTCGAGGATGACATCATGAAGTTCTTTCTCAGTAGGTTCATTGTCCAGTTCAGTCAGCACTGAGTATTTTGGGACTAGCTGGTCTAGGAGTGGGCTTGCTGGTCTGTCTACAGAATATAGACTTGAGTCATGTTCGACCCATCTTTCCAGCTGTTTAGTTTTGTCACTGATAGATTTACTGTGATCATCTTTTAAGGGAGAAATTATTTTAGATGTTTGGGCCTAGAGCAATCCTAATGTTAGTGTACATAGTTCGTGAATGACCCAGTTCAACAGCTTTCTGGATAATAGAGCATAGATTTGACCAGTACTCATTCGCACATCTCCTTGATTCACTTTGTACTTCTGCTCTTGCTTGTTTGAATTTGTCTTTTGTGTTCTGGCATGGGTAGTTCTTCAAGGATAGGGAAGTCTTCTTCCTCTTCTCTACAAGTGGCATGAGTTTCTTTGAGTTTTCTTGAACCCAATCCTTAGTGGAGTGTTGCTCGTTTTCCAAAAGAAGAGATTGTGCTGTCAATGATGTGAGATTTTAGCCGGTTCATGAATCATCTACATTGTCTAGGTCTTCTGCTTTCTCCCTGCGTTTCTGGAAGGCATTCGTGAACAGGACTTGGTTGACTGATAATTTTGTTGCAGGGATATTGATCCTAGGCCTGAATGGATCTCTAGATTTATAAACCATTTTGTTTGTTGTTTTCACTTTGCTAATAAGTGCATGGTCTGTGTCACAGTCTGCGCTATGGTATGCTTTGGTTACTCTAACATTATTTAAGTGTTGTCTGGTAACTAGGACAAAGTCCAGCTGGTGTCAATGCCCGGACCTTGGGTGGAGCCATGTTGCCTTTTGTTGATTCTTGACGCTGAAAAATGTGTTGGTGGCACACAGGTTGTTAAAGGAACAAAATTATAGAAGTCTTTGACCATTTCGTTCATTTTGAGCTTCCTGTGCGAAACTGGTGGATTGTATTGAGATCTACTTTGTTATGTAGAGACATTAAAATGCTAATGGAATCATTTTACATTGAAATGCTTCAGGACATTGTCCCAGGTCGCAATGCTAATTGACAATATCCGAGGTCGCAATGACAATGGGCATTGTTCGAATTCTGGATGCTAGAGGGCTTTGTTTGACAACTATGATAATGCTTAAAAAATATATGCATAAGTCATTATATGTTTGCTTTGATCTCTCCTAGATCAATGGAAAAAATACTTTCGTTTCTTTCTCTAGCCTCGACTGGATGTTGTGTCTTACCAAAGTTCCAATGTATGAAATGGACAAATTAAGAGATGAAAAGTAAAGTGAAAAAGGGAGCCGCGATAGCGCAGTGGTTAGTGTACTTAAGAGATAGCCCATTACAATCACCTCATGTGTTTCCACCTGCTCTGTCACCTTCCTTGACATAATTGTCTCCCTTTAGGTACCTCTGACTTCCACCCATATGTTTTCTCTATAACCACTGCCATGCCGCCCAGTCTTATGTTCTATATACTTCGTCATAGTCCTCTTCAAATTGTTACGCCTTCGTGGTATCTACCATAAAGATAAGTGTGTTCCCATACAGGCTCACCATCTGTTAGATTTCTTTACTCTCTAGTCTCTATCCGAAATAAATACACCAATTCACCCTCCAATGAGCTCCAGAGGCACCCACCTTATCTTTGCCTCCTTATTGTGCCAGCACATCATTGTACACCCTCACCTACCACCCTCAGAATTTAGAAGCCGTGAAGATTTTTGACCGCTACTTTCTACTCTCAAATGTGATTGTGTAAACGAGAATGTAGGAATGTAAGGAAATAAGGGTAGTAAGGACGGTGGGGAGAGAATTGAGAAACACCGTATGCGTGCGGAAGTGACATTCCCGAGAAGTTGAGTGAATTGTTGTTGGATGGGTAGAGAGGAGAGACTCGTGATTGTGGAGACAAGTGACAAACACTGGGAGGTGAGTAGATTGGGAAAGATGAAGGTGAAATGGACAGGATGACGTTAAGAGATCCATTTGCTGGGAAATTAAGGAAGTGGTTGTTGATTGCCTGAGGGGCGAGATATTTAAAGTTCGGGAGAGGGTTCTAGATACGAAAGAGCTCACGGGTAAAAACGAGAAAGATAACATAGTGGAGACATGTCAATGACTAGATAGTAACAGTGAGTTGAACAGGTTATCAGGAAGACTCAGAGGGTTCTAGAAGAGGATACACTAGAAGAGAACTCTCACGAGGAGAGCAGCAAGGAGCCTGTTGTATACATTCTTTTCAAGAAAAGGTTGAGCGCAGTATAGCCTGCCAACATTCACGAGGAGAAGCAACTGTGTGCATGTGGAGAGTGCAGTGTAAAGTGGGTTCCGGAACTATGTATACTTAGTTTTACTTGGAGATCCGAGCAGGAATGTTAAACCGCTGGACTCTTCATCGTTGAGGAATTGTTATATTTGACTCTATCAATAACATCTTAAGATGTTTTATTCAGAGAGACTTATGAGTACCGTGAAACGTTCGTGTTGTATCCAAGCCTGATAGAAGTAAAAACAGAGACAACGCGAAGTACTGAGATCGTAACAGGTTTCATTAACGACTGAGTGTATATGCTGTGGCGATCGACGAAGCTGACGTGTAACGTGTGTGAGAGCCAGAGATTCAACCAAGATACATCTCTATGAGGAACAACAAATTACGCTCTCGCTCTCTGTCCGTATAGACTAACAGGCGCATGCATTAAACAGGGCATGCTAGAATGAAATATAATCATAAGAAACATTTCTACAATTTCACCACCCGCCTATTTCTTCATGATCCTCTTCTAGAGGCCTTCAAACAGTAGAATAATTTGAGAGAAAAGTTTCAGTCATTTTATTATATCTTGTTGTGTTGTATCCACTGTTTGAGTTGATGACCACCATAGCTGCAATGTTATTTTATGTTATCCTTCCCTACGTAAAGCATTTATCATACCATTTGTATTTTCATCTTTAAAAAATAGTAAACATTTATACCTCATTCCTGACTTGGTCTTGAAGGTATGCTGTATATTATGCTACATTTCGTTTACTACCCAAGCACTTTAATCAGAATTTTCTTCTGTTTGGCCTTTCCTATTATCAGGCTGGAGCTGTTTTGCCACTGTGGATGTCTATTGGTGTTGTAGGAGTTATCGGAACTGTCTACACATCAATTGGGGGTATCAAGAGTGTGGTCTGGTCAGACGCATTTCAGAGTGTTATCATGCTTGGAGGTGTTCTCACGATTATCATCAAAGGTAACTTTCACAGTTACTAGTATTTTAGTTATCTTATACAAATTGTTCTCATTGAAACAAAAAAAAACATAAATTTGATACGTTTATTCTGTATTAATGTTGATTTTTAGAAGTTATTGCATAATGTACTGCAATAACATAATTTACACGAATACTAATGTTCAATGTGGGAGAAAAAACAACCATAACACTTTAGGAAAAATCAATACAAACTTGTAAATGGTATCAGAATTCCGTTTTAAAATGCGACGCAACAGTAAACCAGATTATTGTGCGGGTTGCTGATATAAATAGGTGGATGTACTCTTGACATATATATGGCCCTTTTCGTCTTGTCAGACGGTCTAGTGGAGGCTATTGCGTATTTTTTTTAGGTATTGTTTTTGCAAACAGCTTCTCTCGTGGCTAATTCTACCAATGTTTGACAAACACACGCGGTCACATAATGAACAGGTCAGGCTCGCTGGTCCACAGGGTTTACCATCCTTTTTCATGAGTCTCTTCTCTTCTAAGTCCTGTCTTAGCACAGTCTCAAATGTTGTTATACCGTTCCTTATACATGCTCTCCATGATGTGCGATCACTTGCCAGATGTTGCCAGTCGTTTTCACAGATGGAGAAGTCTTTCAGAGATGATTTGCAGATATCTCTATATCGTAGTTTAGGTCTGCCGATTTGTCTTTTTCCGTGTTTTATCTCACCATATAGTATTTGCCTAGGAATGCGTTTTTCTTCCATCCGTTGGACATGCCCCAGCCATCTTAGCCTTCGACTTCTGAGCATCGACATGATTGTTAGGGTCTTAGCACGTTGCAGGACAGTTAAGTTGGTTATTTTGTCTTGCCATTTGATGTGCATTATTTTGCGGAGACATCGCATGTGGAAGACATTTAGTCTTTTTTCCTGGTTTGAGTATGTTGTCCAGGTTTCGGATCCATATAGTAGTGTGCTAAGCACACATGTTTGATATATTAGGAGTTTAGTCTTTCGAGTTAGTTTCGTGTTGTTCCATGCCCTTTTTGTGAGTTTGCCGAAGGTCGTAGCTGCCTTACCAATTCGACAGTTTATTTCTTCATCAAGAGAGATGGTTTGCGTAACTGTGGATCCAAGATATGTAAATTTCTGTACTGATTCTAGTGGGCAGTCTTTTAGAGTAATAGATTGAGGTTTGAAGATTATGAGAGTATGTGTCACTGTAAAACAGATATTTGTGGGTTACCAGATGTCAGGAGACTGGCTCAAACTGTACAGCTGTCCAGAAGTTTTATTAACGTCGTATCTTAATAAATGGCAATCGCACATACTCTGTACTCAAAAATACTAATTACTCTCATCCTTATACGATTTCTAACAAACTGCTAATTGGTCTCTACATAACTTCTTAACTAACCTCTACGAGTTTTTTTTTTACACTGTCCATGACGGACTAATCAATTCTGATATTTTAAATCTGTCCTTACAAATATGTTCGCTATCATGGCTACTATAAAATACAGGAGTCTATCTAAACTTACATAACCTGAACCTAGCTTTTCAAGATGTTACCCTTTCCTCGCCAGTGAACTCTCCTATTTATCTAAATACGAATGTATTCTTCGATGTCTGACGAGCGACTTCCAGATAACAAAGAAAACTGGCTTTCAGTTGTAATCATGTGACCGAAGTCTGGACCACTAATCTCACGAGATGACCTTCAACTGAACGTTTATAACTATTATATTGTCTTACAATCTACAAGGTTTTTCTCCACTTCCAAAATTGTATTTGTCCAACCCTGCTAATTAAATTATGGTACAGCAGAATTGATGTAGGGGGAGATATTTCCTGACAATAAGTATCGCATGATTACAGAGAGTTGAACGGAACATGGCATCCAGCGAAAGAGAATCATGAAATTCTGGAATTCAGAAGAGTCGCCCATTTGAGTAGTCCATCTGATCTGTCCAGAAGTACAACTTACATCAAATGTTACAGAGAAAAGTAGTCATCCTCTAGATAGTAGAAAGAATAGTTCCTCCAGCGAAAGAATGTCAAGTCACGTCCATTGAATGATCTGAGCGGAAGATAGGTAATTATGTTTTGTCTCCATCGACATGGGAAGTAATATTTGATTGACTGATGAGGAGTTATGGAACATTATTGATGGAAGTGTATATCTCAAATTGTAGGTTAATTTGAACGATAGAAGTTGACACCAGCCAGGTATTATCATGATTCTAAATTCTTGGCAGGCATTAATGAGAACATAAAAGCAGCTGCTTATCAGTTTTTGTGGGCAGAGTGAGATAGAGAGATTTTCCCAATTGGAAGATCAGAGTTATAGAGTTCCAGGTTATTTCTAGGATGAGTTTAAGTTAGTTTTGTAGATGTAATTGAGAAGTTAGCTTTAAGAAGTTTCAATTAGAAAACAGAATCGTATCAGATTTAATTTTGTTTCACGAAGTTGTCATTGTTAAATTAGTTAATGACAGATTCAGATCTATTGCTTGAGCTGTTATCCAGTTATAGTTTAGGTTGTCGTGGATGACACATTTTTCAGTCTTATCAGCGAGAAAGGCGTCTACGAACAAAGCGTTAGATATATGTCTACTGACGTCAAGGACCATGTGTGACCATCAGAAGACTGGACATATTCACTATTGCACATGCATATTGTCTGCCGGAGAAGGATAATACATATTCCAGTGTGAAGTGTATTCACTCATTATATATTGTCTGTGATTGATGGTCGTTCTTACATGATTGCCTACACATGATGTCAACTCTGAGTTGAAATGCATACTATCGTCATTTGATCACCGATGCTGTTGTCAGCCCACTGTGCTATATCGTCATTTATGTTATTGATATAATTAACGTCAGTAGCTGAAAGTTATCGAATTGGTGTCAGCTCTGATTATGATATACCACTGTTATTGATGTTATATGCCGTCTTCAAAGCAGACAACGTTGGTCGGTCATTGATTCTTTTGAATTTTAAACATATGGCCTCTTTTATTGCCTCTAAATATCCTTATTTATTAATGTGATTCAATATCACTTAACCTAGTTTGTCGTTGATTTTATTACGTTTGTAAGTGAGTGCATAGTCTCTCGTGAGAAATAGTTTTTTTTTCATTATGTCGTTTCTGTGATCTGGGATCACTTTAATTTTTATTTTCTTGAACTTTTGAAAAGTATATCCTCTTTAGTGAAAATTATTTTTTGTTTTTATTCATTTGTGTGATCCGAGTTCTCTTTAGCCTTATTGGTGATTGCTTCTCCTAAGATTTTGCTCGGCTTCCCTCCTTGTGAACCAGTTTGCAGGTTACTCAGATTTCTACTGTTTCCTTAATTTGCTACTGCTATAGTCACCTTAATATCTTATGCAACAAATGTATGTGAACGGAAGTTAGAAACAGAGTTTATCGGTGCTATATAGAACCAATTCTGACCTATGGAAGCGAATCATGGACAGTAGACAAACAAATGAAAAGACGATTAGAGGCCACAGAGATGGGCTTTCTCAGAAAAATGTTGAAAGTTCCTTAGACAGCTAAAAAGACCAATGAAGACATTCTCAATGAGACCAACATTAAAATGGAACTCCAAAAAAACATCAGAAAAAGCAATCAACATTTTTCGGTCACATCAAGAAAAGAAGAAAGTTGGAATACTTAGTTACAAGTGGCAAAATAAAAAGTCCAGAAGAGAGATCGCGGGCAGCAAAGAGAGAAAATACTGGATAGCGTGGTGTCATAGCATGGAAAAAGGTCAACAGCAGAACTAATACGACGCACTTTAGATGGAAGATTGTGGAAGAACATAATCTCTATCACTCTCTTTCTCGCTTCTCCTCCTTTTACACACCATGGAGTGTTGAGAGATATATAACGTTCCAATTCTTGCTCTTTTGGCAACATCACCGATTGCCATTTGCTGTTGTTGTTGTGCTTGGATGTTGTCAGCATATCTTACCCGGGTTCTACGGCGGGATCTTCTTTCATCTCCTCAAATAATTCATATGTTGTCTCTGTATGTAGTTCAATGTCCAATCTAACTCTTGCTATTTCAATTATATCATTGTCTCTTCTGTTCACTACAAGCGCTTTTCTTAAATATCTCATCTCTGTGGTGACTATTTCTCTTTTATGTTTATTCGTGATCTACTATGACTGGCACTAAAAGCACAAGGTGGGGAATGAATGCACTCTGTATACTATGTGTATATATGTTGATATATACTGTTTAATACAGAAATATGGGGGCTAGTTGTTAAATATCTCGTTTGCTTTGTTACATCTAAGGTCTATTTCTGTATTCAATGTTTCTAATTATTTGAAGTCTATCTCTTGCTTTATAATGTATTACTTTACATCTAAGATGAACATCTTACTTAATATAGCAAGAGCTATTACGGTATTTGTAAAAATGATGGAATTAATTATCGATCTTTGCTACCAAACGGTAATTTGTGGGCGTGGTGTACCACCTGTTGTTCGTTTTGTCCTTGAGTTCAGGGTTTATATTAATCCCATCACGGCATTGTTTTATGCGCGCGGGCGATACCACATAATTGGTGATGATGGGTCGCAGTACTGCAGTGGTTACTGAACTGGATTACTGGAGACAGTGATGCTGTCTGGCTCTATTCGGATCGACAGCTTTCAAATATAAATAGCTTTTAAAAAAAAGTAGTCACGGTCAATCTAGGAAGAAAAGAGGACACTGGCCACATTTACCAAAAATGAATCGATGGTTAACAATTATGAAAAGTAACATGTTATTCCCATATACTAGCAAGTGGGGGAGGGGGTATTATGGGCTTCCTTTTCTTTATCAAGTGGGCGGGCGGCTTGACATCTACTAAAGCAGTAGCTCAAAGCAAATTCTCTTTACCGGAACGAATGTTTCCATGAATTGCACAACGAACATTAGCAAGTGAGAACAACACCTTCCTACAATGTTAGCTACTAAGATCTTACACGCGTCCTGGGAAAATCTTCTTGACTCATTAATACGTGCATCGCTATACACAGTCTTTCTATCTCTTTTATGTGTGTATTATCTACTTTTGATAACACGAGGACATTAATTGTAAAATGAGCTGCTTGACTAATCATCGTTGAACATTTACTAGTGAATGTCCACACCTGGATGTCTTCAACTTTGTGTAAAGAAATAAAAAACCATAAATGTCAAATGAAATTAATCTTACACGATGGAAAGAGAAAAGACGGGAACTACCTGTGATGATAGATTTAATATAAATCTCGTGTTACCGACACTACAGAAATCAAACTTTGAATTAATGAGATATAATTTTAAGCTACTCTAACTTGTGACTTATTTACATTTATGTCTTGTCAGATAACATCACCTATTGGTCTGCTGGAAGTGCACATTGTTGTATACACTATAAATCAAAATGACTAGTGAGATCAATCGTTGCACACTTTCTTCCTTCTACAGGTAACTCTGTTATCGGTGGAGGAGACTCACTTTGGAGAATCTCTCAAGCAGGAGGGCGACTTTCTTTCGCCCTTCATGAAGATCCAAGGAATAGGAACACTTGGCTTAGTGGTTTCTTTGGAGGATGCGCATTCTGGTACTTGAAATTTAGACTCTACATAAACATGACAATAAACTGTATTCAAATCAGTAACATGAACTGTAACAATAAAAGGCTGTCTATCTCGTGCTATAAATCAACGTGTCGTAGTAAGTCATATACGAACAAAGAGACGTTTTTTTTTCAGTAGCGCCAACCGTGTAAACATGTTCTGGGATTCTGTTTTATCAACCACAAATGCGTCCTTTTGGTTCTCGCTGGTTCATGAGAAGGAAATCAATTGTGTTCTCTGCTGCCAGTCAGACTGTAGGACAAGCAGGATGCTACAAGTCGGACTGTAGGACAAGCAGGATGCTACCAGTCGGACTGTAGGACAAGCAGGATGCTACCAGTCGGACTGTAGGACAAGCAGGATGCTACCAGTCGGACTGTAGGACAAGCAGGATGCTACCAGTCGGACTGTAGGACAAGCAGGATGCTACCAGTCGGACTGTAGGACAAGCAGGATGCTACCAGTCGGACTGTAGGACAAGCAGGATGCTACCAGTCGGACTGTAGGACAAGCAGGATGCTACCAGTCGGACTGTAGGACAATCAGGATGCTACCAGTCGGACTGTAGGACAAGCAGATTGCTACCAGTCGGACTGTAGGACAAGCAGGATGCTACCAGTCGGACTGTAGGACAAGCAGGATGCTACCAGTCGGACTGTAGGACAAGCAGGATGCTACCAGTCGGACTGTAGGACAAGCAGGATGCTACCAGTCGGACTGTAGGACAAGCAGGATGCTACCAGTCGGACTGTAGGACAAGCAGGATGCTACCAGTCGGACTGTAGGACAAGCAGGATGCTACCAGTCGGACTGTAGGACAAGCAGTATGCTACCAGTCTGACTGTAGGACAAGCAGGATGCTACCAGTCGGACTGTAGGACAAGCAGGATGCTACCAGTCGGACTGTAGGACAAGCAGGATGCTACCAGTCGGACTGTAGGACAAGCAGGATGCTACCAGTCGGACTGTAGGACAAGCAGGATGCTACCAGTCGGACTGTAGGACAAGCAGGATGCTACCAGTCGGACTGTAGGACAAGCAGGATGCTACCAGTCGGACTGTAGGACAAGCAGGATGCTACCAGTCGGACTGTAGGACAAGCAGGATGCTACCAGTCGGACTGTAGGACAAGCAGGATGCTACCAGTCGGACTGTAGGACAAGCAGTATGCTACCAGTCGGACTGTAGGACAAGCAGGATGCTACCAGTCGGACTGTAGGACAAGCAGGATGCTACCAGTCGGACTGTAGGACAAGCAGGATGCTACCAGTCGGACTGTAGGACAAGCAGGATGCTACCAGTCGGACTGTAGGACAAGCAGGATGCTACCAGTCGGACTGTAGGACAAGCTGGATGCTACCAGTCGGACTGTAGGACAAGCAGGATGCTACCAGTCGGACTGTAGGACAAGCAGGATGCTACCAGTCGGACTGTAGGACAAGCAGGATGCTACCAGTCGGACTGTAGGACAAGCAGGAACCGATCTGCACCTGATCAATATTCGCCTTAGGGTCGCTGCTAGGAATGTTCTTTTTTTAGTGTACTATCCTAGCCATTACATTCATAACATCGGCGTTAATTGTTTTGATGTAGAAATCTTAACTTTCTGGCTTAACTCAACTGCCTTTGCATACCCCACGATTGTGCCGTTCTCATTTTCTGAAGAAGTCCTTTCTATCCTATAGACCGAAAAATCAGTATTTTTTGTGTTTTCCTTTTTGTAAAGCTGTCACTATACCTTGTAAGAGTGTACGCTACACCCCATTACTTGCTCCTGCTACCAGCTTTACAGCAGCACTGCAAATATTTGCCTGTTCGCTACTTAATTTATACCGCTGCTACTTTAAGCTTGTTTAAAGTCATTCGTGTTACTGTGGTCTTATTAATTAGATTCTTTGCTTAGCTTCTTGTTCTCTCACTTCTGTTCGGTTCTCTCCTTCCACTTCTACTCGGGCTCTGCCTTGCACTTTTCCCTCTTCTACCACTGATACTGCTAGTTGGTATATTACAAAATGATACTCCCGCTATCTTTATAATTTAGATAACTTCACGTCAGTCTCCCATCTCTCATCTCTGTCAACCTCCTAGCCATTTCTTCTCCGATCGAGTTTTACACTTGTCCCACATCTAACCCTCCCTCTCCATATTAATCATTATTAACTCTCCTTTCATTCTCCTTCCTTGGGTTTATCTCTCACTTCTCTACTCTGTTCCCTTCTGTCTCCTCACAATGCCCTCTCTCAGACAACTATCTAAATTTATCTGTCATTCCATCATCACGTCCTTCACTACTCTACTCCCTGAACTCTCTCACGTCGCAACAGATTTTGCTGTCATTACTCTAAAGAAAACAAGACTTATTTACCCTCTTAATTTGTTTAACACCTGCGTCCATCCTAAGATCCTCCCATGTGGGTTCCGATCACACTTCTCACACCAGGTTGGTCAAGCCCACCTCTCTAGACAGAACTTTGAACCAGCTACGGAATCTTGAACTCCAGCGTGGCTTGAGACACGTACGTATTGTCACCACCAACCACTCTCGTCATAAATCTCATCTTGACACCCGACAACAATACCTCCTGCCCCATCTTCACCTCGTCACCACGAACTTTCCCGTGGCTCTCCGTCTTATCCATCATACTATCCACCACTTCAACAGATTACGCTATGACTTTTTGTTCTCTCAGTACAAACATAACATTTCGAACCCCCGCCCTCAACCTCTCCCACTTCCCTCACAACCGACTGTCTCAGACTCCAACTCCCTTGTCGTATGTATTCCCCCTGATTGCCTCTTTCCGATCATGAACGCTCTTTTCTCAGTAAGTGTGTTAAATGTTGTGCCTCCTCGCCCTTCGAGTGACTCACTAGTGACTCTCGTACACGAGTACCACAGACGACTACGGCGGAAAATTCAATTCTATCTTCATCCTAACTCTTCCTCTTAACCTTCTTCTGACAACAAATTCGCCCGTTTCTCCTCTAGCAAATCGGACTGGACTAGTTTTTGGACACTCCGTCTCTCTAGACTTCGACATTCGAATCTCTGCCACAAGGAATACCAGGCTCTCTCAGATCTTCCCCACCGTGATGATATTTTCACCAAGCCTGCCGATAAGGGCATGTGGTTGTATGGAGGAAGACTTCTATATACGTGAAGGGCAGAGACCAAACCTTCTACCAACCCGTCTCTGACGATTTGTCTCAAATAATGCCTTGGTACGGATGACGATTTTGAAGTACATTAAGAAGGGACAACTCCCTGCTAACTCGTCCCGTATGATCCTCCCTGATAGTAGCTTAGGTCTACCCTCATGCTGACCAAGATACACAAGAAGACAAATAATGATAAATGAATATTGTTATGGAGGGAAACTTTCGAGGCGATAGATCAGCGAACCATTTCAAGGGAAGAGGTATGTTTACAACACTCAGAAAAAAAAAATCATAAATAATCAACAGCAGAAAAAAACAAAGAAAAATAGATAACCCGAAGCAGGATCGTATCCGTACTCCTCGACACAGCGCCTGGCCACGAGAAACAAACTCTAGAGCACGCGGCCAACTAACAAGACCTCTCGCGTCGACCTTAACTGCTATTATTTTGCCTTGGTATCACTTTTATATTTGCTGAATGGCCAGATTTCTGCACGTGGCTATTTTAATACTTACTGCACCTCTATCCTAAATTCTAATCTCGCGTGTGATCTATTAGAATGATATTAATCTTAATGGCTTGTGTTCTACAATATCTATATCAACGCATCTTAGATTGTTTGATGGACTATGTGTACGTCCCCCGCCTAGTCAACATCGATGTCCCAGTCGTTTCCTATTCCCGTTACACACTTTTTATTTTCAAATAATTTTCTCGACATAATTATTACCATAATGATTTACGTTCGATTACTTTTTTACTCAATGTTGCGCCCACATTTAGTTAATTAACATTTTTTTTTCGTTTAAAGGATGGGATTTATATGCAACCAGTCTACATTCCAGCGCATCTCCGCAATGAGGTCTATGGAAGAGGCTAGGAAAGGCTTCCTAGTTTCTGCTGTGATCCATATTTTACAAAACTTCCTTCTGATAACAGTGGGATGGACCATCTATTCCTACTTTGACAGCATTCGATGTGACCCTATTCAGGTATAATGAATTCTCTTCATGTTACAATTATCATTTCAGTCATGTCAGTGTCTGTTTTAAATTATTTTAACAAATTGTATTCAGGGAATAATATTCCAATACTGAATTTCATGACAATCAGTAAGTTATTATACTTATTCTGTCAGCGATGATCTAAATATATGATGTTCAAACGATGAGATCTTCAGCTTTATTTGAAATTGTGAACCTCTGTGTGAATGCTTTCTGTGACACATTTGGTATATAAGAGTTAAGATAGTTTGAGGATAGTGACTGCGCTATACGAATTGAAACATACTTTAGATTGTTATCATTTTGCTGATTTCCTTTTCACGTGAAAACCTTTTGTATATTTCCAACTGACTTGGATAATTCTTTTCTGATTTGCACATGGCCAATAATAATTGTGCTAATGTGTAAGTGGTTTCTGATTATCTTACTGATACAGATCTCACCTAATAATAAGCGTCATCAAATGAAAAACCTTCGTCTCAACAGCACGTGTAATGGATAATCAATTGATACTCTTCTGTAAGTATTCTCTAAGTTTGTTACCGCTTTACGTGTCTCCTTGTGAGAAATTCTTCCAACACATCAAAGACATTCACAACTACGGTTGGGTTGTCTCTTTGTTGCGCTGGCAGTCTTCTAATATTGCTGGGAATATCTGTAGACTTTTGAAAGCCCAAGATAGTTTAGGATCGATGATTTTCTCCAAAATCTTGCAAGTGATAAAAAGCGCAATGTAATAATTATGTAGGCATTGGTCACGAAGCCTCGTCAAGTAACATTCTAAAGAAAGCCATGGAGAGAAATTCTAACCATTGTTAAATGAAAATTCTCAAGACTTAGAAATAAATATCAAAGTTGAAGGAACACACCTGGAGACAGTTCAGAGCTACAACTACCTGGGATTTACTATAACAAGTGATGGAAAATGTAAAACTGAAATAAACAAAAGAATAGGTATGACAAAAAAGTAATGTTAATGCCATGAAAAGTATACTAACATCAAAACAAATAACACAAGGGCTAAAACTAAGAAGAAGACAAGAAAACAGAAAAGAAAATTGAAGCCTTTGAAATGTGGATTTATAGAAGGATAGGTAGAATTGGATGGAAAGAAAAGAGAACAAACGATGAAGTTTTAAAACAACTAAAATTTAAAAGAGAACTACTAAACACAATTAGAACAAGACAAATGAAATTTTTGGGGCATGTTAAAAGACACAACAGCCTACTAAAAGTAATATTGGAAAGCAAAATACAAAGTAAAAGAGGCAGATGAGAGGCAGACCAAGACTAGCATGGACGAATAACATCAAAAAATGGACAAGTCAGCCTATGACAATCTGCACCATCAAAGCAAGAGACAGCGTGGAATGGCGCTTCATGGTAGCCAACCTTCGATGCGGAGACGGCACTAAATGATCATGATCACGAATGATCGTTATTAGGCTTCAGCGCTGGAAGAACGTAATTGTAAAACTGATTTTTTTTTAACTGTCTGTTCTGAATGCTTGCATAACAATTCTCTGACAAGCAATTATTTAATCATCTTATTATTAGATGGATAATAGTAACTTTGATGCTGAGAAGTGTAAACTTGTTTCTCGAGGGGACCTGGTCACCTGATGCGATAATAATATGCGGACGATTCATTCAAGACACTTCTTTGTCATTGGTTAATTTCACTGCTTACATTGTGGTCATTATATCAGTAGCTGGATGATATATTAAGATCACTATCCTTCACTCATGATAATTTGGCGTATTGAAAGGATCAAAAGCATGAAAGAGATAAGCGAGCATCATGAAAATAAACTCCATCGCATCGCTTCTTGATGTAACAGTTCAAAGGCTCAAGTGAACTCACAAAAAGCAGCAGTAACATTTTTTCTCCCATTAATTATCAAATTAATTTTGAATTAATTTTAATAATGATTTTGTGTAGACAGACTCGTTAGATGTAAAAGTGTTTGGCGAAGTGATTAGAACCAGTGTGGTGGCATAAGAGTGAACTTTGCTCGTATCTTCAAAGAACATATTGACCATGTGATAGCAGAATCTTTCAAGAGACTATCAGAAATGGGAGCAACATCAGCTGCCTGCATCGAACATATATTGTTGGTACTTTTGTATAGCGAACTAGTCTTCTTGTCATTGAGTATGTCATGGTCCTTCTCACTGCTGGAGCGACGCATAATTGCAGACTAGAAAGAGTGCACACTGAAACAATGCCCACAATTTTCGGATACACGAGAGACATATCATGTGTAGCAATACGATAGTTGTTTTCTCTCCTGAGTAACATTCATGATCTACTTTTCTGTATCTGCTTGCATTTCTATCAAATGTTTAGTTCATTTTGTAAACTACAATATGCAGATAAACTGATAAGTCTGTGAACGTTAGTATCTAACTAACCTATGCTATTTTAATGAATGGGACCTCTGTTGTGCTGTTACAAACTGTAGTAAACTAGTTTACCCACATCCTATAAAAGCTCGCTAAGCTTCCAGCTGTAATTAATTACCTATCACTAGCCTCAAGACACTGAAAACAAAACCGTTTCAATGTGGGATATTTCTACATCCTGCTTCACAATTTGACTGGCGATTATGTTCTTCCACTTCGAGATTTTGATGTTGTTTAACTTCAGTTATTATTATATTGACTTTACTGCCTGATTCAACTTTGTAGAGAGTGTTTCGTAAAATTTGCAAACCATTTATTTATATAGTGACTTGTACAATGAGGAAATATGGTCGTCCAAAGTAAAATCTCGTTGAGAAAATGTTTCATTCCATCATTTTCAGCCACCTTAAGGGTAGTGATCTAGCAAATTCATGACTCCCTTGAATCATTATTGCTTTCTACTTTGAGACTAAAGCTGTGACGACATCTCACCGCCTATATATAGCATATGATATGCGGATCATAGGATAATTGATGCAGAGCAAGACGAAAAAGACGTAAAGATCAAAACGTTTTAAACACATGGTGTTTAATTAATTCTTGCCTATTTTGCTAAATGAAAGCGCTCATGAAACTGATAATCGTTATTAAACAAAACATTGTCTATGTCTAACATTGAATCTAACTTATCTACGTCCACACATCAACAGGCTGGTTATATCCCTAACAGAAATCAACTCTCGGTGTATTTTGTGCTAAACGCACTGAGTGACTTGCCTGGTATTGGGGGCATATATATGGCGTCAATTTTCAGTGGCACTCTGAGTACAATCTCAACCGGTAGGTTATAACGGTTACTGTGTTGCATTTTTTGTTTGAGTAGAATACTATATGTTATGTCTGCCAGTAGTGCTTAACCAACTTGCAATTTATCTGGTTAGTTGTGTCTGTCTAAGCTTATCAAATGTGTGTTGCTTTACAGCTGTGTCTGTCTAAGCTTATCAAATGGTGTATTGCTCTACAGCTGTGTCTGTCTAAGCTTATCAGATGTGTGTTGCTCTACAGCTGTGTCTGTCTAAGCTTATCAAATGGTGTGTTGCTCTACTGTTGTATCTATCTAAGCTTATCAAATGTGTGTTGCTCTACAGCTGTGTCTGTCTAAGCTTATCAAATGGTGTGTTGCTCTACAGTTGTATTTATCTAAGCTTATCAAATGTGTGTTGCTCTACAGTTGTATTTATCTAAGCTTATCAAATGGTGTGTTGCTCTACTGTTGTATCTGTCTAAGATTATCAAATGTGTGTTGCTCTACATCTGTGTATGTCTAAGCTTATCAATTGTGTGTTGCTCTACAGTTGTATTTATCTAAGCTTATCAAATGTGTGTTGCTCTACTGTTGTATCTATCTAAGCTTATCAAATGTGTGTTGCTCTACAGCTGTATCTATCTAAGATTATCAAATGTGTGTTGCTCTACAGTTGTATCTGTCTAAGCTTATCAAATGTGTGTTTCTCCACTGTTGTATCTGTCTAAGATTATCAAATGTGTTGCTCCACTGTTGTATCTGTCTAAGCCTATCAAATGTGTGTTGCTCTACAGTTGTATCTGTCTAAGCTTATCAAATGTGTGTTTACATATACCATTTTCAGCTTATCAAGAAACACACTCTCTGCAAACTTGAAGATAAAAGACCATACACTCCCTATTGACAAAAACTCAACATATCGTGGCGTCACCATGAATCGCAGAATGACTTTGAAAAAAATCAGATAGAGAGAGCAAGAATAAAAACCAGAAAACGAACTAATATTATGAAGAAATTGGCAGGAATGGACTGGGGAGCAGACAGCAATATCTTGAAAAGACAATACGTAGGAAGAGTCAGACAATTCAAGAGTATGTAGTCACAGCCTGGGCTATAGCTTCCAAATAGCACCTTAGCAAAATTCACAGAACACAGAACCAAGCTGCCCGTATCATCACTGGTGCTATGAAATCTACACCTATCAAGACTTTAGAAACAGTAACATGTTTACAGCCCTTAGATGACAGACGGGTCACTAAAGTATTGCAACAAGCGGAGAAATATAGAAGGCTCCTTAGTCACCCCATGCACCAAAGAATAACAGGTTTCGGAATTGTACGACTAAAGAGGAACAACTTCGCTTCTGTGAGTACTTTCCCAAACAATACCGAAAACCTTGGGCCCATGTGATATGTCTCCTCATGGAAAACATAAATAACCAGAACTTAAGGAAAATATAACAGGAATCATAAAAAAGGCACCCAATCAGACACAGAAAGAAAACACGTAGCAGAAAAACACGTACACGATACCTACCCACAGGACTCTTGGTCCCACATATATACAGATGGCTCTGCTACAAATGCCACAAGAAATCGAGGGGGAGGTGTGATCTTGACGCTGAATAACCAGGACGAGATCACCAAGTCAATAGCTACTGGGAAATTCTAAAACAACTTTAAAGCAGAAACTGAGGCCATCAGAGATGCTGCAACACTGGCTACTCAACACAAAAATAACATGCACAATAAATTGGTGATTCTGACTGATGCTCTGTCAGTACAATCAGCTCTAAAATGCCCCAAGTACAATGAACTAGATGACTTGTGAACAACCCTTGACCAGTTATGCAATAACTTCAAGAAAGTAGTCATTCAGTGGATACCATCACACTGTAATATACACGGGAACGAACGCGCAGACAAATTAGCTAAAGAGGAAGGGAGATTACCACAAGAGAACCATCCGCTCAATTATGATGAAGCCAAATCCATTCTTAAGGGTCATTTCCATGAAAAATGGAAATGAGAACACACAAAGCATAACGAGAGTGACGGATACCACCAACTACAATGAGGGATCAAGTCATCATACTTCGCCTACGCACTGGCCACAATAGAAAGAGAAATCACCTTTTCACCAAATTCAAAATAGGTACAACCAGCCTATGCCACTGTACACTGGACAATATGACTACAAAACATGTTCTACAAGATTGCCCCCAGTATACAGTCTTGAGAAGAGCAATTATATGGGGCAATAGATTCACTTAAACAGACAGCTGACTTCATGAGAGAGTCTGGAATTCTACTCTGATTGAGTCTTGATCGCAGACAGAGAGAGAGAAATAACCATGCAAAACAATGTCCGCATATTTTTGGAGAAAATACTTGCTAGACAATTTAACCAAAAAGCTGGAGAGATTGCTGAGAAAGAAGATTTAGTAGATTAAGTTAAAACATCCGGATCACAAACATTGGTCACCTCATGCTATTGACTGTTTGGGAATCGTGCAAATAATAATTTAAAAAACGACACAAATCACAGCTGCTAGTTATAACATAAAAGACGCATTTTATTAGTTCTCCTATACATTCTCTAATCGTTTTTGGTGCAGGTGCTCACAGTTTTCTACATTCCCAAAAACAGATTTTTTTTAAAAACAGGAGTGGATTATATATAAGACCCTACACTAAACTCTATTTATTATTTTAGTTTAAATAGTTTGTGCATTATTACTAAAACGACACATATGAATGAGCTAAATGTATTAAGAATATACAAATTATGATACTAAACAGAAATAAGACTTAGAAACTACATATTAATTTCAAGGTAAATTAAAAAAAAAACAATCAAAAACTTAAATCTGCAGGAATTCAAAGAACAAACCCATCCTGTACATATCCTAAAGAAAATAACATGGATGGCAGTAAACTAGTTTTTAAAAGCACGACATATATGTTCCCAATAGCGCAAAAAGCAGTCGACTAATATTACAAACATGAACTAAATAAGAACGATTGAAATCAAATTGTGGTGCAGGCATGTGTAATTATATAATTACATTATATGTTCTAATATATTGTATTCTATCCATGAAACTAGTTTTATTGCAGTCAGGAGCTGTCCATATCTGCTCCACCACATGTAGATTTATATAAGAATGGGATGGATGGAGGATAATTATATTTTAATGAAATTTTAAATATCTTGAAATGAAGATTTATCTACGAAAGAGTATTTAGTTGTAGAGATAGAGGTTGACATAGGGTAACATTACTAACTGGATGGTCAGACGGCTTAATTGACGTGAAAAATAATACATGGAACAGTTACTATAGTCCGTTCAGATTCGTTTGCCGAGATGTTATGATTTATAATTCAAAAAGTTCTTGATGATTTCACATGATTTTTGGCATACGGTGTTAAAATGTCCATGTCACGAGAACATATGTGTTACTCGATGTCTAGCTATAACGGTTTTCTTAAAGCGGCGAATTCCTTTGATCTTTGCCCATGTAACTATTATTTTGACCCTAATCAAAATGTTTTACAGTAATCTAGTGCAACGATGACCCATAGGCGTGTCCATAAAATTTTACTTGGTGGCAAGTATACAAATTTTAAATTATATATAGAACTTTTGTTCGTAGAGTCAATTTGATATAGTTCCATGCTCTTGGTGTGAGTTTCCCAAATGTTGTCGCTGCCTTTCAAATACGTACATTTATTTCCTCATCTAAGGAAAGTGTAGCTGTAATAGTGGATCCAAGATAGCTGAACTTCTGTACTGACTCAAGCAGGCTTCCATTCAAAGTAATGGTTGTTGGTTTGCTTATAACATATTTTTGATTGCTTGGGTGGTCTTGAACAATAAACTGTTTAACAAATCAACTAGGAAATTTTGCAAATCAAACTATTTATCTGTAGACTTAATCAGAGTAATGATCATTCAGAATCAGACGAGTCAAATAGGTCGATTACTGCTTTCGGCTGAACAAACAACACACCATCCTTTTTCCAATATTCCTCTTCTTGTCGTAACACATGATCCTCACATTTTACCCAGTAGTCTTTATTTATATTTGATAGAGCCTGATTTGTAAGTGTCTCAACATCGCATAATTTGAAAGTTTTATTTGTATATGCTACGTGTCCTTTAACTTTTGCCCAAACTAGTTCTATAGGATTTAAGTGTGCATGATATGGAGGTAGTCTCAAACATCTATGGCCATGTTCTTGAATTAACTTGTCTATTTTAAATATCTTTGTACGTTGTGTCTGTTTTACAAGGCTAAGCAATTCGGGTTTCAAGTAGCTGTCGTTAACTTGTATGTGTTCTTTTATGAGCCACGTTTTGATTGCATCTTTTGTACTTGATGATGTTGGGATTCTATCTTCTACGTTAACTACGTTATGGTATGAAGCATTGTCCATTATCAGACAAGAAGGTCGATCTAATATTGGAAGGATACTTTTCTCGATCCAGTCTTTAAATATGTGCCCATTCATTTCGGAGTGGTAGTCTCTATTGTCTATGGATTTTGAAATGAAAACGAGATGAGCATTCTGCAACAACCCATTATGTCTGCTACCTGCATGTGCAACTATCAAACGTTGCCCTTTACTGCTTGGTACTGATCTTTTAATACTTCCATCTGCTAACTGCCATTCCTTTTCATTTGTATGATGAGCGTTGATCCAAGTTTCATCTAAATAAACAATATCATAATCATTTTCGCGCATTTCCTTCACTTCACGTAAATACTTGCTTCTAAGAGCTACTAGATGTGGCTTTTCACAAATAATGTTTTTTCCACCAGCATACTTTCTAAAGGTGAAGCCTGCACTTCTTACTATTTTCCATAATGAAGTTTTTGATATTTCAATGTCGTTGTTAGTTTTCAGCCAAAGCTTCAACTTTCTAAGTGTCACTTCTTCGTTTATATCAAACATTCGACAGATTTCTCTTTTTACTAGGTCCTTATCAAAACTGTCTAACGTTTCTTTCCTTCCTTGCTTTCTTGCATTTGTTGGCAATAAATATCCGCTTCGTTTAACTATTCGATCAAATGAACGTTTACACAAACCTAAAGTATGCATTGTCCTCTTCTCAGGGTTTGATAAAGAACAATAAAGATGTCCCTTTTTACGCTCTCTGCAGAAGTATTGATAAATCTTTATAGCAATGTTATGCTCAGTAAAATATTTTGCCTTTATATTCATTCTCACATAGACTTGCAGAAGATAATATGGGTAGTGCCGCCTCCTTTCTGTAAATATTGAGATTTGCCTCTGAATTATGACTCGAACTCGAGTCTACGGCCGTGATTTTGACGTCACATAATTTCCGGTTTCGGCTAAAATGTCATTTTGTGCTAAACGGGAAATTTCATATGTAACATTTCTATATAAAAATTTATAGTGGAAACATTATTTTAGGACGGTGCGCATTCAGCCGTGAAAGTCATGCCTATATGTTAAAGAATCAGCTGTGAGATGTAAGCATCATCTACATAATCCCGCCGGTGTTTATAATATCGATTAGACTTTATTTTTAATATAGGATTAAAATAAGGCATCTTTGAAACTGGATCACATTTCTTTGATAAAAAAAATATTTTTATAGCGACATTAGTATTCTAAACCTAACTTCAAAAGATCAATGCAAATGAACAATAAGTTTTTGAAAAAAATAAATTAATGTCTAGGCAAACGAATCTGAACGGACTATAATTGATGTTGAAGGCGCTGCAGCAAGGGAAACAATGAAGGGTGATACTGTTGCAAAATATCGAAGATTTTGATGAACACGATATCCATTTATTGTTGGCTTTATCATGGATAACAACGGAGAAGAATAGTTATAACAGCGTGTACTGTATTATCATGGTGAGATACCGAGTGAAATGGGTTTCAATTGGTAACCAACCTTCGATACTACAAAAAAGGGGCGATGATTAAATATATTTCGGTAGATTAATGTTTGTGACAAACGAGTTGTATTGTACGTGTAAAGGTATTTAATGTTTGCTGCAGAGAGCTTTGTTTTATGCAGTCAAGAAGTAAAAGTCTCTTAATTGATACAAACGTTGCACTTTTGTGGTAGAAAACTTAGTGTTTCGGTGCATACCACTTCATCATCATCATCTGCCATACCAATTGGCGTAAGCGATCATGCCCTTCTACAATCTTCTATCCACAGTGCATCATATGAATTCAGTTGTTGACCATTATCCATGCCATGACACCAAGCTATCCAGTATTTTCTCTCTTTGTCGTCCGCGATCTCTCTTTCCTTCATTTCTGCCTGTTGTAACCAAGTATTCCAAATTTCCTCTTCTCATGATGTGCCCGAAAAATGTTGATTGTTTCTTTCTGATATTTTTTAGGAGCTCCCTTTTTGTGTTGGCTTCTTTGAGAATTTCCTCGTTGGCCTATTTAGTTGTCAAGGAAACTTTCAACATTCTTCTGAGAAATCCTATCTCTGTGCCCTCTAATCGTCTTTTCATTTGTTTGTCTACTGTCCATGATTCGCTTCCATAGGTCAGAATTGGTACTGTATAGCACCGGTGTACTCTCTTTCACACTTCTATTGACATATATATGTTGCATTACATATTTTTTCATTTTCTGAAATGATATTTTGGTCTGAGCTATTCAGCTTTTAATTTCTGTGGTGCATCTTCCATATGATGTTATTATTGTGCCCAAGTATTTTAAACGTTGCACTTGTTTCAGATTTGTCCTCTTTATTTTTACTCTGGATGATGACGATGATTGCTTCTTCGATATGACCATTACTTCTGTTTTCTTACTATTCAGACTCAGACCTTTCTTCTTGCTTTTATCCACTATTATTTCTATTATTTCGTGTAGTTCGTTCTCTGTCTCTGCTATTAAGACTGTGTCATCTGCATATCGCAAATTATTTATTTTGTGACCGTTGACTTCAATTCCTCTTTTACTATAGATCTCATAATATTTTCGCTGTAAAAACACATCCGGTCTCAGAACACATCCTTGTCTGAATCCTTGTTTTATATATTGGAATTGTCCTGTTTGGTTGCTAATTCGTATAGCTGCTTTTTGTTGCCAGTACATGTTCTTTTTTATGATTCGCAGATCCTTGCCATCAATGTTTAATTTCTCCAGCATATTGATTATTTCCACATGTTTTACTTTGTCAAATGCATTTGTGTAGTCTATAAAGCACATATATAGATCTTTCTTTACCTCTATCGATCTTTCCATCAATGTTCTTAAGATGTACATTGCATTATTAGTGCCCTTTCCTTCCACAAACCCACATTGTTCCTCTCTTATTTCTGGTTTTATTTTGTTCCTTACACGTCTCATGATGATTCTTAGTAATATTTTAGTCATATGGCTTATGAGACTAATATTGCGATGGTCTTCACAATCAGTGGCACCTGACTTTTTCGGTATGGCTACAAAGATAGATTTTTAAATCTTCGGGTATGTGCCCAGTGTTATATATGTCATTGAGTAGTTTTGTTATGACTTTTATTCCCAACTTTCCTAATGCATTTACCTCATCGAGTTTTATATTGTCGGGACCTGGAGCTTTGTCTCTTTTCATGTGTTGAATTGTGTCCTCCACTTCACTCTGCATTATTGATTGGACTGTGTCTTTGTTTGAATTGTTTAGCTCTGGTAATTCATCATCAAAGAGTTTATGAAAGTATATTCTGTCGATCTTTCCATTGTCTTCTTTTGCCCCATTATTATATTTCCTCTCTTTGATTTGACACATCCTGAAAATTGTACTTCTTTTCTTCCTGTTAATTCATTTAACAGATGGTGCATACATTTTGAGTCTTTCTTTTGTTGTTTTTCCGTTTCTTCACATTTCTGCTTTAACCATCCTTCCTTTAACATCTCTGCATTTGTTTTGGAACTCTTTGTAAAATATTTTGTATGTCCGTTCTTCTTTCTTATGTTTTCGCCTTTCGTCAATTAGTTCTAGTATTTCCTCTGTTATCCATTTATTTGTGTTGATTCTTTTAGCCACTGTTATTAATTCTTTTGATGTTTGTTGAATCGATTGTTTAAGCATTTCTCACTGCTCCTCGATGTCCTTTATTTTTCTATAGCATTATATCTATTTTGTATTATCGTTCTATACATATTACTCATCTGTCTATCTACTTTAAGCATATCTAGTTCTAATTTCATACTTCTTGGGGATTTCTGTGTCGCAAGTTTTATTCTTATCTTTCCAACTACCAGTACATGGTCACTATTACAATCTGGCCTTGTTTTAACATATGTTAGCCCATTCCTGTATCTTCTATGTAACAGTATAAAATCAGTTTGATTGTGTACTTTTTTGTCTGGGCTTTGCCATGTCCATAGTCGCCTAAGGTGTTGTTTGAACCAGGTGTTGCCTATAATAATTGCATATGTCTTTGCCCAATCTATCAATCTATCCCCTCTGTCATTCGTCTCTCCAAGGCCATGTCCTCGAGTCACATTTTGCACTTTAGCTGTCCTGACCTTTTCTTTGAAATCCTCTAATACAATCGTTATTTCTTGGGATTTACACTGTTCCATGGTCATCTCTAGCTCGTGAAAAGTGTCAATGCCTTCTTCTTCGCTATTACTTGTTGGTGCATAAGCTTAAATTATTTTGATATCCCTTGGTCTACCTCTCAATTTTACTAGCAGAATTCTTTCTGATACTGGCGAAAATCATTTCATTGTTTTGCTTCTTTCTATATCTAATATGGTGACTCTTTCGTGTGTGATTCCCCTAGAGTAAATTACATTTCCACTGTCGCGTTGTAATAATCCTGTTCCTTTCCATCTCTTTCTCATAGTCCCAAGATGTTCAATTTAATTCTCTCTTCATTTCTTGACTGATGTTTTCTTGTTTGCCAACCTGAAATGCTGATCTAATGTTCCAAGTTCATATTGCTAGTGTCTCTTTATGTTTGATCTTGCATACAGTGGCTTAATGACGATCGGGTGTCATGTAGCACATGACCCTCCCTACCGGACGAGGTGGCTGTGGAATCCATTAACGTCGTTAGCTGTAGATATTAATTTGTGTTTTGACATAATTATGCTTTGCAATATAAGAAGGTAGTTTGCCATACCTTTCCTTCTTGGCAGTGGCTATACTAAAGCTCGTTTCAAATCATCTGCCCAACTTCAAAACGCTATTACTCTCTAACCGTTTGTTAAAAACTTTTGAAATTTTCCAAATGTTATTAGAATGCAAAAGACCCTTTAAATGTGTATTTAACAAATATCTTGCAGCTGCAGTTTTCTTAAAGCGGCGATATTTCTTTGATGTTTGTCAAAATTGTAAATTGTGAAGCCCTAAAGAATAGAAATTACCGTAGTTGCTGGTCTATGATTAATTTTCACTAGGTAAAGGCGTGGCCGTAATGGGGAAATAACTGGATAAAACAAAACACCAGGAGAATTATTGTCTGCTCAGTTCGAGGACGGACGATAATATCAAGGTATACCTGTATGTCCAATTTTCATAGTTGTGTGGTCCTGAAAAGGACCGTTTGTTGAACTAATTTAAGGTATTATAGGGGCCAACATTGTGGGGGCTATATACTTTCATTCTGAATCAGACGAGTCTAAAAGATTAATAACTGTTTGGGGTTGAACATTCCACAAACCATCATTTTTCCAATATTCCTCTTCCTGTTTTAAGACGTGGTCTTCACATTTAGCCCAATAATCTTTGTCTATATTTAATGAAGCGAGATTAGCAAGAGTCTTTACATCGCATATTTTGAATGTTGTATTTTCATCTGCCACTTGTCCTTTTAATTTTGCCCAGATTAGTTCTATTGGATTTAAATGAGCATGGTAAGGTGGCAGCCTCAAACTTATATGACCGTGCTCTTGGATAATCTTATCTATTTGAAAAATCTTTGTCTTTTGTTTTTGCTTTACTAGAGATAGTAATTCAGGTTTTAAGTACCTGTTATTAAATTGTATGTGCTCCTTTGTGAGCCATATCTTAATAGCATCTTTTGTACTGGATGACGTCGGGACTTTATCTTCAAGTGCAACAATGTTGTGGTATGCTGCATTGTCCATTATTAGGCAAGATGGTCGATCTAGTGATGGGAGAACAGAATTTTCAATCCAATGTCTAAATATGTGACCATTCATCTCAGAGTGATAATCCCGATTGTCTATGGATTTTGAAAGAAAAATGAGCTCTGCATTCTGTATTAGTCCATGTTGTCGACTACCTGCATGAGCAATTATCAAGCGCTGTCCTTTGCTGCTAGGTATTACTCTCTTAATCTTTCCATCTGATGACTGCCATTCCCTTTGGTTAGTGTGGTGAGCATTGATCCATGTTTCATCCAAGTACACAATATCATAACCTTGCTTGCGCACCTCTTTTACTTCACGTAAGTACTTGCTTCTCATGACTACTATATGTGGCTTCTCACAGATGATGTTTCGTCCATTGGAATACTTTCTGAATGTAAAGCCTGCAGCTCTCACATTCCTCCATAATGTAGACTTTGATATTTCAATACTGTTGTTCTTTTTCAGCGATACTTTTAATTTTCTTATTGTAACAGTTTCATTCATACCCAACATTTTGCGAATTTCACTTTTAATAAGTTCACTGTCGAAATTATCCAACAATCATTTCTCTTCCTTGTGATTTTGTATATTTTGAATATTGACGGTCACGTGCTTGAATCCAGCGATTAAATGACCGTTTAGATAAATCCAAAATGTGTCTTGTCCTATTCTCAGGGTTTTCTAAAGAATGAAATAATCTTCCTCGTTTAGCCTCTTTGCAAAAATAGTCATACATTTTTATTGCGATGTTTTGTAAACTGGAGAATTTCTTTGCAAAAATAGTCATACATTTTTATTGCGATGTTTTGTAAACGGCAGAATGTTACCGTTCCACGTCCTTACCTATGAATGAACGGAAATGGAACACACAATTTGTCGTGTTTTTTCTTTCTTCTTTTACCTTTTAGCTCCCGGTGGAGCATAGGTCTTCAACAAACACTTTCCAAGTCGTTCTGTTTTTTGCCATTCTTTTAAGATCATTCCATGTCTTCCCCATCATCTTCATCTCTGCTTCTATCTGTCTTCTCCAAGAATTCCTTGGTCTTCCTCTTTGTCTTTTCCCCTGGGGATTCCAAAAAAGGGCTTGTTGTGTAATACTCTCAGTTGGCTTCCGTAGTGTGTGTCCTATCCATCGCCATCGTCTTCGCTGTATCTCTTTATCCACTGGTATTTGACCGGTACATTTCCATAATTCCACGTTAGTGACTTTGTCCTGCCATTTCCATCCCTTTATTCTGCGCAAGCATCCATTAATGAAAGTCTGTACTTTCGTGATTGTCAATTTTGTCATTCTCCATGTTTCGCAGCCATATAATAGGACCGACTTAACATTTGAGTTGAAAATTTTTATTTTTTTATTTAGCCTAATTTCTTTGGATTTCCATATGTTTCCCAGTGCAATGAAAGCTCCTCTTGCTTTTGATATCCTTATTTTGGTATCATTTTCTGTTCCTCCCTCTTTATCTATATTACTGCCCAGATATATGTAAGATTGTACATCTAGTAGAGGTATTTCTCCTAGTTTTATATGGTTATTGCCAACTGCATTAATTCTCATAATGTTGGTCTTATCTCTATTAATCTTTAGTCCTAGCTGTTGTGATCTCTCATCTAATATACTCATTTTATCCTGCATCTGTTGATGGCTGTGTGATAGGAGAGCTATGTCATCAGCAAAGTCTAAATCATCAAGTTGTTTGGTCAGTGACCACTGGATCCCATTTCTGTTGTTTTGAGTTATTTTCATAATCCAATCTATGGCCAGTAGAAAGAGAAATGGAGACAGGAGGCATCCTTGCCTTACTCCTGTTCTTATTTCAAATGCTTCAGTAAGCTGTCCTTCATGCACCACACTACATTTTGTTCCTTCATACATTGTTTTTATCAGGTTAATAAACTTTATGGGGATTCCGTAATGACTCAGCAACTTCCAAAGCATTCTTCTGTCTAAACTATCAAATGCCTTTTCGTAATCTATGAATCCAATATATAGTGGGGATTTTAGTTCTAAACTTTGTTCAACTATTATACGTAGGGTAGTTATTTGATCAGCACATGATCTGTTCTTCCTAAAACCTGCTTGTTCATCTCTCAAGTGTTTCTCTATAGCCTCTTTTAGTCTCTCCAGAATGATTCTGCCTAATATTTTTCCTGGCACTGATAGTAGCATAATTCCCCTATAATTTGTGCACTCCTGTAAACTTCCTTTCTTTGGTAGTTTGATCATATAACCTTCTCTCCAGTCTTTAGGTATTTCTTCCCTCTCCCAAATTTTATCCAATAGATCCTGTAACATCTTGGTAGAGGTGTTAATATCTGCTTTGATGGCTTCCGAAGGAATTTCATCTGGTCCTGTGGCTTTACCATCTTTTAATAGTTTGATGGCTTTCATTATTTCTTCTTTGCTTGGTTTTCCGCAGTTAACGTGTAACTCTTCTTCTGCTGGTAGTATATCTGGAGGATTATTTGAGCCGGGTCTGTTCAAAAGTTCTTCATATATATCATCGTTTTTTTTACAAGTGTCTAATTGTGTCAAACAAACCACGGGGAAAGCGGGGAAAGCGTGCAAATACGTCAATTCTAACGTGTATGGATTTGTACTCGCTATTTTTAGTTTAAAATACTGTAAACATTAAGTTTTGACTACATCAATGGATCGTTATAAATTTATATAAATCAAATAAGCAACAATAATAACCAAATGTTTTTTTTTTTAATGAAATTAATTCCCTGTTTGGTTCTAATCATTATAACTTTACATGCAAATTTTGAAAAAATTACAAAAAGAGATTAAAAAGATATCGATTTTAAAAGTTGGGCACATGATTTGAAATGAGCTATAGTGGGAGATCGCAGCCATTGTCTCTATACATGAGATCGTCTGCCTGCAATCACGGAGTGTGGACCATAACCGGCACTACTTGTCGGCTGCTCCCACAAACCATCTACCACCTGCTTCTATGGCTTCACGTAACGTTGATAGGGGAGCTAAACGGGAGCTCCATCTTCTCCAAGGATGTCCCGAAGACTAGCGGAGGAAAGGAGACGTCTTACTCCTTCTTTGGTAGTGCAGAAATCTACACCGCTAACAGCATATACAACTTACATTTGTTAAATTATAATGTTTTCTGATCAATCTCAGTTTACAAAAATCATGCAGATGTTGACTGGTTACTATACCAGGAAATGAGCACGGCTGCTAAAAAATCAATGACAAGCAGCTATTACAAGCAAAGAATAACTAAAAATCCATAAACAATTGGTAAACACCCACATCTTTATTGGTTTTGCTGGCCTTTTGAGATCACATTTATGATGGCTGTTGTAGCACAATAACAATTCATTATATTTGTATGATTATTGTAATATATTTAATTTGTTATATTTAAAATGTTTTTTAAATTGTTTTCTTTTTTGTGTAAAAAATCAATTTAACAAATAGTTCATGTCTTCCCTAAAGGAATCAATGCGCTAGCGGCCAACACCACTGAGGATTTGTTCAAGGCACAAGTACAGAAAGTTACTGAAAGCACCGCTACTTTAGTTACTAAAGTTCTGGTATTTTTCTACGGCATCCTGATTATTGGTCTCACTTTCGGGGCTTCCACGTTCAAAGGTTCAATTATTCAGATGTCAATAGCCACCACAGGTTCATGTGCTGGACCTGTACTTGGGGTATTCCTGCTTGGTGCCCTGGTTCCCTGGAGTAATAAATATGGAGCAGTCTGTGGAGGTTTTGTTGCCGTAGCATTCAACATGTGGATGTCTATAGGTCAACAACTTCACGGAAGGAAGTGGAAGATTTTACCGCCTCCACCTACAGATATGTGCTATTTGAACAGGTCCATCACAGAACACATAAACATCAGCTTGGTACAGACATATTTTCAGAATAAAACTCTGATCAGCCCATCAGTTAGCCAGTCACGGATTCTGAGTAGCCAAGTAAATCAGAGTGACTCGAATAGTACTGGCTTCTTCCTCTACGACATCTCATATGAGTGGTACAGTTTTATCGGTGCTCTTATCACCCTCGTTCTGGGTATGATCATCAGCTACTTCTCTCGTAGATATTGTGATCCGGTTACAGATAAAAACCTGTTGTTTCCTTTCGTCCGGAAGTTGTGGGTGGGGAAGTCGCCTAATACGAGCAGTAAAACTGATACAGAGAATGAAACCGATGGGCTAATTATTTTGAAAGATGTTCATTTGAATGTAGAAATAGTCTCTAAGAGCAACAATAAGTAGAATACCCCATTATGTGCAGTTAGTTATCAAATATCAAACATCTAAAAGCCATGATCATTAAACTGAAAAACGTGACTCTAAACGATGCTAATGTATGTTGTGTTGCTTTGTCCGGACTAAATTTAACTATAGAATGTCAACACAAATGATTCCTAAACTTTATTTCTTCCAAAATTGATGTTGTATATTGTTTGACTTATGTTCATAACACTTATTTTTCTGATGAATGAAGTTAAATGATTTAGGGTCCACTAAGGTCGATACATTTGTTACCGCGAGTTTTGAAATAAAATGTCATGTATTATCAACATGAATGTAATCTCTGTAATCTCTAACATCTAAAGCCAACGATTCCTAGCATACATTTTCCACGAAGTGGACCGAATGTTTCTACTTTATTTTTATTTTTTTTTCTTTCTAGAAAATGTACCAGGGACGTCTTCAAATCGTATTTACTATATTATACATAGTTTTTTTTTTTATCTTCATCCTTCCTTATTTATTTTTCACTTTCAAGAAGACTTGGGGTTCCTTGATTCTTCTTTTGACACCTCCTACTCCTTCTGTGATATTTCTTAGTAGCTATTGTACTTCACCATCCATATGCTTTCATGGTATTCTAACCTTCAATATTTCCCTGTGTACTAAACCTGGTGACTGTATTTTCAATTATTTTCTCATCTCAGTTAACTATTCCAAGCTGTAACATTTTTTGTGAAAATCATTCGACAATTGGTACACAGCGTCAGATTTCCTTTCTTTAAAATAAGGATCTTCTCCTGAAATGATTCACTGATCTGTTGCCTCGGATGTTTTCGTTCATAAAAATTTTCATTTGTTATTATATGTTTCCAGTCTAAACCACTGAAAACTAATATGTGTGCAGTTTCGTCCAATAACTGTTTGATCCGATTGTTAGTATTCAGTCTTACTTAGTCCGGGAAATAATTGTCTTAATAGGAAAATACAGATACACAATTTATTCCCGAGTTATGTTCGTAACCATATGCTATAGTCATGGCCACACATTGTGAAAGACATACCCAATGAAGCAATTTTTTAAGGTTGCTCATTTGAACATCATCATCATCATTTTGCATGTCCTTTGAGAACGCAGCATCCAACACAGCCCGTCTGATGGAATCTTGTTTTCTACCCAGACCTCCCTGTTGTTATGACCTGGATCTACTTTATGTATTGAAACCACCTTCTTCTTAACACTCTGATGCGTCGCCCAGGAACACTGCCTTCCATTATTCCTCTTTCCAGCCAGCTTTATTTTTTGACGTCGACATTTGTATTTTAATTTCCTCTGTAGAATGGTGTTTATATCCAATTTTTTTTTTATGTTTAATTCTTTTAATGTCTTCATTAATCTTTTTCATTATCCAAGGTATCATAATGACTTTTCTGTAGCATTTTGTTTCAAATTAAGTGATTTTTTCCCTTCCTATTTGTGAGATTGGTCATGATGCACAATGTTGTTATCGGAAAGTTAAATGTCCTTAGGTATTTTAATTTTTCTACCTTGCTGGTATTGTGCCACATCTTCTTCATAGCGTTTAACTTTTGTATTCCTGTTGCTAATCTTCTTTTCGGATATATACCAGACGACATGCTCAAATCAGTATTCATAGCCCTACCAAAGAAATCGGGTGCGATTGAATGCGATGATCATCGCACAATAAGCCTTATGAGTCATATGACTAAGATATTACTAAGAATCATCATGCGAAGAGTGCGAAACAAAATCAGTCCAGAAATTAGCGATGAACAGTGTGGTTTTGTTAGAGATAAAGGAACAAGCAATGCCATTTATATCATAAGATCTTTAGTAGAAAGAGCCATAGAGGTCAAAACAGATCTATACCTATGTTTCATAGATTACACCAAGGCATTTGACAAAGTAAAGCACCAAGAAATAATGCACATTTTAGAAACCATAAACATAGACAGCAAAGATCTAAGAATAATAAAGAACATGTACTGGCAACAAACAGCGGCCATAAGAACTGGAAACCAATTGGGATTGTTTCAACAAATAAAACAGGGTGTTAGACAAGGTTGTTTGCTGTCACAAGATTTGTTTAATATTTATAGTGAGATTATTTTAAGATCCATATTGGGCATGCCTGGAATAACAATTGGAGGTCATAATATAAATAATCTAAGGTATGCTGATGATACAGTATTAATCGCTAAGAGTGAAAATGAGTTACAAGAAATGTTGGACATTGTAGTGAAAGAAAGCAAAAATAAAGGACTCAGCCTTAATAGAAAAAAGACAGAGGTAATGGTAGCAACAAAGAAAAAGACATCACCTCAGTGCAAAATAAAGACAGGTGGAACAATATTAAAACAGGTAAATGAATTTAAATATTTGGGAATTTTGTTAATCTCAGACGGAAGATGTACAAAGGAGGTAAGATGTAGAATGGCTCAGGCAAAAGCAGCTTTCCAAAAAATGAGGAAAATACTATGCAATCCATTTTTGACAATAGAAACAAGAAAAAGAGTTCTTAAATGTTACGTAGAGCCAGTCTTAACATACGGATGCGAATCATGGACAATAGGACAACAGACAAGAAAATAACTGGAGTCTGTAGAAATGTGGTTTTACAGAAGAATGTTGAGAATACCATGGACAGCTAAGAAAAGTAATGAAGAGGTTCTGAGAAAGGTCAAAGCAAAAAGAGAGCTAATTTCCAATGTTAGGAAGAGACAATCATCATTTTTTGGCCATGTAATGAGAAGAGAACAACTTGAATATATTGTAACAACTGGAAAAATTGAGGGACGAAGAGATAGAGGGAAGCAAAGAGAAAAAATAACAGACAGCTTAAGAGAATGGCTTGAAAGAAGGTCAACAACAGAAATGATAAATAGCTGCCGAGATCGAATGTTGTGGAGAGACATGATCACCTACGCCACTAGGCCCATTACTTGATGATGATGAATCTTCTTTTGTTCTCTTTCTGGTAGTCTCCATTTTTAGTTACTACAGATCCCAGATATCCATAGTTGTTACAATTTCAACTTTTTCACTGTTGATGATGATCTCAATCTGACACTTTGTGTTATTAATTTACATTATCTTAGTTTTCTGTTTCTTTAGATAGCGGGTTGTCCTTCACTGCTTTATTTTATCACACTCAATTAAAATATTTCATCCTTGTGCACTGTATGAGAGGAGACCTGTGTAATCAGCGTATCTGAGTTCTGGAATTATGTTGCCTTTTAAGATAAGTGCATAATCTCTCGTGGTACGACGTTATGTTCAAAAGTACAGGGTTGATCCTGCTTCGTTATATTTATTGTTCTTTTATTTTTCTCCTGTTTGCGATTTTCCCGAATGCTGTAACCATACCTCTTCCTCTGAAATGATTCGCTGATTTGTGGCCACGGAAGTTTCCATTCTAAAAATATATATTTATTATTAATGGCTCCTGATGTACACTGACTTATTTTAGGTTTTTTCCCAGTTTGCACTCGACCAGATCTACACACACAGTGCATGTTAAATACTATAGATGGCTTGCTCTTCAGCCTCGATGAATTTAACTAGAATATCATCACATCCTAGGTGACTTTGCTCTCTATATACTGGTTATTGCCAAACGAACTTCCTCTGGCATAAGATGTGGCACTTCTTCATTTTCAGTTAGTATATCTGAGAGCTTTGAGGTCATAACTTGCTCTGCAGTAATCTATCATTTGCATTATTTTCTTATGTTCGTTTAGTGTAGTGTCACCGCGGTTATTGATTACGTGAAATGATGGTCTAAATTGCTTGTATCGTTTTGATTTCTCCGAACACTTCACCCTCTCCCTTTTTGCAGAGGGTTATTCAAATCTTTGACACGTTCACATATAAGATCACCATCGTCCTAATACAGATCTCCATTGTACAAATGCCACTCTACTCCTGGTTATTGTTCTGTCACTGGAACGTGCAGGAAACGCCCCGTTGATGTGCCTACAGAACCATCTCTTTAGATCAGAACGTTGCTGTCTTAGATATTGACAGATGACAACATTAACTTTCTGCGTTATCCACAATCTGTTTCTTTTCTCTGTATTCTCTGTCTAGAATTTGTATGAAACAAAAGGTAGTACTGAATCCTGAAGGCATAAGTACCAAATCTTCATCATGATTAATGTTAGAGAGTTCATAAACCAATGTTGGAGTTTAATCAGCCTGATGTATCAATGATTCACCTTTCCGTGATCTGCTTCACTTCCTTTCAGTTAACTTCTCAAACAGTGTTCCTGATCAGGACGTATCTTTAGGTGTGTGTGTACTCCGCAGAACATGAGTCTGTAGTTCAATGTGGTAAAATAGAATAGGAATAGCCTTGTCACAAGAAATGTCTCTTGTGCTTCACAATATTATGAGCATGGTTTCATTTTGCGCTGTTTCAAATATTTCAGTAAGAGTTGTTCTAACTGTGAGAATTATCATTTTGTACTTGATGACCTGAAGACTACGAGTATAATACACAAGCACCAACAACTATTACTGGATGTGGATGCCAACAGCTGTTGTCTCTCTCATTGTCATTAATCCCTAGTAAGCTTTAGCTATCACACGATCAATGAGCTCGTTGAAAAACACAAGCTACCAAGAAATGTCATTCTTAATTAGGTCACCATATTGCTTGTAATCATCTTACCGCCAAACACTTTTTTTAGAACCAGCGTGTCTGTCTTAACGATTGGATTATTAAAGGAAGAACCAGATCACTACCGCTTTTTAAGAGTTCACTAGATCGTTAGAACTGTTACACCAAAAAAGTGATGCAATGTAATTTGCTTTGTGGAGACGTGCTGGCCTTTTCTGTGTGTTTTATTTTTTTGCCTCTTTCAAAACATTAAATTATCATCAGCTAAGGTTGTGTTCTCCTTCAATCCAGAAACTATTATGTAATCGCCAGAAAGTACACAGCGAATCTAACTGGTCACAAATGGAGAGCTTTAATAAAGTAATCCTGGCAAATTATCGGTTCAGATGGTCATATTCCACACCCATTCAAGTAAATTTTGGGCAAATTGTACCCATATTCAGATGACCACACTCCGAGATGTATATTAGAAGAATGTTCAGAAATCAGGTGCGGATAAGCAAAATTATAAGGGGGCATGTACACGGGTTTCCACAATTTCATAAAAACTAAAAACCTCATCGTTTTAGTAAAATTTACAACATATCTTTTTCTTCTTCTACCTTTTAGCTCCCAGAAGCACATAGGTCTTCAACAAACACTTTCCAAGTCGTTCTGTTTTTTGCAATTCTTTTAAGATCATTCCATGTCTTCCAAATCATCTTCATCTCTGCTTCGATCTGTCTTCTCCAAGAATTCCTTGGTCTTCCTCTTTGTCTTTTCCCCTAGGGATTCCAAAAAAGGGCCTGTTGTGTAATACTCTCAGTTGGCTTCCGTAGTGTGTGTCCATATCCATCGCCATCGTCTTCGCTGTATCTCTTTATCTACTGGTATTTGACCGGTACATTTCCATAATTCCACGTTAGTGACTTTGTCCTGCCATTTCCATCCCTTTATTCTGCGCAAGCATCCATTAATGAAAGTCTGTACCTTCGTGATTGTCAATTTTGTTATTCTCCATGTTTAACAGCCATATAATAGGACCGACTTAACATTTGAGTTAAAAATTTGTATTATTGTATTTAGCCTAATTTCTTTGGATTTCCATATGTTTCCCTGTGCAACAAAAACTCCTCTTGCTTTTGATATCCTTATATTGGTATCATTTTCTGTTCCTCCCTCTTTATCTATATTACTGCCAAGATATATGTAAGATTGTAAGTCTAGTAAAGGCATTTCTCCTAATTTTATTTGGTTATTGCCATCTGCATTAATTCTCATAATGTTGGTCTTATCCTTATTGAACATCATCCCTAGCTGTTGTGATCTCTCATCAAGTATGCTCATTTTATCCTGCATCTGTTGATGGCTGTGTGATAGGAGAGCTATGTCATCAGCAAAGTCTAAATCATCAAGTTGTTTGGTCAGTGACCACTGGATCCCATTTCTGTTGTTTTGAGTTATTTTCATAATCCAATCTAAGGCCAGTAGAAAGAGAAATGGAGATAGTAGGCATCCTTGCCTTACTCCTGTTCTTATTTCAAATGCTTCTGTAAGCTGTCCTTCATGCACCACTCTGCATTTTGTTCCTTCATACATTGTTTTTATCAGGTTAATAAACTTTATGGGGATTCCGTAACCCCATTACACCATATAATTATACTAAACTTACTAATTGTCTTGAAATTCAGTATCATAACATGTTCCTGTTACACGTGTTGATATAATAATTTGACAGAGACGTTGACATCAATGAAATGGTAATTGTAACATGAATAAGAATTCAGTCAACCTGAATCGGGTCACATCGAATGCCGGCAAAGTAGGAATAGATAGTCCATCCAACTGTTATCAGAAGGAAAGTTTGTACAATATGGATTACAGCAGATATTAGGAAGCCTTTCTGAGCCTCTTCGATAGATATCATTGCGGAGATGCGCTGGAATGTAGACTGGTTGCATATAAATGCCATCCTATAAAATAAAAGACATTAATTAAAGAAACGTGGGATCAATATTGGGTAATAATATATTTACTTTCTATTATGTAGTCGGATTCTGCTCCGTTTTGGTACCGGGATCCCCGCAGTGAGGGAGAAAAGAATAGAGCCACTGTTACCTGCCATGCATCTTGTAAGAGGCGACTAAGGATGTTTATAATCGTCACCTGGGCAGTAGTATGACGTGCACGGAGCTACACTGTTTAATAGTATTTACTCATGCATTTTGGGAAATGCTGTGATAAATGGTAGAGCGGATATTGGAGATTCTTGACTGTAATCAAACTGACTCCATGGATAGAAAAGGATAAGGTAAAATAAGATAACATACGAACCATCCGTCTGTTTTTGTTGTTATTTTTATATTGCATTTCTCTTGTGTGTCCATCCGTCTGTTTTTGTTGTTATATTTCTATTGCATTTCTCTTGTGTGTCCATGTGTCTATTTTGTTGTTATTTTCTGATGAAGACGAAAACGTCCAGGTTTTGTGTTGTTTTACTATGTACAGCTGACACCATTCACGATGTTCAAATAGTTCATTGTGTAATCTTTAATAGAAATAAATCGTTTAATAATTAGGCGTGACAAAAATAATTAGAAAAGAGAAGTGTATTCCGGAAATAACAAACGATTGGGAGATCATTGTTGACTTACACGGTGAGGGATGTACCCAGAGTTTATCAAATAATATAAGACGCACCCGTCTAGATATTGCACTATACAACAGACTTATGACCAACATCATGTACATCAAGGACACTGAGGCTGTACGTATTTAAACTAGCCACGTTAAAAATCTGACCACCTAGCTGAACAGCTGGAATGCCAAGTCATGTTACTGACAGTTAAAGTAGATCTGCTAAAGTAGACCCTAACGTGATGTAACTGCTAGACCTCTAATATGTCAAAGATCTAGCAGTTACATCACGTTAGGGCCTAATATAGCAGATGACCGATATCAAATGACTCGATTAGCTGCAATTAACATTTTCTTGCTGAGATAGTCGTGCTACTGGCCGTGGATTATGTCAGATTTAGAGAACATATGTTTTCCGCTAAAGCCAACATAAAATTCAAACAATAATATCATAATTATGCGAGTCAGGACCGACAACTCAATAAAACTCATTTGCCAACGATCTCACAATAAAATCTAACCTGATCAGAACCGCCGTGGTGATTAGAATAACATCAAGCAGGTTACAGCAATTGCAACATCCAGCAACTACGATATCTATGTATTACGATATTCATGTCATCATTGTCCAGAATACCTTAGTGTATCCATTCAAGAGAGCCGACTATGATTAATTGATATCAGTATCCGACGCATTTCAGTGTAGGGAGTTACGCCGTGGTAATCAGATTACTTTTCGTGACAGTGTGGAAGGACATATCCATAAATAGCAAGTTGTTTAAGAATTCCAACACAACTAAGTGAACGACACTCATGGTTTCTGATCGGACAGGGTTGTGGCATATATTTGTGGCTTGTTATGAACAAAATAATTCATCAAAACGTTTGTGCCAACTAAAGTCATATAATGAACTTATAACATATGCATTATACATATAACGTAATTTGTTTTCTTTTCAGGTTCATATACATTAGGAGGCGGATGCCTGGGAATTATGGCTTCTAAAGTGTCAAGAACCGAAATACTTGCTCGACACGGCCTTTTTCTAATGTTCAGATTGGCCTCTTGTGCTGTGTAATTTCCAATTAGTGTGTTAATGAGCCGAGAGTATTAGTACTCATTAGGTGTCATGCCGGGTGGCTTAGGCGATTCATTAATTCTACAATTAGTCACAGTGCACAGTGGCGTATACTGGTTTTGGGTCTATGCTACTGCTGACACAATAAATAAAGACATACATTATATTCAGTAGGCTAACATGAAGTAATATTTGCTAATGACATCACTACATAATAAATTACTTACCTATTTATATGTAAATTCTATCCGGCTTGTTTGGGACAAAAATGTCTCGATGACTTTGTCATTGAAAGTACTGTTGATTTCTAAGTTTCTAAAGGAATGATTTCTCAATGGACAGTATTGTCAAATCAGATAAGCGTTCTTGTGTATGAGTTGGGCGACAATAAGATTTGATTCTCTTGAGAGCAGAAAAAGTTCTTTCTACAGATGCTGATGCGCATAAAGTAGTTATAAATGGCTAAAAATTTTCCCGTAATCAGACATAGTTTCACTTTCACTTTGTGACGATTATGATTGGTTAGAGCTAAAAATAGCCCATGAAACCGCATTTCTCTAATATTGTCGCCGTATTATTTTGACGGGAATTTTTGAATGTCAAGGTCATTAATTCTAAGTCGGAGAGAAGAGAACTGTACCGCTGCTTATTAGCGGTATCATGTACTATCTTAGAGTAGTTTCGGTTTCGTTCACAAACGTTATAGTGACCATAGGAAAACCTTGATTTAATAAATGCAAATCAAAGCAAATAAATCATACTGGTCTACGAAATGTGTAATAGAATATTCGAAAATTTGTAATATAATTATGACAAAAATATAATAAATTATAATTTCTTTTTGTATTTCGTTAATATGTTCATGTCTTTCAGAAGCCTTGAAAAGTTGTGGAAATCAAAACTCATTAGCACAAACACAAAACTTAGGCTATTCAAATCAAATGTACTATCAACCCTTACGTATGCGTGTGAAAGCTGGAAAACAACAAGAGATATAGAAACAAAGTTGAACGCATTCGAAAATAAATATCTAAGGAAAATACTTGGTATAGAATGGAACGAATTCAAAACAAACGAGGAAATTAGAGAAATCGCCAATCAACCACTAATATCTTCAGTAATAAAGAAAAGACGATGGTCATACGTTGGACATGTGATGAGAAGAGATAATAATCGAATAGCAAAGCAAGCCCTCATATGGGAAACAACAGGTAAAAGAAAAAGAGGAAGACCCAGGGAGACACTGAGAAGAACAGTGATGAGAGAGGCAAGAGCAGCAGAAATCGGCTCCCTCAATGAGATAGAACTGCTTGCACAGAACAGAGACAGATGGCGAGATTTGATAAAATATCTTTAAAAGAAAACTGCTAGAACAAAAATTCATATAGGAGAAGGTGTATCATGGTCTACGCCCTATGGGCCGGTTACGGCTCGAAAGGCCAATAGATAGATAGAATATGTTCAGGCTACCGGCGGTAGCTACGGTAGCATAGAGAATGCGTCACTGATAGTGCACAGTATGCAGTCCATAAGTGCTCAGTCTACAGTCCATAGTATACAGTAATCCATAGTGCACAGTATACAGTTCATAGTGCACAGTATGCAGTCCATAAGTGCATAGTATACAGTCCACATGTATTCAATTCGCCATTGCTGCTTCTTTTACTCAAACGATACAATTACAATTGTGATGATAATAGTCGTTCTTCACTGCTAACTTCAGTGAGAACTATGAGGTCCTATGCGACAGTTCTGTAATCTTGTAGATGATGCCAAGTGCCTTGTAACTCGCACCTGTCAAATGTCAATTTATCCACACCAGGTGGTAGTATTGAGCTAGTGTGAACTTCACTTCAGTTGTTTACACGCCGTTGTAATCTGTGATTGTAAACAGTGTCTAGTACCGATTCTTGACTGTAAGCACGTACACCGGTGATAGTTCTTTGTGTCACACAACTTGGTACTTGATTTTGGTGACTAATGCGTTCTTCACTGGAGAGTTTTGACTCTTTGGCTCTCTTTTCTCGCGACAACCGCATCTTCGTTGATCACCACAGCGTCTGCAGTCGACTTGATGGATTTGGTAATTACTGCACAAAGAAGTCTCTAGTTGAACAAAACAATTTATTTATAAGTTTACATTACAAGAATACACAATGTTCAAATCCAGCGGTTGACAGTCCCGCTCGGTTTTTACTGCACATTGCTATAAAACACATATCCGCACATAACGTTAACACTCACTACCGTCTTGTTTTGTTCCTTACAAAGATCAGTCCTGACTAACTAGTCTTCGCTTCTGGCTGTCTATTTATTAAGCGACACCAGCCATGGCCACTGAGACTTACTAATGTAAGTGTACAAGTTTCTTCTTGAATTCTTGAATGGGCTTCAACTCACTAACCGTTATGTCTGATGCCTCACGGCATAGCCCTACACGTTTTCCTACAGGTCCAGTAACAGTAGCCAGTCTCCCTCTCTCCATCGCTCCTTTGCTTATATCAACGTCGACCAACCAATCAGAGTTACTTCCTTTCTTCTCGCATCCAATAGCTTTTCTCTACGTCACCCACTCACTTCTGTTTACTACTATTATCAGTCACGATAATTTTGTCTTTTCGTCTGAGTAATTCTACCCTGACTTTCCCCTGACTCCCCTGACTGTCCCTCTCGACTTATGATTTCCCCTATTCTCTTCAACCCCCTGTTACACACAGTGTATCGCATCAATTCTATTGTTGATCGTTTCCCGTGCTATGACACCAAGTTATCTAGTACATTCTCGCTCTTTGTTGTTCGCGATCTCTCTTGCCCTGTTTTTTTGCTAGTTGTAGCCAAGTATTCAAACTTTTCTCTTCTCATGTGTCAGACAAATGTTGATTGCTTCCTGCAGATGTTTTTATGAAATATCTTTTTGTATTGACCTCTGAGAATTTCCTTGCTGAACTGTTTTTTGTTTTAGTTCCTAAGAACTCTCAACATTCTTCTGAGAAATCCCATCCCTATGGTCTCTAATCGTCTTTTCATTTATTTGCCTACTGTGTTGATGATTGGCTTCTATAGATCCAGAATTGGCTATACATAGCAAAACTGAACAATCTTTCTCTCTCTTTTTGACACAGACTTACTGCACAAGATATTTTTTCATTTTCTGAAATGTCACTTTGACTATTTCTGTGGTGCCTCTTCCATCTGATTTTATTATTGTGTTCAAATATTTGACACGTTCACTTTTTTCAAAATTTCTTCTGTTTATTTCTATGCTGTATGATAGTGATGATTGTTTCTTCAATATAACCATTACTTCTCGTTTCTTTCTATTCGGAGTGAGACTTTTTTTTGTTGCTTTCGTATACTATATATCATTTCTAGTAGTTCATTTCCCATCTCTGCTATTAAGACTGTGTCATCCGCATAGCGTAAATTGTTTATGTAGTGACCGTTGACTTCAATCCCTTGTATATCTATTATAAAGTGAAAACAAATCCAGCGACAGAACACAGCCTTGTCTGACTCCTTGTTTTATATATTGGAATTGTCCTGTTTGGTTGCTAATCGTATAGCTACTTTTTGTTGTCAGTACATGTTTTATATGATTGGCAGATCTTTGTCATCAATGTTTAATTTCCCCAGCATATGTTCTCTAAATCTGAAATAACCAACGGCCAGCAGCACGACTATCTCAGCGTGAAAACGTTAATGGCTGCTATTCAAGTCCTTTGATATAGTTCATTTTCTATAGTAGGCCCTAAAGTGATGTAACTACTAGATCTTTCGCATATGAGAGGTCTAGCTGTTACATCACTTTAAGGCCTACTGTAGCAAATCGACTTCCACTGCCAGTAACATGACTTGGCATTTCAGCTGTTCAGCTAGGTGGTCAGATTTTTAACATGGCTAGTTTAAATACTGACTTATGGAATCGAGTCATGGACAGTAGACAAACAAATGAAAAGGCGGTTAGAGGCCACAAAGATTGTATTTCTCAGAAGAGTGTTGAAAGTTTCCAGGACAGCTAAAAAGACCAATGAGGAAATTCTCAAAGAGGCAAACAGAAAAAAGTAGCTCCTACGAAACATTGAAACAGGGAATGGATGGGGGTGTGTGAAACGGGTGTGTAGCAGGGCAATAAGAGAAACAGAGCATTGATGAGAGTTGATTGAAACAGATGATATTAGTGGAGAAATAATAAACATCTAGGAGAAACAAGCAGAATATGTGTTTGATATCATTATTAAGAACAATAAGACTTTCACAATAAACTGAGCTAAGACATATAAGTTACAAGTTGATATAAAAGTATGAAAACATGAAATCTAAAGGAAGTTCAAAGAAAAACAAACTACTCTGGACATCCGATAACTGCTAACGGGAAATGCAAAAGAGAAATATACAAAAGTTTGAGAATAGTAATTGCATGAAATATACATTCCACTCAAAGTAAATAACAGCTGAGCTAAAACTGGAAATAGAACTCGTTCAATATTATATCTACTCAACAGTTGTGTATGGTGCAGAAATATGGAACCAAATAAGCTAATAAATAATTAAATTCATCAAGATCTTGAAATGTAGATTATATAAGAATGAACACTTGGGTGAACAAAGGACAACACCTCTGAAGTTTTCAAAATTAAAAATGAAGATATTTGGGGCATGTTGTAACAAGAACAGAAAACGTAGTGACAACAGGAAAAAATAAATGGTAGGAAAGATAGAAGTATGGAAAGTTGAAAATATACTTGATTGTTAGACGACATGACAGCACGTAAAAAAGATCAATAATGGGACAGCTACTGGATGGTGTTGACTGCGCGGTTACAAGGGTAATGATCACGGTTTGATAGAATCGTTACACTAGGTACCACAATGAAGTTAGATCTGACAGGGGTGCGTACTATCCCCCTCCCCTTAATGTTAGTTATATACATGGACTATATATGCTAGTTAGCCAACCCACCAGAGACAGAGGAGATCAACGAGCTTTTGTTTTCAGACGATCACTAATACATGAAACAAATGGAAGACTTACAAGAACACTTAAATAAACTCAAAAGCATAGGCACAAAATACATGAAAATCAACATCAACAAAACAGAAGTCAAGCATGTCGCCAAAATAAACAGAACATCAATATAACTATAGAAGGCAGGCAACTAAAACAAGTAGAGGAATTCAAATACCAAGGAAGTTTAGTGACAAACGATAATTCATAAACATCAGAAATAGACACAAGATGCAACAAAGTTTGTCAAATCATTGAACAGTTATCACCACTATTGTCCAACAAGGAAATAACTCTAGAGGCCGAACGTACACTCTACAATACAATCTTCACCCCAACGTTGTGCTACCAATGCCAGTCCTGGACCCTAGATGCAAGAACAATAAGAAAAATAACCTCTACTGAGATTAAATGTGTCAGCTGAATGACAGGAAACAGTCTGAAAGATAGATCAGAAATGAAGAACTTACAAAAAAGGTAGGAATAGCCCCCACCATAGAATATATAAAAAAAACAACAGATAAAATAGTTTGGTCACGTGACACGGCAGACAGATCAAAACACAACACAACAAACCCTCAATAAACGTTGCGAGAATACCAGACCCAAGGGTCGACCACGAAAAAGATGGATGGACGGAATATTAGAAGCACTAGGAAATATAACAGCAGCAGAGGCGAACAGAAGAGAAAAAGCCCGCAAATTATACTTCCCCTCCACGTTGAAAGTCAAATGAGGAAGGAAAGGAGAAGAAGTTACACTAAATCGAGGGTTTTAAAGATGGTTATTGGTATGGAACATTATGTGTAAATGAATGAATAAAAAATATTAAAGGGGAATATTTATTACAGTCTATACCATACTCTTCAGACGAGAAAACGATTGAAATGGCACTCAATAGGAGCCAATATTCCATGAGGAGATGACGCAAGAAGATTACGTTGAGATCATGATGATTACAAGTAATGTTTAAGCAGACTAATGTTGTGACTGACGATCGTAAAGATTGTTTTTGGCTGCTGAAGGCTAGAGCTATGGCGGCAACTCATCACTTTTTTTCGGTATTAGAGCACATCACTAACACATAGAAGCAACATAAATATTGTACATGATACAAATTGTGTTCTTTTTTCTTTTGGTTAGAGAAAATTTTTTTTTTCAACATATATGACGTTACTTTTTAATTATAAATTCTTCTAATCAATGTGAATATGCATTGATCAAAGA